>NDXB01006484.1:39657-70959 GCA_002631895.1 Agapornis roseicollis | reverse complement strand
GGGGGTTGGAACTGGATGATCTTAAGGTCCTTTCCAACCCTAACTATTCTATGATCCTATGTGCCAGGGAATCCTGTGTCCCTGGCTTTGAGGGAAGAAGCAGTGGGAGAGTGTTTTCCAGCCTGGGGTGGCTTTTCTGGAGCACGGATGGCTTACATGGCTTGGCCAAGCTCACTGCTCCCTTTCTGTGCACAGCAAACCTTGGCCTCTCCACTGCATTCAAGCTGGACCAGCTCTGGGTTGCAGATGTTTTCCCTGTTGCACAGTAGCCCAAAGCCCAGCAGAATTCGTGTTCTGTCAGGTTGGCCTTGGCAGCTCTATATAAGCGCAGTTGCAAGCTCAACAAGGGTGAACAGTGTGCAGCTTCTGCAAAGAAAGACAACAGGATGCTGGGGAGCATCAGAGAGGGCATCACCAGCAGAGATAAAGATGCTGTTGTTCCACTGTACTCAGTGCTTGTCAGGCCACAATGGGAATACTGTTCTCAGTTTTGGTCCCTGCTGTACAAAAAAGATATGGATGGGCTGGAGAGGGTCCAGAAAAGGACCACAAAGATGATTCAAGCACTGGGCAGCCCTGTGAGGAAGGGCTGAGAGAGCTGGGCTTGTTCAGCCTGGAGAGGAGAAGGCTCAGGGGAGACCTTATCCCCATGTTCCAGCATTTAAAGGGTGGCTACAAAGAAGGTGGAGACTCCCCTTTGACAAGGAATCCCATGGAAAAGACAAGAGGTGAGGGGCACAAGTTTCTCCCAGATGATGGCACCAGTCCTCAGCTGTGCACCCAGGATCAGGGGATGATTTTAAGATTGTAAAGTCTTTTTTTTCCATCCTTGACCTTACACAGGTGGAGAAACACATCTGCATTGGGATTTTCCATCCCCAGGATGTAATGCCAAGGTGGTGCTTGAAGGCTGAACCATCTTCCTGGAGCCCCTAACACTGATGTTTGTTGGGTTTGGGCTCAAGCAAGAGCTGTACGTGGAATGTTAGCATCCCTCCCGCCTGCCTGCAGGAACCACAGTAGCTGATCTGCATGCTTAGGAGCAGACAAACGGCAGGGCACAACAAAGCCACACGTGAAGGTTTGCCCATGATCTTACCAGCAGGGAGCAGATGTGGTCCTGCCTTGGGTGCACGAAGGCTTTGCTCCTGTTTTACTCAGCAGTCTTCAGAAGGGAAAGAGGCCACCCCAAAGGCAGCCTCCCAAGAGAGAGTAGCCCATAACCAGGACACAGGAACTGGAGGGTCCCAGGATGGAGATGCTCTATCCTGCAGGATTTTCTCTGGAGATGCTCCTCTCTTCCCAACAGCCAGGGAAGAAGCTGAGGTGAACAAAAAGGAGATGGGTTGTCCTTCAATGGGCTGCAGACATGTGCACCTCCTTGACAAATGATACTGGGGTACAACAGATTCACCTGACTACCCCCAGACTGGATGAAACCCTCCATAGCTGGTTATTAAGGTGGCAAAGCACCATAGGTTCAGGGAATAGCCTCTGTAACAGTTCACACCTCCTCTGGACCCCTGTCATACCCACATCCATCCCCAAACCATCCACCTCTCACTGCAGTGTCTGCAACTGCGTCAGCTGCCCCCATCCTCCCTGACAGATCCCTCGATCTGCAATATTTATCCATGATAGAGAGCTATTCTGAGGTACTTTATAGCCCCAACTGGAGCTATGATTCCCACTTTAAAGGCTCCTCCATCTTCATTAGGCCAATCTGAGCAGCTCATGTTTATAAGGAAGATGGGAAATCTATTTAGGAAACCTCATTGGGTTGAGCAGCTGCAGGTGAGGTCTGAGATGAAGCATCCTCTGCTTCGTCAGCCCTCGGTGCTGGATGCCTCCCTGCTCACTGGTCCTGCAGCCGGTGCTTTCAGTCCTCCTTCCAGGAGACAACTGCAGATGGAGCTCAGTCTCTCTGCTCCCAGTTCTGGGAAGCATGGCATGTCCTGGGGACCCAGCATCTTTGGAGGATTTGGGAGTGCCACCTCTGTAATTGGGGTGCTCCCCCTCCCAGCACAGGGCTTTCTCCCAGTGTAAATACACAGTACTCATTACAGTTTATTACAGAGCTTATTTGTATTTTCCAGTTGGCTGACCAGAGGGGGCAGCCAATGTCCCAGGCAGGTGAAAGAGGAGGCCAACAAGAAAAGGATCCTCCAGCAATGAGAAAACCCATTGGGAGGAACCCCTTCCTTCTTCTTCCTGAGCAGGGGAGAGATGAAGACTATCCAGGACCATGTAATCACACTGCACACATGCTTGTGAGTGCAGCATCCTCCAACCCCTGGCTCTGAGTGGACCAGCACTGCGGCATGGCCCCAGTGCTCTGCTCCAGCAAACTGCACAGCCCTGGAGAGCTTGCTTGGGGGTTGCCTTCAATGAGACCTGGTGTTTTCATCACAACCTGTCCCTGCAGAAGCCACACATTCAGGACGTGCAGACCTTTCCCAGCAGGGCTAGACAGGGGTGAGGCATCCATGGGTGAAGGGGCGAGCTATCTGTGTGACTTCTGGCCTTTCTGTTTTAATTTGGAGAACAAGTCACACCTGGGTGTGAATCAGCTCCAGGGTGAGGTGTGAATGTCACAGCCCTGCTCAAATCCTGCCAGGCTGTAAACACCCACGTCAAAGAGGCCAGATGTGCTCTGGGGCTTGCAAAAACCTTGTGGTGTCCATGTAGGTTTGTTCTAGGACCTGTACTCCAGCACANACCCACGTCAAAGAGGCCAGATGTGCTCTGGGGCTTGCAAAAACCTTGTGGTGTCCATGTAGGTTTGTTCTAGGACCTGTATGTCCCTCCAGCACAGACACGTGCCCTTGGGTGCAGTCAGTCCCCTTCCTTGTTATCTCAGGAGAGATTTCCTGCAGTGCTTTGCAGACAGTTCATAGAATCACAGAAGGGTTTGGGTTGGAAGGGGCATTAAAGTTCATTCAGTTCCAACCCCCTGCCATGGGCAGGGACACCTTCCCCTAGAGCAGGCTGCTCCAAGCCCTGTCCAATCTGGCCTTGAACACTGCCAGGGATGAGGCAGCCACAGCTTCTCTGGGCACCCTGTGCCAGGGCCTCACCACCCTCACAAGGAGCAACTTCTGCCTAAGAGCTCATCTCAATCTCCCCCTGTCAGGTTAAAGCCATTCCCCCTTGTCCTGTCCTTACAGGCCCTTGTTAAAAGCCCCTCTCCAGCTTTCTTGTCAGCCCCTTTAGGCACTGGAAGCTGCTCTAAGGTCTCCCTGGAGCCTTCTGTTCTCCAGGCTGAACAAGCCCAGCTCTCTCAGCCTGTCTACGTAGCAGAGCTGCTCCAGCCCTCGGAGCATCTTTGTGGCCTCTTCTGGACTCACTCCAGCAGCTCCATGTCCTTCTTATGTTGGAGCCCCAGAGCTGGACAGAGGGCTGCAGGGGGTTCTCACAAGGGCAGAGTAATTGGCAACTCCTTTTGACCAGGTCTCCTGTGCTCAGCCCCCACTTCTGCTCCTGCCCAGGTGCAGCACTCAGGTGGGGAGAGGGAGGATGCTGAGGACTCTGCTCCATCGAGACCATCTTCATCTTGTGTTTGACAAAGGGGATAAAGATGGATCTGCAGGGCAGTTGCATTAGGGGCTTGTGCAGGATATAATGCAGGAGACATCCAGATGAAGGGATTCTTGGATCACCACCATAAAATTATCTATCTCCATTGCGTGGATATTTTGAAGCCAGAAGAGACCTATTGATCTTAAATCTGAGCCTTGGAACCAGTGGCTGGTAGGTCAGTCACAGGATTAGGGCTTCTCTTGGTGCATAAATGTAGGTTCTTACATCTGCAGCAGTGTTTTCCAGCTGGTTTTGATCAAGGTGTCCTTCTGAGCCCTTGTGCCCACAGCAGGCAGTGAAACACAAGCCTTGCACCTTGCTCTTGGAGGAAAATGCTGGTGCTTGCTTGGTCATAGCCTCTCTGTAGGAGCAAGAACAGCCCTGAAGTCAGGGACTGGGAATCCCACCGCTAATTCCCTGGCCCAGCTAGCACCTGTACCAGGCTCAAGTTCATGTAAAGGTGCTGAGCTCCACAGCAAGAACAGCCCAGAGCAGCCTCCAGTAGAAAGCAAAATCCCTTATGGCACACATGAGTTTCATTGCAGAGAGAGGGGTTCTTTTCCTTTCTACTGTGCTCAACTGATTTTCCTACACCTGTAAAAAAAGCAAAGACAGACTGAAAATGGAAGACATGAAGGGCTGTGTGGCACGTGAACTAATAGTGCTTGTCGCTGCTCTGCTTCAGCTTTCTGATGCCAGAGCCTTCTCCTCAGTGCTATTTATATGCTAAGATCTATAATTATGTCTAATTCTGATTCGAACCAAAATTGAGCACTTCTCTAAGAACAGGCAATTGAAGGCATCTGAGGACCTGAACGCTGTCACTCTGGTGTCTTTGCCTGTAGGTGTTTTCTGGGATGACTTCTGATATATTTGATTGTAGGTGTTTTCTGGCATCATCTTTTCTTCCTGATGTTTGCACAGAGCTTGAGTCACATCAGCCCGTTGGATAGATCATGCACTGACTATAGCTGCAGGATCCATGCAGGACTGCTGCAAACCCTTTATTGGTACAAGCTCCTGTAAGAACGAGAGCCTTTTCTGCTTCAATAGGTTTCTTTCTGCTGCTGAGTTCATGGTGAAAGACGCATCTTCACTGCAGCAGCTTGTGCTTGTTAGGAGGAGAGGCTGATAAGCAGTGCATACACAGAGCAATTCATAGGTCACAGTATTTAATAGCCTTCACAGAACTGTTTTTCACAGTTTCTTCCAGTGTTCTGTTTAAGACAATTGACTTTCAGCATCCCTTGACCAGTCCATCTTCTTGCTCTGTAAAGAAATGCCTCACTTTTGATTACAGCTGCAGTGTGCCTACAAGAAAGCTGGAGAGAGACTTTTGACAAGGGTCTGTAGGGACAGGACAAGGGGGAATGGCTTTAACCTGACNCAGCTGCAGTGTGCCTACAAGAAAGCTGGAGAGAGACTTTTGACAAGGGTCTGTAGGGACAGGACATGGGGGAATGGCTTTAACCTGACAGAGGGGAGACTGAGATGAGCTCTTAGGCAGAAGTTGCTCCCTGTGAGGGTGGTGAGGCTCTGGCACAGGGTGCCCAGAGAAGCTGTGGCTGCCTCATCCCTGGCAGTGTTCAAGGCCAGATTGGACAGGGCTTGGAGCAGCCTGCTCTAGTGGAAGGTGTCCCTGCCTGTGGCAGGGGGTTGGAACTGGATGAGCTTTAAGGTCCCTTCCAACCCAAACCCTTCTGTGATTCTATGAACTGTCTGCAAAGCACTGCAGGAAATCTCTCCTGAGATAACAAGGAAGGGGACTGACTGCACCCAAGGGCACGTGTCTGTGCTGGAGGGACATGCAGGTCCTAGAACACTGCAGATTGAACAGGGCTTGGAGCAGCCTGGTCTAGTGGAAGGTGTCCCTGTCCTTGGCAGTGGGGTTGGAACTGGATGAGCTTTAAGGTCCCTTCCCACCAAAACTATTCTCTGATCCTATGACAATTCTATGATTTCCAATGACACAAGTGTTTGAAAAGATGCTTGCCTTATGTAACAACTCCTAATTGTTCTTCCTGGCCCTGGTTTCCCTTAGAAATGATGCACAACTTGCACAAGTACAGAATGTGTTGCATCAATTTTGCACCAAGCAGAGTGTGACGGGGACCCACAGCCTTGGGATGCTTGGCTTGAATGAAAGAGGTTGGATTGCCATGGTGCAATGCTTGGGGATGCTCCCAGGCAGCATCTGCTCTTGGTAAAGATGTAGCTGGTGGTCCTGTCCCTGCAGAGGGACACCCTCCTTCTGAAAGCAGCTCCTTGGGTCCCTGCCCTCCCTCTAAGGACATGGATGTGGCTCCTTCCCTGGTGACAGCAAAGCCAGACTAGATCATGTCCTGGGAAGAGCCACCTGGTTTTCAGCTGGCTAAAAGTGCCTGGGATAAATCCTGCCGTCCCTCTGAGGCCAGGACTGGATCTCCTCTGCCTGGCACAGCTGTGCACAGGCCCTGGGATTAGCCTAAGGCAGAACCATCCCCAGGGCAAAAGGAGGGATGGGGTTAGGAACCCAAAATTGCCCAATTCAGAATTTTCTTTCCTCATTCATGGAGCCTTTCTTTACTTTTTGAGCCAGTTATACACACATAGACACACACGGATGCTGTACACACACACACACACTCACCCAGAGCCAAATCCCTGATTACTGCCCGTGCCCCTAAGAGGGATTACAGCTTCTTAGGTGGGGTAGCTGGCTTTTGGCAGGGTTTAGGAGCCTAGCAGAGACTTCATCCCTGCGACCCAGAGCTCCTGCTGTGTTTGGTGTCCCACGGGAGAGCTGCACCCGGCCCCTTTGGCACTCAGCTGTGTTCTGGTTTCCTCCTCTCTGCAATTTCAACCCACTTTAAATCACACATTGGAATTACAGGAGGGAAGAGAGGATGGGAGGGGGATTGGGGAAGCTGCAGGGAGCCAAGACAGGAGATTGCCCCTTCAGGACACTGCCTCTGCCCAGGACTGGTGTTCTCAAGCAGGATTAAGGGTGAGGGCACTTAACAAAGCTGCTGGGCAAAGCCAGATCCCTGCAAGATTCCAAAGCAGCCCTGAGACCTGTGGTGCCTTCTTGAGCACAAAGCAGCTCTCCAGCTCCAGCTGGACATGAGGTCTCCATCCAGTGGAAGCACCCCTTCCCTGGAGCAGCTTTCTATCCAGGGCTTGGAGCAGGCAGAAAGCGTGAGCCCTGGAAACCCATGGCTCCTGTACCTCAGGGTATGGCTTTTGCTGATATGTGTGACCCCTGGCAGTGGAGCAGCACTGAGGTTTTAGCCTTATTTTGGGGTTCCCTGGTCTTCAGGAGCCTCTGGACTGTCTCTTACTGCTCATTATTTTATAGCAAATCACTGATTATTGGTGTTAGTGGTGGGACCTAGTTCGGGTCATTACAACCCTGGAACAGTGGGGTGGGTAGAGCTGGGTTAGTTTGTCCTTTCCTCTGGGAGGCCAAGGCAGGGTCAGGGGGATTACCCAGGGATACCCAGAGGGACTCTCTTTACTCCAATGGGCAGGAATGAGAAGTGGAAAAGTATTGCAATTTTTGACATTTCTCCCTCAAAGAGAGGCCATGTGAGAGCCAGCGGCTTGTTTGCACACCAGAGGCGTATAAGTTGGTGAAGGCTGGCCACAAGCCCATTGAGCAAAGGTCAGACCTGGGCAATGGGGATGGGGACCCCTTCTCCTCCAGAAACTGCAGTGAGGAGCCAATGGAGGGATGGCATTGGAAGAAAGGGAGTTGCATGCCCATGGAAATGTTGTGTGTCCCTGTATTTGGAAAGAAGCAGAAGACGACATGCTTGTCACAGGAAACCATGGAAGTGCACAAACTTCATGGCTCTGCTCTGCGCATCATGTTGGGGATGAGAGGGCTACTCACTGGGATGTCTGAAAACCACCAGTGTGGTGTCATCAGCATCTCTAACTTTGAAAAGGAAGCCAAAGACAGGCAGACCAAAGGCTGAGCACTCAACCTTGGGTCTTTCAGAGCCGTTATCTATTAACATCACCCAGGCTCTCTCATTGAATTTCCTCCCCTTTTTTCCTCCAATCCTTGCTAAATGCTCCCCAGACAACTCAGACATCAATTGAAGGCAGAAGAAATGGCCGTGCTTTGTCTCCCTGAAGAGGCAGCTTTGCATCAACCCCTGTCAGGGCAGCGGCTGGGAGCAGAGCTGCAAGCGGGGACCATTTTCACATCTCCCTTTGTGGAGGAACAGCCTTGAGTGAAACACCACTCAAAGGGCATTAAATGAAATGTATGTGCACCTCTTCCATGTGGCATTTGGAGCCGTCTCCGCCTCTGACGCTAATGATCCGGATGAGGGTTGGCTTTTTCTTCTTTTTCCAATAATAATGAGGAAAAGAAAACGAAAGGGAAAGGGGCTCAGAGGAGGGGAGGTCAGATCCATTTAGGAGCCCAAACATTTATGGGGAGAGTGCCTCCTGAGTGGTTACACAAAGGGCCTGGCTGTACCTGGCTCCATCCCTCTTCCACCTCCTCTCCTCCACTACCTCCGGCCATGAAAAGGGGGAACCAGCACTGTAGGGCCTCTGTGAAAGATGAGGATAATGGATTTCATTATAGACAAGTATGTTGAATGTCTATCCACTCCTGTGCAATAAAGGGAAGATGGTCTTTAGCTAATTGTGCTGGAGGAGCTCTTGGCTGAGATTCAAGATTGAGATGTTCCTCTGGATCCCCTGCCCTGATACCCCCTCACACCACACCATAAAGAGCAGTCTGTGGGGTGCAATTCATCTTGTCATCATTTTGGTGTCTACCATCACATCCTTTTTCTTCCCACTGTGTGTGGGCTGGCTCTGGACAAGCCTGGAGGGTAAAAGTCTGGCCAGAGAAAAAACTCCTATGGTGGCGAGTTGAGTTTGCTGGTGCAGCGGTGAAATCCAGCCCAAAGAGACGTGCCAGTACTGAAAGGTCTCCACATCCATCATGTCCTGATGGATCACCACTTCTCCTTTCCCTGAAATGGCCTTTTTTGTTTTCCCTGGTCCCTAGCCCCATTTTCCCGTTGTCTGCCCATGGCAGAAAGACTTTCTGTCTTTCATGGCAGAATTTTGCAGGCTGATCTCCAGGTTCCACTCCCCTGCTCTACTGTTCTACAGCTGTAGAACTGTCCTATGGCTCCTGACAGCTCCAGAGAGGATGTTTCAGCCTTATTTTCCCCTCCCACAAGTTGAAGCCCCCTTTGAAGAAGAGCAGAGGTAGCTTGGCTGGAGGCAGTGTGTACAAAGAGGTTTGATTCTTGGAGGAATCCAGGTCCCTGCCCCAGCAAGATGGGTGTTCTCAGGATGTTCTCCTATCTGGGGCAGCTGGAGTGATCTGCTCCCTGCCTCAACTGGTTGCTTTCCATTCATTAGTGAGCATGAGCTTGGGGCAGGTTCCCCTTGCACAGGGGCCTTGCTGCTGGGTCCTTCTCCAAGCACCCAGATTGGTGGATACGGACACAGATGCTTATTGTGACAGAGAAGATGAGTGCAGGGCACGGTAACATGCCCTAAGTTGGCAGGACTCCGAGGCTCCACATCCTCCTGCTCTGCTCCAACCAAGGCCCTGCAAAGATGAAGAACAGAAATAAAGCTGCTTCACCTGAAAGCTTTACACCCTGAAAGCGGAGCCATCTGGGGTAGCTGCTGGAGCACCTGTGAGGTTCAGTGCCTCTCCAAGCCACCCCAACAGATGTTTGCTAATGAAGTTCCCCTTCTCCAGGCAGCTCCTCTGTTCCTGGAGGCCTCCTGAGATGGTTTCAGTATTTCCTTCGTGGGAATCAGTCTGGGAACATAATCTGGAAATTCTTTACATTAAGGGAAGAAAACTTAACAACCAACAGCTTTGTCCAATATGGAAATCTCTGGTTTCAGCTCACATTCCTACATCTGCATGGTTATCATATGTAATCAAGAAAGCCTGTTGACAGATGATCTGAAGGTCCTTTCCAACCCTAATTGTTCTATGATTCTATGACCATTCTCTTGCAAAAGCAAAGAGGAAGCCCTGGGTTAGTGAATAGCATAAGTGATGGCTGTTTCCTGCAGTGAGCCCCCATCCATGGCCAGGTTGGGAAGCTTTCTCTCTGAAACTGCTGAGATGGAGCAGGTCACACCACACTGGATGAACCTGCCCTCTCCCCAGAACCCATTCCCAGGGTGGGACAAGGGTGTTCTAAGCAAGGAAAAGCCATGCTCTCCTGCTGAGGCACCAGCTTATTCCCCCATACTCTGATAAGGTCATGCCAGGACCTGTGCTCCTCCCTCCTGTGTGTCATCAGAGATCAGCTGCTCTCTTGGCCCTATTTATAGTGCAGTGATAGGATCAGGGCGAATAAGCATTTAGTGTGCCCTCAGTTACACCAGTATCCCCATGGCCAGACAGTGCTCACTGCTCTTTGCTCTCGCCACCATAGAGCCTGTCCAGGACTTTTGAAGGTATGTTGGGAGCTGGGGTGCCTCTTGTTGGGAGCTTGGATGCCACTGGGGAGCCATGACAACCCTCACAGTTCCCTGTCCTCACCACAGGGGGATGGGGATGGCTTCTGGTTGGGATAAACCTTGGGAGCAGACCCAGAGTGTGATGCTGTAGCTGAAAGTCCCTGTGTTGGGCAGCGCTGGCTGCAAGGGCACCCTGATTTCTCTGGATAAAAGGGACAAAGTAATGTATTTGTCTTTTCTGGATGTTGGTCAGGCTACCATCCCTCCGTCCCCCTTGGATCTGAGCCCATGTGGGGCAATCAGCCCACAGCCAAGGTCCATCCAGACTGTACCAGGGATGGGTTGGTTGGGAGTCTAGTCCTGTCCAGGGTTGGTCTGGGCTTCTCATGTAGATGGTCTTCATTCACTTGATAGCTCCATTTATGTTACATCTGCCAAGAAAATGTCATGCACAGGGACATGGAGAGAGGCCCAAACCCATGCCCTGTGTCCCTGGGCTGTGGGGATGGCTGGAGGATGCCAGGGAAGGGTGGGGGATCTGTCAGTTTGCTACGGGTGGGCAGCATGATGGGGAGGGTTGGTTGCTTACCCTTCCTCTCCATCATCCATCTCCTTGCTTTGATTCCCATTTCAGGGAGCAGCATCATAGTGGAATGGCCTGTTCACAGGAGCCAGCTCCTTCCCATGCATGGTCCTGCATGGACATTAAGACCTTCCCAGAGGGCTGACCAGCCCCAGCCAGACCTCAACACCCTCCAAGCCAACCGGCAGCTCTGCAGGAGGGGAAAAGGTGGAGCCTGACCAGGGGAGCGGAGTGGCTCCCATTGGAACTGATCGTGGCTTGGGACTGGGGAGGATGCTCTACGGGGACAGGCAGCTCCTTTGCCTGCAGTCCTTGGCTCTGGAATCCCTACTGATTCCCTTATAGCTACAACCTCACCCACTAACTCTCAGCAGACCTGATGTTATGCCCTGGGGACTGCCACCGTTCTCCCCAGCACTCTTTGATGATGAGACACGTTGTGTCCTCCTTGGGGACCATCCTGCCCTGCCTGATGGAGGCCTGTCCCAGGACCAGCTCTGCCAGGGCAGCCTTGCTGTCCCTCATCCTCGTGGCCACACTGAGCAGCCCCTCGCTGCAGAAATCCCTGCCCGTGGCGTACAGAGACTATGAGGGTCCCCAGGATGGCACGGGCCTGATCCAGTGCGGGGAGTACAGCAACCAGGTGCTGCCCAATGGCCGCTGTAAGATCGTGGCCACACTGCCGCAGGGGGATGAGCAGCGGTGCCCGGATTTGTTCCGCTGCACCGACGAGGTATCCTACTGGCTCCATGAGAATGAGGAGCGCAAGCAGCAGATCCTGGAGCTGCGGGAGCTGATTTCAGAGCTACTGGAGGAGCTGAGAAACCACCGGCACCGCATCAAAGCTCTTGAGCTCCAGGTAAAGGGCTGCTGCTTGCAGACCCACATCCCTGTACATCCCTCCCCATGGTTCCTTCCAGCTCCCAGCAGCTTGCAGGGGGAGGATGCCCAGTGAAGAGCATGGTGTTGTCCTGACCACAGGCTGGGATATTTGTTAAATCAACTGCTCCTGGCTCAGGAGCCTTCCAGGGATGATCTTTCTTAACATCAGCCAGAAAACCCTTAGTGTTTTATCTGTGCTGTCTCCTCCACCTCCAAGCCTGCCTTGAGTTGCTGATCAACCCCATTGCCCATAACAGTATCCCAGACTCCACTATTGGAGTTTCAGGTGGCCAGTGACGGACCATAACTTAGAAGGCAACAGCTGAGCAGGAGAATCCCTGACCTCCAGCCCATGGTACCATTCCTGTCGTGTCCTTTCTGTGGCTCATCCCACTCCAGCTCCATTTACCAGCCTCACAGCCTAAGGTTAAGGACCCTGACAATACTTCTGATTTCTAGGTTTAAGAACTGGGAAGAACAAAGGCTGTGTCCACGACAGACATGGCCTTGACCATCTGTGTGTGATGAACATGGCTGTATGGACAGAACACACCGGCTGTGTGATGGACATGGCCTTGACTGTCTTGGTTTTGTCCAAAAGATACAAGAGGAAAGTTTTTCATCATGAGAACAACCAGACATCAGAATAATCTCCCTAGGGAAGTAGTTAAGATCTGGTTGGACAGTGGGCTGGCCCATCTAGTCTAAGTCATGCTTTCTTGGAAAGGTTGGACCAGACGATCCTTGAGGTCCCCTCCAACCTGGGGTTCTGTGATGCTGTGATTCTATGACAAGTTACTCTCAAGGGTGCTAGAGTGTGCCAAGCTGTGTGAACCGCACAATGAAGTGGCCCCGAAGGAGATGGGGCTGCTGTGGGGGCTGCTGGGCTCATCACCAGCGGAGGAGAGCAGAGGGATGCAGGGTACACCCAAGGTGTCCCAGAGCAGCCAGGTCCCAGGTCCTACCTGAAGGTCTCCAAGTGGTTTATATTTGGGGGGATGGTACCAGCAACATCTGCACCACCAAGGTGCTGCCCCACTCAGAAAGGGGACATCCTCTGAGAGTATCTGCAGAGCATTCCAAACTGTGACTGGAAAAGGCTCTGAGCAAATGGATCCAGCTTAGATATTGTCCCTGTTTTCTGCAGGGAGGTGGGTTGAAGGCCTCCAGCCATTCCTTCCAACCTCAGTTTTTTGCCGTGAGTCTAAAATCAAAGGGATGGGAGGCCCAGAATTATAGAATCACAGAATGGTTTGGGTTGGAAGGGACCTTAAGGCTCATCCAGTTCCAAACCCCTGCCACAGGCAAGGACACCTTCCATGAGACCATGTCACCCAGGGCCCTGTCCAAGATCAGGGGAGGTTAGCTGATTGAAGTAAGTGTGTCTTGTCACCCTCCAAGCACTGGAAGGTGAGGGGAAACGAGAAGCGAAGTTTCATGCTGCAAAGGCTGTTGTAGTAGAATGGAGAAACCCAGAGGCAATAGCAGAACTGCTTTCATCTGCTCCCCTCCGCTCCCCTCCAGTGTCAGGATTCTTCCACAAGGAGTTTACCTATGGTGTTGCTCTGGCCATTTCCCAATGCCTGTGCCCAGCCCGGGAAGCTGCTTTCTTCCTGCATCCCTGCATCTTCACTGCTGTGTCAGCCTGGGCAGGTCTCCTCTGCCTCTGTTCCTTCCACTGAGGAGCTGTTGCTCCTTTAATCCACCCTCATCAATCAGCCTCTGGCTGCTGCTGCATGGTCTCCCTGGGGTTTGCCATCAGTATATCTCTGGGAGCTCAGTGTGGGCTTGTCTGTCCAAGCGGAGACATCCCTCTGAGCTCAGCGTCCCTTTCTGAGCTGAGTGAGAGCAATAGGCTCTTCCAGGTCACAGCTCCTCCCGGTCTTATGGGGACAACCAAATTGGGCCAGGCAGGTTGCCCCTATCTCTGCCATGCTTCCCTCCTTCCAGTGCAAGTGAGGGAGCATAAGGAACCCCCTCACCCAGCCCTCCCTGTGCATTTCCAGTCCTATTTATTGCATTTGCAAGGCTGGGGTATGCACAGAGCAGGACCCTGAGGTGCCAAACCACAACCCCAGTCTCACCAGTGCAGAGGGATGCAGGGAAGGGAGCAGCACCAGGTCACTGCTGTGGTGGTCTGGCTGTGCTGGCTTTAATCAGCAGCAGGAACAAAGAAAAGGTGTCAGCTGTGGAGGAGGGGACTGTCTGGGAGAGCTCATCATGGGGTTTACTTGGAGAGCTGATGTGTGGGTGAAGGAGCAGGAAGGAGCCTGTATCAGTTACAGCTCACAGAGCAGGTCAGGGGGGACATGGCTGATTTATGGTAGAGCTGGAGACATTGCAGTCCTGAAAAGGGAAGCACCGTGGTGTTGCATGCTGTAATTCCCTCATCCCTGCCTATCTAGCTGCTCTGGATTTTGGGATACAGGCAGGCTGAATGAACTTTCAGCAGGGCCACACAGGTGATGTTCAAGCAGCACTGAGAAGGATATTATAGAGTTTCTGTTAGTTGCTGGTACAATGACCCAGCAGTGGTGATGCCATCTCCTAGGAACAGCAAGCTGAGATGTGTCCTGGCAGGAATGGGGACCTAGGTGTGGGCTGGGTCCTGGGAAAGGGAAGAAAACATACTTTGGGCACACAAACCCTCCAGTGGAAGTAAATCACTGTCCCTTGGCAGCCCCCTGTCAGTTTTGCAGGCAGGGATAAGTCAAGTGCCAGATACCTTGCTCCCAGGGATATATAATAAGCTGCACACTTGCACAGGCACCTAAACATCCAGATTTGCCCCTGACGCTGTGACAGGGAGCTGAGAAAATAAATAACTCATTTATTTCCAGGGTCTTGGGGTGGTTTGTGAGCTCCAGGCAGTGACATCGAGTGGGTGATGGAGGAAGAGGTGATGCACTCAGGGAACAGAAAAGGGCAGTGCTGGTGGAGAATCAGCATCCCTGCACTGCAGATGTGGGTCTGGGGTTGCCAGACCCACACAGCAGGGATTGCGGAGCACGGTGTAGAGGTGTTGCATTGCCAGGGGGGAAGGAAATGGGGTTCCCAGGCTGCTGTGGGATTTTGGAGGTACTGTTCAAGGCCTGTTCTGCCATCTAATGGACAGGGAGCACTGAACAAGGCAGGCGAGTGTGTCTGCAGGGACTGTGGCTGGGCATGTTTGTAGTATCATAGAATTGTAGAATCCTGGAATGGTTTGGGTTGGAAGGGACCTTAAAGTTCATCCAGTTCCAACCCCCTGCCACAGGCAGGAACTCCTTCCACTAGACCAGGCTGCTCCAAGCTGTTTCCAACCTGGCCTTGAACACTGCCAGGGATGGGACAACCACAGCTTCTCTGGGCACCCTGTGCCAGGGCCTCAGCACCCTCACAGGGAAGAACTTCCACCTAAGAGCTCATCTCAATCTCCCCTCTGTCAGGTTAAAGCCATTCCCCCTTGTCCTGTCCCTACAGGCTCTTGTCAAAAGCACATCTTCAGTTTCAGGCACTGGAAGCTGCTCTGAGGTCTCCTCTTAAGGAGCCTTCTCTTCCTCTCCAGGCTGAACAAGCCCAGCTCTCTCAGTCTGTTTCCACAGCAGAGCTGCTCCAACCCTCAAAGCATCTTCGTGGCCTCTGGACTCGCTACAACAATTCCATGTCCTTCCTATATTGGTGGCCCCAGAGCTGGACTCAGTTCTGTGAGCACTGGTGGGGCTCGGGGTACCCATCTCCTGGTATGAGCTGAGGGCATCTCCAGCCAGTTTTTGCTTATTTTACATATGATTAGAGACTGGTTGTCCTAGAAACAAGCAGCAAAAGGGTCATGAAAGGTGTTGGGGTCCTGCCTCACATCCCCTCCTTACATGGCATGGATGTTGTCGCTGCTGTTTACAGGACACCAGCTGATGCCCAGAGAACAGGAGATGGCTCATCATGCAACATGTTGAGAAGCTGTGAAGCCCCTTGCTATGTTACAAGATATAATATGATTCAAGGGGAGATTGGATAACTTTCTGGAAGGAAAACCCAGCTCTGGTGCATTGCATTGCTAAACAGTTCCATGTTCTTTTAGGCTGCATCCATGTTGCAACTGGTTGCAAACTGAAGGGTGTTCGTATATCCTATATGTTTGCCCTGTTCTTGCAGCTTGCCTGTGCATGCCCTGCCTTCATCAGAGCCTGGGAACATCAAGATACTTATGGTCCCCATGGTGGGCTGGAGGCTGGTGTGGGGATGGGGATGAGGATGAGGGTGCAGGCATCATCCTTGGGGTCCTTTATCTCTGTTGGAGCATGAAGCAAGTGCTCTTCTGCCCTCTTGCTGCCCTGCCTGCCCAACTCCATGAGGTCCTGGGGCCATGCCTGTCCCCAGGCATCTCCCCCATCCCACCTTTCTCCCTACCCACAGCATGAGGAGGCATCCAGCCGGAACCACAGCCTGGTTCAGCGGGTGCAGGACCTGGAACATCGGTACAGCGAGGCCAGCACCCTGCAGCACATCCAGGCCACGCTGCTCTACGACATGCAGGCACAGATTAACAACATTTCTGTCCTGACTGACTGGGCCTGGCGCAACCCCACCTGCTTGGGTCCTGCTGAGATGAGGCTGCAGGAGGAGATGCATCATCCAGGTGATGGGGAGCTGCTGGGATGGATGGGATGGGATTCTTCAGCCTCTCTCAAGGGTAGCGAAGGAAAAGGCTGTGGGGAAACTGCTTTAAATCTCCTTTGCATTGGCCAGGAGTCTGATCTCACCCAACCTGCCTTCCCAAGGCAGCCAGGAGGGCTTCTCAGAGCAATGGACACCTCTAGGGATGGCTTCCATGATGTCTAGGGGAGGGGTCCTGTCCCTCAGTGCCTCCTTTTTGTCTCTATGGGTTGTGTGAGATGCTTGCAAGGACCTGCTTGGGCTCTGACAACCAGGCTGGCATTGCTCCCACCATCACCCCACTGCAGTCAGCTGCATGAGCTTTCCTCACAGACTCAGGGACTGTTTGTCATCCAAAAAACCACACAAACATAAACAATTTTTTTTCCCTCAAAAATTCACAGCATGAAATTAGGGTTTTAATGAAACTCTGTGACTTTGAAAAAACAACCAACCCTCTTTTCTGTTATTACTCACTCTTTTCTTTAATGAATGCATTTAGATTTTTGCAGGTTTAGGGCTGTTTTCCTCAGAGGGGTTCCCATGCCAAGATTGAACAGGGCCAGGGGCTAGCCAGCATCTGCAAAGCTCAGCCTGGAGGTGCTGGCAGGGAAACTGAGCTGCTTTCCCAACCTGTTCAAGTCCCTGGGTCCATGGCAAGGGGTGGTGGTCATTGAGAAGACAAGACTAGATGAGCCAGTCTGGTCCCCATGCCCCAAATCCCGTGTCTAGGAGGTGCATTGGAGAAGGATGAGTTGATACTTTTCCAGCCTTTGAGGCTGGAATTCGGGTTGAGGGACAGAACCTTTCCCATATGTTGAATCTAAATCTCCGCTCTCCAGTTTCTTGTCAGCCCCTTTAGGCACTGGAAGCTGCTCTAAGGTCTCCCTGGAGCCTTCTCTTCCCCAGGCTGAACAAGCCCAGCTCTCTCAGCCTGTCTCCATAGCAGAAGTGCTCCAGCCCTCTGAGCATATCCCAGTTAAAAACCTCTTTAGATTCACCAGAATGATTTTGATCGCCTTCCCTTGTAAGATAGAGCCCAGGTTTGCATTACAACGCCAGTTTAAGAGAAGGAAAGCTGCCTGCTTTTGTCTACCCTGACCATTGCTGGAGAACCAGCCTATTCTTTATCAGTGTAGAAGACCTTTAAGGTGTGAAATGCAATCTAATTTGAGCCTTGAGAAATGCATACCATTTCTGCATCGCCATTAACAAAAGAGTTGACCATTCTCCAGCCGCAGCAGAGCTGAGCCTAAGGAACCTTATCACTAATCACTGGCCTCAGGCGTGAAGCCAGTGTGCTGTGGAGGTTTTCAGCTTCAGAAGGTCTGAATCCAGGATTATTTGCCTGACTGCATGAACACTGTGCTGGCTTCATTGTGTGCCCCTCCACACCATGCACTAAACACTGTGTTTCTCTGCTTCCTTTCCTAGAGATGAGGCATGGCAGGAACTGCCCCATCGATTGTGCCTCAGTTTACTACAATGGGCTTCGGCGATCTGGAGTCTACAGCATCATGCCTATAGTCGGAGGGATGCCTATTGAAGTGCTGTGTGAGATGGACACTGAAGGTACCCTTGGAGGCACCTACAGCATCTTCCATCAGAGTCTTGGGTGGGATTTGTCGAACCTGAGAGTTGTGTCTCATATATGAGTTATTCTGAGGTTACCTTAGAGTCAGTGGGAGCAGAAGGGCTCTTATCCAAGAACAGAGGACTTGTTCTCTCTGATGGCTATAGAAAGGGTTTGGATTAATTGTTCAAACTAGACACTATGGCTAGAATTCAGTTGCCTAAATGCAGGTGTTCAGTGGTCTTTAGGATGTCCTCATGCATCCAAGATATTTGCAGTGCACGAGTGGACATGACACAGGGCTTAGGGGAAAACAATCCCTTGTGGAGTAGCAGCTGCTCACTGGGGGTATCTGGAGCATCTCTGTGTAGTTGAAGGCTATGTGTGGGCAATCACCAGTTGTAACTGTGCTGGAGTGAGGAGGGGGAACACAGCTGCTACCACATTTCTTTTGGAGTGTAAATGAGCATGCAGGTGACTTCTCTGACCCTTTCTGTCTAATTATTCATATGGAGGACCCACTGTCATCACAAGGCACAAGCTTACTAACAAAATTAGTGTGCAGCACTTGAGATTTGGAGGAATAATGTCAATCAGCAAGGAAATGGGGCAGCTCCTTGCCCCATGGATCTACTCCAGTCTGGATGGATGTGTCCATCCACACACCCTATTCTGGAGGAAGGGGTTCAACTCCCTACATGTAGGCATCTCACCTGTTGGAGAATCTACAGGTGAATGCAGCTTTGGTCATTAAGAAACAGGATGTTCAAACAATGTGGCCTCCATTATGTCACCACTATTATTTGCCTGACCAGCAACACAATCTTGGACACTGTAGAGTGACAGGCTGTACAAACAGCAAATAGAAAGATGGTCGCAGTTCCCAGTCTCCCCCAAGCTTACAATATTGGAATAAAACAAGAGAGGAGAGAGCAATTTGGACAGATGGGAGAGCAGATGGAGACAGTGAGACAATACTGGGAGAGCTCGTGTGCCTCTGTGGTGCTGCAGGAACAGTACATAATAATCTCCAAACTCCAGGATCTCTGGTTTGTTCCAGTCCCAAAACATTTGCCTCCTGAAAACTACCAGCTCCCTCTCATCTAAAACCACCTTAAAATCTGAGGCAGTCAACAGTGGAACATCATTATGAACCAGTGTGGGAGAGGTGGTAGCACTTTTCCATGACCTTTTATCCCTGTGCAACAACCAACACTATTTTGCCACCTGGTGGGATGCAGCATTGCCTTGTTGAGCTGCAGACGGATCCTTCTAAGGTGGTCACCTTTATGTGGCACCACTAAGGAGTCTGTTTGGGACCCTCGGATGCTCCCTGGGTGCTCCCAGCTTACATTATCTCTCTCCTGGCAGGTGGGGGCTGGACAGTCATCCAGAGGCGTCAGGATGGCTCAGTTGATTTCAACCGGACCTGGAACGAGTACAAGGAGGGCTTTGGGGACCTCAATGGTGAGTTCTGGCTGGGCAATGAGAACATCCACAAGATGACAAGCCAAGGGGACTACTCTCTTCGCATTGACCTGGAGGACTGGAACAGCAAGCACAAGCATGCCTTCTACCAGGCCTTCAGGTAGAAAGTGGCGTGGCCTTCCCTGTTTCTCATAGTTCAACTGATTCAGTGTTGGGAGACCTTGAGGCATGGGAACCCCTTTGAGTGGCACTGTCTAGAGTCCCTTTCAGACTGAGCCCAGGCTGTCTGTCCTGTCTTTCCCACCTGGGCTTGACCATCAATTTTTGCTGTGTAAGCTAGGGAATGTTCAGTGTCATTCAGCCCTGGCCACCATCCACAGCCCCAGGGGAAGGGGGCTGCAGCACCCAATGGACAGTCCCCAGCTGCTATGGGGTATGATTTTTCTGTCAAAAGTTATTGATCTCTATGTCAAAACCAGGATTTTGAGTCCCTGCTGGGCAGGTCCTCCCGCATCTCCCTGCTTTAGAGTCATGTTTTGATTCTTACCCTCTCCATTCATGGCTTTTGCTTGCTGGGCCTGATGTAATGTCTTATAGTGTCCATAGCCCTTCCCCTCCACTGGTGTTTTATTTATCCATGCTACACCAGCCACATCCTTTCTTAATCAGGGGTGACCAGGTCTGCCTATGCTGTCCCAGATGAACTCCTTCCCTGTGTCTCCTGGAAATGCTTGTGGGAGTAATCCACCACAGGAGGATGTGCAAGAGAGCACTGAACTTTAGGGACATTTGAAGCCTGAGGGCTTTGAATAGACCCCAAAACTGCTGGAAAAAAGAATCATAGAATCATCATAGAATCCCAGACTGGTTTGGGTTGGAAGGGACCTTGAAGCTCACCCAGCTCCAACCCCCTGCCATGGGCAGGGACACCTTCCACTAGAGCAGGCTGCTTCAAGCCCTGTCCAATCTGGCCTTGAACACTGCCAGGGATGGGGCAGCCACAGCTTCTCTGGGCACCCTGTGCCAGGGCCTCAGCACCCTCACAGGGAACAACTTGAAATAAATTCCAATTTCCTAAGTGTGCATTAGAGCATCTTCCAGCAGCAATTGTGTGCTCTGAATGGCCATCCTGATTTTTTTCATCAGATGTCATATGCAATGGCATTGACCTTCAGTCTTTGTTAACCCAGGGAGAGATTACTCATTAGCTCCATTTAGGTGAAGAGCCGGATGCTTGTTAGTTGGAGAGGAGGCAGTGCTGTGTAATTAGAGGGACTGCCTTGCCAAAGCTGCTGCAGTCCTTTATTGTGGTTTTAGAGTCACGGCCTGCCTGGTTCAGCCCTATAACAAGTGCCCTGAGTCATGACAATATCATGCATGTCCCACTGAAGGGGAAAACACACAATCTTGGGCTTTTAGAGGTGATGAATCATAGCAGGGAGGCTGGCCAGAGCAGCAAGATGATTGCTAGGTGTCCACACCAGGAATGCAGCATCCAGGTTGGAAAGGAGACCCAAACACTCCCTATTGAACAGTTCTACCTTTGTTGCTTGCAGCATTGAGGATGAGGCAAACTATTACCGCCTGCATGTGGATGGGTTCAGCGGGACAGTGGAGGATTCATTTGCCTGGTACCACAACAAGAGGAGCTTCAGCACACCCGACACAGGGAACATCTGTGCTGAGATTTCCCACGGAGGCTGGTGGTACCACCAGTGCTTTTTCTCTAACCTCAATGGGGTGTACTACAAGGTAAGGTGGAGGAATGAGGGTGCAGATGTTAGCACATGAGATCCAGGGCTGGGAGGAGGCTAGTGGTCCTCACAGCACAGCAGACCTTCCTGGGTTGCCTTGCTCTCCAGGTAGGGAACAAAATGAGTGCTGGGCACCAAGGCAGCCTGGCTTTTTCTGTGCCATGGGTCAGGCACAAGTATGGTGACATCTCTGCACACTGAGGATGGGACTGCATGGTGGAAACTTGTGATACGGGTGACCCATACTGAGATGGATGGATGCCAGCTCCTTTGGGACCATTTGGAAAATGTTGGGCTTTATGTGCTGTTTTCACCAGTGTCATTAAGCTCTTTGCTCCAGTGTTTCAAAGCAATTGGTTTTCTGATGCTCCCTTCCGGATGATGCTTCCATGTGTTTCCCATACCTGACCATCCTTCTTTCTCTGCATCACAGGGCGGCCGATACTCCATTAAAAACCGCAAGGCCCTGGGGCCGGATGGTATTGTGTGGTACTCATGGAAGGACACAGACTACTACTCCCTGAGGAAGGTGGTAATGATGATTCGACCACGCACTTTCCGACCTCACCTCTCCCCATGAAGGAGGCTGGGGTTTTCATTTCAATTCACATTGAAAGCTGGGAATAGAGAGCTGGAAACAGTTTGCTGTGGTCAAAAACTGATGATGGAGAACCTGGAGGGACCATGTCACCATGCCTGTTGCTGCCTGTTTGTCTTTGAGAGAATTGAACCAACAGCAGAGGTGTCAAGACCTTCAACAAGCGCTTGGATGGTAAAAGCTCTCCTAAAAATGTGGAGGTAATTGCTGAGAAAGGCTTTGGAAAGACAAGCATTTGGCTTGCCGTTTCACTGGGTAGCAGCAGTCCTTGGTAGGCTTGGGCATCCCCAAGCCTTGAGACTAAATCTGATGGAGTGATGATGGACTGAGGCTGAACCTTAAGCTGAAGGGAGATGTTGAGTGCTCTGGCCACCAACCCAATGGTATTTTAGAGGGAAGCAAAGAACCAGCAATCCTGTATGTGTTTTCCACATGGGATGTGATAGACCAGTTGCTGTGCTGTAAGATGAGACTTTCTGGTCTTGGCAGTTTCTTTGTTCACATCACCAAGTACATATTTGAAGGTCCACCACTGCAGGGATGTATTAGGGTGCTGAGATGGCCCTGAAGAAAGCCAGGAGAGCCTGCATGCATCATCCAGGAAGAGTGTCACAAGTGAATGAGGAGGAAGGTCTGCAGTGACCCTCACCTTGTCTGGCAGGGATTGTGTTACACATGTGGACATGAGCTAACTGCAATAATAATACTCAAAATGAAAAGATTTTCAGCTTTTCCATTCCATTTTCACCTTTCTGTCCTTTCTCTGGCAAATAACTTGGAACCAGTTTTGTATCCACCCTAAAAGTAGTCTACAGGAATGATTGGACATGATTTTAAGTCTTTTTTTTTTTACTGCCTTACTGTGGTTAAAGAAAGTTCATTGTTGTTGTCTTTACATTTCCACTTGTAGTTGCAGTGAAAGACCCTCCTTTTTTCCTGACTTTGCCTCTGCAGGATCAAGAGGTGGAGGCTGAGACTTGGCCTCAGCCCTTATTGTGCTTAGTGATGGGTATTTAATTAGATTGTCTTTTTCCTGTTTCATGTGCACAGATCAGTTCAAAGAGGGCTCAGCGAAGGGGAAAAGCAGATGTATTGGAGAAAAAGCACTGTTCCCTCCAAAAACTTGCCTCCCAACTGATGCTCTGCTTAGTCCTTGATGGTTTCTGCAGCTTTTTTACACTATTCTGGACTATATTTTTCCTGGAACTTCATTTTTCATGGGCAAATGAAGCAGAGAAGTTACCTTCCAAGCATCCTACAGGCTAACATCTGTGACATAATGAAACAACATCATTTGTCTTTTCCTCTGCTGGGTTTGTCTTGGTAGTCTTCCATAAGGGATGTTCCTGAGACATGTCTGATGGTGTTTGGGAATTGCAATGGGCTGGCCTACATGCTGTTGTACCATTAGGTGTCATGAACATCTGGGCACTACCAGCGGTGGGAGGAGAGCTTTATTGGCTCATGGCATATGCATCTCTAATATAATGCCTTTCCTTCATGACCTGACCTTCCCTCCTTGGACCACAGGTGTTCAAAAGGCCATGATGTTCCCTGATAAAGCAATCCCCTACTAAGAGACTGATAAATCACTTGAATAAGCAACAACCTAATTAATTAATGTTATCATTATTAATCTACAATCTGATTTTGAACATTATGAGCACAATGATAAATGTATGGCAAACCTTACGAATCACATGTTAGTGTTGCTGGATTACTTTACTATCCTTCCCTCTCCACATCTGTTCATACGAGGGTGCAAATGTCTCCCTTTTTAACCTCTGCACTAAACCTTTTGTACATAGCACTGATGGAGAGTCCAGCAGGTTGTCCAAGGGTATCCCATGCAGTTGAGTACTCGGATCAGAGTCACCGCTGTCCATAGGCATCCATCCTCCATCCACTGAAAGATCCCATTCTCCTGTGTTCCTTACCCAGTTATATAACTTATTCCTCTTTTTTTTTCTCTATTTCTACTTTATCACATCTTTTTCTAAGCCAAATCAGCCCCTAATTACTTTACTTTTTATTTATTGGTCCAAATCATGTTACAACCATACTCTAATTTGTTATATCCAATGTCATGACTGGCAGTCTTGGCCTTCTATGGCATTACCGATATGGTTGCCTGTGTACAGGTGGCTTTGCAAGACCCTTCACCCCAAAACTCCCCTAAAGTTAAGGAGTTATATTAGACTACACTAAGACAAATCATTCTGCTTCATTCTATGATTCATTCTATGATTCTATCATCCTATGAGTCTATGATCTTCTGGGTGCTGGGCTTTGGGCAACATACAGCAGTGTGTGGCTAAGCAAGAAACTAAAAACACTCAATCAAATGACCCCATGTACTCAATCCTAACTGAGGGAGGGAAGTGTGTCTGACTCCCCTCAGGACAGGGTTCCCTACTGTGAGCCTGGCTCCTTCTTCCACTCTTCCCTTTTACACTCAAGCTAACCCCTGCCTTGTTAATTTGGCTGATCCCATTGTAGAGCTGTCTAAAGTGATATGGGGCAGGAAATCATAATGACAGAGCCTCATCAGTGCAGCCATGAGGCAGACCCCCGCAGGGTCTTGTGTATTGCTGCATTGACCAGAGAGCCCTGCAGGCCCCTGCACACTTGGATGTGCCACATTCCTGATGCACAGTACCTTGGGCTACCAGCTGCTGCTGAGCCCTATGTGTCTGTGTGTGTATCTTGCTGGGGCAACAGCTACAGGCCCTTCCATTGCTTTGGCTCACAGCTACTCAAAATAGAGGAAGGTCCAAGGACAGTTTACATCTGATGTGTTAGGTCAATGCAAGTGTTTTCACCTCTGTGATAATTGGGACCTAGTGTCCTTACTGGAGATGGAGGTGGTTTATGAGGGCTACCAGCCCATGCTCTGCAGTCTCCAGTCCCATGGCTGGGAAAGGCATCTGAACTGAGACTGGAAAAAATGCAGGAAATGGGCACTGGAGTGGTGGTCATCAAGAAATCCTTGGTGAGGGCTGGACATTCACACCAAAACTGTTCTAGGATTCTAAGAACACTGATCCTGTGTCCTTTCTTGCATGGATCCTTTTGATACGGCCCCTTTGCTGTTGTACCTGGCCATAATGGGAACCCCTGAGCACAGCTGCTGTGTTCACAGGGAGGTCTGAATCCCCTCCTGGGCTTTGTTTTAATGTTGGCACTGAATCCCACACCCACGGGACCACCAGCTCTTTGGTTGGACACCCACCTCCCAAGGCTTCCCAGGGTCAGAGGGGGCCTTCTGAGCCCAGATCAGAGAAGATCAGGTCAGGAAGGACCTCTTTGGACCAGGAGGAATGGACCCTTGTCCCCTCTGGAGTGCTAATCCTAACATTTGGTGCTATCACCTCTCTCAGGGTGAGCAAAGACAGGAGAATTGGTGCTGCTTCCTCCATAGGGCTGGAGAACAAGAAATCCCCTAGCTTTTCTCCTGGCCTTGAAGATCTGATGTTTTCCTGTTGCCTGCTCCATGGATTGACTGATGTGGCATCTGGTTTCAGCTTAGACCTTGGCATGTGTCCAGCTACCTCTGTGCTTCCTTGCCATGCCAGCCAGCTCCCAGCACATGGCTGCAATCTTGCTCCAGCTCCCTGCTCCAGGTGTGGTGCAAGAGAGCATCACCACTGTGTGCCCCAGGGGTGCATGAGCCCAGGATGCACAGCTGGGTGTGAAGGGCCGATAGTGCTGGAGAGCCAAAGGACAACAAAGCTGCAGCAGTCCCACCACGCTGGTGTTATTTGGGCTATGGGGGTAAAACAGACCAATCCCCTTGATACAAAAGCTCCCTCCCACCCTCATTTGCCCCAACCCTGGTCCCTTTCCCCTTCCCTGCCTGACACTGGGATGCCCCCTCTAGAAAAAGCCACACAGAAGACACTGCACAGCTCATGAGAAAACAAAGGAAATGCCAAGGCAGTTTATTTACAACTGTTGTATACAAAAAAGGACAGCTCGTGCCACAGCTGGAACAGCCCCCCCCCCCGTCTCCTTCACCCACTGCCCTCTCCTGTGTCCTCCTCCCCCCCCCCCCCCCCCCCCCCCCCCCCCCCCCCCCCCCCCCCCCCCCCCCCCCCCCCCCCCCCCCCCCCCCCCCCCCCCCCCCCCCCCCCCCCCGGGGCTACGGGGTCTGGGTGAGCATCTTGGAGCACAGGTAAAGAGACGCCGCTCCCTCCAGACCTGAATCAGAGCTTGGGAAGCCTTGTCTGGCCATAGCGGAGAGCAAACCCTCTGCTAGCATCAGGGTTGGAGGCTGAGGAGCTGCCAGGGCACCGCAGCACTGGGGCTGCTGCCTGCTGCTGCTTTCCCTCTTGTTTTTCCTTGTCCCTTCCATCATGGTTTCCACAGCCCTGCCCTGTTTTCCTCTCATGCTCTCACTTCCTTTTCAATAACCCTCTGAGCCACCAACTCTAGAAGCCGATGGCTTTTCAGCTGCTCTAAAGCAGAAAAGGGGATTTCATCTGGGAGTTCCCACAAAGATGATTCTCATGAGGTTTTACACCCCCCACAAAAAAAAAGCAGTTTTTTGGGAAGTTACGGGGCTTTTCAATTTTTTCCCTTGAAAAGGATCATCAGCATCTCCTACACATAAAGCCTTTGGAGCTGGTGAGCCTCACTCTCTGACCTCTTACAAGGCAGGGGATCTCTTCTCCCCCTTCCCCAAAATGGTTCTGTAAGGTCTATGGGCAAATAATGCCCGCTTGGGGCAAGAGACCCTGAGTCCAGGCAGGAAAAGGAGAGGGAGGGACACCAAAAGATGCCGCTGCCCATCAATGGGGTGGGATGGAGGAGAAGAGCGAAGTTGGAGGGATGCCGCCTGCCCGCCCTGCCTGCCCAGCACCAAATTAAAGTCACACACAATGCACATTTCCCCCCCTTTCCCTCCCCACCCGCTCCATCCCCCTCCAGCTTTTCCCTGGGGGGGTCACCTCCTCACTTCACCAGCTCTTGGCTGTCTCTCTGGACCTGGTTGATGGGCGGCACACGAGACCCACCAAGGAAATGGGTATCCCGAAGCCAGCTCCCTCCCTCCCACCCTCCCTCCTTTCTGCTCCCTCCCCACCCACCCCCAAACGACTAGGATGGCTTCACTGGTCAACTCTTTACATTCACGAACAAAGAAAGCAGAGGAATGTCCACACTTCCACCGTCCGGCCTTGCGCTGCGGCAGCCTCCGCCACCTCCCCGGAGCTGTCAGTTCAACCATCGCCTCTTTACCTGGAGGCCTCTTCCTTGAGCTCCTTGTTTTTCCTCACCTCTTCCGCATGTTTGTCCTGTGGGAGGGGGGTAGGAGGGAAGGAGGGGGAGGGACACGCATTAGCTGGGTGGACTTCAGGGTCCCCACGGGCAGGCCAGCAGCTTCAGAGGGGTTCGAAGGCACGAGGGCGTTTGCGAGGTTCATCCCCCGAGGGACACCACCGATGGGTCAACAGCGTCCTCTCCTCCCCTTGGGGTGTTTTAAGGACTGTGGAGGCACTCAGGGACAGATTGTCCTCGCCCTCTAGCTAGGAGGTAGACGTCAACCAGACGGGATGGACCGGGAGCCCCAAGGAGATGGGGTTAGCTCGGATTGTCCTTCATTATCTCGTGCTCTCTGCCTCTGATTCAAGGCTAGCTGAGGCGTTTGGAGAAGGGCACTGGGCGAGCTCCTTGCAGAAGGGATGTTTTGGAGGGAGCTGGAGGTGGTGAGGGTGGGACCTTCCGTGCTGAGGTTGGGAACAGACCTGCTTCGGGGAGAGAGAAGAGGTCTGCACAAGCTGGCAGGGTGGAAGCATCTCCTAGCATGGCAGCATGGACCCCTCCAGCTCCACTAGGGAGCTGATGGATCCACAGCCTCTGGGGAGGGGACCAGGGGAAGATCTGCCACCCAGGAGGTGGAAAGCTTGCAAGTGAAGGGTCACAGCCATCACGGTGGGATATGGGGAAAGCAAAAGGTATGGGTCCCAGCTCTCCACCCGCCGACCACTCGTGAGCCTATGGACACGTCAGGCTTGGTGTATCCCTGGGCAGGACCCCCCACCCCTGGTGGGATGCTGAGCTTGGGTATTGCTGCATGGTGGGAAGGGAAGAGGTGGCTCCCATTTTGGTGGTGTCCCCAGGGGATAAAGCCAGCCCAAGGGCCATGCAGGGTGCCCAGGTGTGCTGTGACACCCTCCTGTTCCGGTGACCCAGCATGTTCCCCCATCCCTCCTCACTGGGTTCTTACCTTCTCTTGCAAGCGCTCCAGCATGGCTGCTAAATGGGCCTCACGGTTCTCCTTGTTGGACTCCATCTTCTGTGCCAGCTTCTCCTTGGCCATTTTGATGAAGTTATTGTTCTCCTCAATGGCTTTCTGGATGACCTCCCTCTCATGTTCCCTCTTCTCCGCCAGATGCTTCAGCAGCTCGGCCTCTTGGTACTGCACAGACAAGTAGACATGATGGTCATGGGGACCATGGGTCCCATCCCTGCCTGGCTAAAACCACCCTCTCCAGACTCAGCACTGTCCCCAGAGGTGGGCGTATGCTGCTGAGTGAAAGCCTGCACGTCCCCATGGCACATCCCCATGGCACGTCCCCATGCTGCACTGCTGTACATAAGCCACCAGACTTACCTTCCTCCTCTCCTCTGCCGCCTCCAGCTTCTTCTGGATCTCCTCCAGGGATGGGTCGCGTCGCCGGGGCAGGGAAGCATTGAACTCAGGGATGCCATCGAATGAAGGGGGCTTCAGGATGACCTCGAAGGACTGCCCTGAGGTGCGCTTGTTGAGCTCAATGACTTCCATGTCGGAGATGACGCACCAGGTGAGGTCTACCGTGTCTGCTGGAGAGGGGCACGGGGTGATCACCAGCATGGGCACATCCCACCCCTTTGGGCAAACCACCTCCACCTGCAGCCCCACCAATGGGCCACCATCTTCACCCAAATCCCAATTGCACCCCATTGTCATGGGTTGGGATATGCACAGCTATTAATGAGGCTGGGTGAGATGGGGGGCTGGACATCCCACTGAGGAAGAGGTGAGCAAACAAGGCAGAGCTCACCCTACTCCAGGGAATGGGAACAAGACCATGAAGCTCCTCTTTCTGCAGATTCCCCACCCCCCCTCCCCCCCAGCTACCCAGGATGAGCACCCCAAGGCTGGGCATCCCCCTCCATCGCTGCTGTCTCCTCTGGACCCGCTGACATGAATCAGCCTGAATCACCCAGCACTGTCTGCCTAAAAATACCAAGCCCACGCCTGGTGCTTCGTGCAATGGTGGCGCCGTGGTGAAGCCATGGAGGAGTGGGGCTGCCTGAGCCCCCCCATCGCAACCCAGCCCCCTGCTTCCAGACACTGCCAGAAACTGTGGAGGCACCCCTCTTGGTTTGAAGGTGACCCCACTCATGCCAAGGGATTCCTGCAGGCCCCCACATCCTCCCTTCATGCACCCCTTCAGCACAGGTGGGCAGCAGGGCCATACCTTCATATGTGTATGCAGGCTTGCTCAGGGGGTCTGAGAGGAAACAGGAGCAAAAGAGGGAGACGAGAGGCAGCTCCTTCATCTTCTCTTTATAAGCTGGGAAGAGACAGTGGGATTGGGGTCAGAAGAATGGGAGGGTCCATGTGCCAGGGAAGGGCTGGGATGGGGATAGTGGCTGCTGCTGAATGTGCCCAGCTACTGCAAGCAGGGTGAACTGACCTGGGGAAGCAAAGTGTGCAAAGGGGAAACTGAGGCATGCAGCAGTGGGGTGCTTTATTGATGGCCACATGGGTTATGTCTGTCCTGGTGTGTTAACCACACACATGACGCCTTGCTTGTCACCACTGTGATGCTTTGGGCATCTCAGAGCACGGCTTAGCCTGGGGCACAGCCATCCCCAGGGTGGTTTGGATGGGGTCATGACCAAACTAGGGGTGCCCCAGCACAGGGTAGGTGCCAGGGTTGGATACACAGGGCCAGAAAAGCCATGCTGTCCCCTGCTCCCATGATGGTATCGTACCAGCCAGAGTCATGGTGTGAAGATCCTTGGGTGTCTGCAACAAAGAGTGTTCCTGGGGCCTGGAGAAGGAAAGAGGCAGGATCAGTGCTTAGTGTCCAGGGGCTGGTGGTATTGCCATGGTACCACTGCCCATGTATGACCTCCCACCCTGCACGCTGGGGTTAGCACACATTGGTGTGATTGGTACCCACTGGTGTGGTTTGAGGGGCACACTGGGAGGTGTGATGGGCACACAGACATGGTGCAGTGTGATGGGTATGTGCTGTTGGGATAGGCATACCCTGGGATGGTGTGATGGGATGGACACGCACTCGTCTGATGGGGTAGACCCACACTGGTGGTGCAATGGGCACGCACTGGGATGATGGCAGCAGCTGGTGGGGAAGGAGCCTTCACAGCCCACACGTGTGCATACATGTGCCGGGAGCAGCAGGAAAACACATGCGCACACACACACACCCCAGACAAGGGTGACCCCTTTGCACAGCCTCTGCTGTGACCCAAGCACACCCCTGCTGCCCCTCCATTCATGCCTAGAGAGCCCCAGTCCTCAGCTCAGGCCCCCCCCCCCCCCCCGACCACACACAGAAGGAGTGTGTCCTGCATCCCCCTCTCCAGGGGTCTCTGTGGCTGTGGGTGAGGCGTGGGGACATCCCCAGGGCTCCCCATCCATCCCCAGGGTGAGCACAACAGCTGGCATGGGGCAGCAGTACCCAGGGATTCATTAAAGCCTGAACAAACAGGGGCCATCCCCCTTTCCCGATGTTTCTGGGGGACACAATGGAGTGTCAGTGGCATCAGAGGGTTTTCCTAGCTGTGCCAAAATGGGGGATGAGTTTGGTTTATGGAATTATTCATGGCTTTTCTTTCTAAGGGGAATTAAAAATCCATCCTTTAAAATAGGGTCTTAAATCCTGGTAGGCATCCCAGGGAAAGAGCAACATCCCTGGTAGGCATCCCAGAGCTGTCCCACAGCTGCAACAAACACCCCCAGCTGGACAGGGGGGGGTCCTGAGAAATCCCAACCCCTCCTCCCCCATCGTACTGGGATCGCACAAATAACCTTCCTGCAGCTTCCAGGGATTGCTGGGGAGGAAACACAGGGACAAAATGTGGGGACACCCTTTGGGAACAGCTTCCCTGGAGATGCCCCCCTCTTCTCAGTGACCCCCGGAGCCAGGGCTGTTGGGTTTGGGCGTTACACAGGGGTTTGCTCCTCGCCTGGCTGAAGGGTTTTGCCCAGGGCAGCTCCTGCCAAGCACGGTGCCGAAGCAGGGTGGGGATGCTCTGATGGATCGTGTGCCAGCACGAACATGTGCCTGGCTGGAAAACACATTTGCCTTGCTCGTGCCTCCCTATTCCTTGCACAACCACCGCAAATCCTCATTTTCTCTGCTATCTGGATGCATTTTGTGCTACAAAACCCCCTGCTTGCAGACCTCACGTGGCATTCATGCCCCGGCTGGAGGATAAAATGAAGACATCGCCCATCAGACCCGAAATGGGGAGGAGGATGGGGTCCATGACCAGCGATGCTGTCAGCAGCCCCTCTCCTCCTCCTCGCTGGATGAAGATGCTGTTCAAGGCATTTGGAGAGGAAACACCCTCGGTGCTGAGCTCCCTTCCCTCTCTGCCACCCTGGTGCCCCCGAGCCGCATGGGCAGCCGAGGGGAGCAGGGTGTGGTTGGGGACCTGCTGCTGCTGCTGTCACCCCTGGGCTGAAACCTCGCTCAAAGCCCAGTGTGGAGAGGCTGTGGGAATGATCCTGCTCCTAGCGAGATGCACTGGGAATCAGTGGGAATGATCCTGCTCCTGGATAGCACGTGGCGGGGGGGGGGGTGTG
>NDXB01006484.1:0-39585 GCA_002631895.1 Agapornis roseicollis | reverse complement strand
GGGGGGGGTGGGGTGGGTGGGGGGGGGGAAGGGAGCGATGCCACCCCAAAGAGCTGCAGCTCTGAAACCCTTGCATTGGGTCTCACGCCCTGATCTCCACGGTAGATCCTCTGAGCCGGTGGGGACACCCCATTTTCTATCCCCTTCCCTGGGAGAAGCAGCAGAGGGAGGTGATGGAGGAACGGAGGGGCTCCCCAGTCTCTCCCTTGAAGCGATGGATGCTTCAGCCCACCTTTCCAAAGGAGAGCCAGGATGGCAGCTGCCTCCTCCCTCCCTTCCCCTCACTTTTCCTCCGTCCCTGGAATAAATCTTTCAGCGCCTGCCGGGAGCAGGTCACCTCCACCAGCATCCTGCCACCATCAATAATTCAGACTCCGGGGGCGGCTCCTGCACCCGCATTTGGGATGAGGGTGCTCCAGGCAGGGTGACGCCCCTTCCTCGGGGTCCTGGGGGATAGTGGGGTACGGCTCCCCCCAGGGGTGCTGGAGCAGAGGATGCTGAGCCCCATCCCTGTACCATGGGCGTGGGCTGCCACGCGTGGCAGAGCTGGATAAAGCCCATGGAGCGAGGGAGATAGAAGGGAATGCGAGGGGCTCTCCAGCAGCCCGAGCTCAGCTGTCGAAGCTGGAGACACACACCAGCCCCCTGGAGGAAGCGGTGCCTGGTCGGGTCACAGTGAGTACACCCCAAAAGGGATGCACAGGGGGACGATGGAGGGATGGGGAAGAAGAGGGGTGTCGCGGGCACAAAGCGACATGCAGGTACCCCTGGAAAAATGCCCCCTCCTCAACCCCTCCCAAAAGAACTTTTCTCCTTCCAAATCACACACACAGACACAGACACCCCCCATGGAGCAAAGGGGTCCCCCCCAAAGCACTCACCGCTCCGCCGGCGCTCGGGCTGCTCCTCCGCGCTCTCCGGGCTCCTTTAACGCGAGCGCGGGGGGTTCTGCACGGAGCATCCCAGCCGGGGGGCCCGGAGCCCCCCATGACATCACCCCTCCGCCCCCATGACATCACCTCCCCGGCCCGCCATTGGCGCAGCCGCTCCGCCGCCGCTGATTGGCTCGCGGGCTCTACGAACCGGGTACCAGCCCGGTGACATCACACCCAGCTGCTATTTTCGGGATGGGCCTGGGAATAATAATGGAAAACGTATTAAAAAGGGGAAAGAAAAAAAGGATAAAAAGGAAATGGGGTGTGTGTGGGGGGAGATGGATTTAGACCCCAAAAAAGGGATTTTGGTGGAGTTCTGGGGGGTTGATGGGTTGAAAGGGGTGTGGGCATGATGGAATGCAAGGTTTGGTTCTCTGCTAGAGCAGGACAAAGCTGGAGAGTGGCAAAGTGACAAAGGGGACACTGAGGTCTTAATTGGCTCTAATGGCATTCCCCACCTCACACCCATGGGGTGTCATCTCCATGGCAGGGGGAAACAGGGTGTCCCCTTTATCCTCCCAGGGCTGGGATGTGGTGTGACCCATTCCCAACCGCAATGACGCATGAGGACTTGTTATCCTTCTCCTACAAACTGGGTAAGAGAAGCTTAGAGAGGCCGAGTCCCGAATCCTGAAGCTATTTCAGTGCAACGCTGCTGCAGATGCTGAGGTGAGAAGTGGTCCCCAGGGAGCCCCGGAAGAGGTCAGACACCCCTTTAGAGCTGTTCCCTTCCCTTAAACTGACTCTCCTTTCCCCAGATCTGCTTCACCCTGACCTATTTGCCACCAATGTCGGCGCCTGATGCCGATCACAGGCCCAGCACCCCTGGGGAACTATGTGGGTATATTTAGGCACTGGTCTCTGTTATGCAATGAGCATGAGGGCAATGTGGGGAGGTGGTTCCCCCTGGAAAACAAATGTAGGGTGGTTTTGCAAAGCCCATGGATGCAGGACGTGAGGAAGGACAGGGTGACCCAGCTGGAAATGGGGTTGAGATCACACATGTGACACCAGCTCGGCTGTGAGTTATCCATAACATCCTGCATAAACTCAGCGTCAATGACGTGTTGCTTCCCTCCAACAGGCTCCTCTCTGCACAAGTGATGAGTGAGCTCTGCTCCCCAGCCCCCCAGCTCAACAGAACTCAGACGCCCATGCAGATGTGGGTGCCATGGATGGGATGCCCGTGAGACATGTGAGGAGCTGAAGCCCTGAAACAGACAGCACAAGGGGAAGAAAAAGTCAAGAGGCAGCAGCCTGCTGGGGGACAAACAGCCATTGTGGGGACCCACGTGGCTGCAGGATGGTTCCTGATGTGGCTGGCACCAGGGATCATGGCTCTCTCAGCCCCTGGAGATGCTCTGGGAGGTCTCATCTGAAGCTATCTTCTTGTCCCCTGGCTCCACAAGACCAGCAATGTTGGGGGATGGAGCTTGACTTCAGTTCCTGGAGACCCTGTGCAAGGCTGTGGTTCTGGGGACACTTGGTGGGAACCATCCCTGAGGGTTGTTACCCTCTGCCCTGCCGACTCTCCCAGCTGCCCCAGGGAACTGCTTTCCCCTGGCAGTGTGTGCTGGTGCCAGTGAAACACAGCACAGAAAAAGAAGACCAAGGAGGTTTGGGTCTGCCCAGGGTGGTGGGGACTGTGGGCTGCCATTGACCACCTCTTCTGCATTCAAGCCTTCACTTTGGTTTAGGTTTAGGACCGTCTCCAGGATAGGAGGTGGCAGGAGGAGAGGCTGGCCATGGAGCCAGGCTGGTTTTGAGGGGGTAAGAGCCCCTGCAGCAAGAGGAGGCCAAAGGAGAAACATGAGGAAAAAGGTTTGCTTATTCCTATGGCTGCAGCCTGCTGGCTCAGGGAAACTTGCTCAGCATCCCAGTGCCAGCATGGTCGGAGGGGATAGGGGAGATAGGGAAAACCCCATGTGCAGGCTGTGCTCCATCTGGGTGGCCATGCAGAAAGGTCCGTGTGTGGGGGGATGATGCCCCTCTGCCCAGAGCAGGCATCCCAGGGAGACCATGAGAATGGAGTGAGTGTATTTGGTGTTTTACTGTCCTACACCCATACTCGAGGGGTTGCAGGGCTGGAGGAGGACTCTGCATCCCCTCCCTCTATTCCTCTCCCTGGATTTCTCCAACCTCCACCTCCTCCTTCAGTGAGAAGATCCGCAGGTTCGGACTCCCCTTATCCCAGAGGATTCATGGTCCCGGGAAGACGTGGAGCATTCCAGTCACTGCAGGCTCAGCCCTCTCCGCCTTCCCCAGCGCTCAGCACCCAGCGCAGGATACGTCCCCAGAATCCCTCATCCAGGGCTGGGCCATCCCGGGAATCCTCCTTTTAGGGGGTCCCCCCCATTTTTGCTCCCCACCCCTCCGGGATGCACCAGCCCAAGCGCTGGGTACCAGCGGTGAGGGAGGGCGGGAGGGGGGAAGGCGGGGGAAGGTGCTGTTCTCTCTCGGATTGGTCAGAAATTACATCATCGCGGGGCTGTGAGCCAATGGGAGAGCTGCCTGCCTCTCCGAAATATCATCCGGTCCTAAAAACGCTGGGAGGGGAGATCAGTACAGCCTGATGGGGGAGAGGGGGGGGTCTATACAGCAACCGCAGCCCTCCACTGCTTAGAGTTACTCCTTCTTCCCCACCCGGATATCAGGGAGCCCCAGGCACAGCCATGAAGCCATCCCACTTGCAGGGGAAGGATGGATGGGGATGGGATGCATGGGGATGTGGATAGGGATGGGGATCCTGGGCAGCCAGAGGGCTCCACCCTCAGCAAGAGCAGCCAAAAATGAGGCTAGACCAATCAACATCGTTATAATCATAATAAATGAAATCTGGTGTGCCAGCAAGTGCTCAGTCCCGGAGAGGCATCACCCATTTATCTGCCTCTGTGGGATGAAATCAAGCCCAGGGGAAGATGCAGGTACCATTTATTACACTAAAACCTGCAGAGTCTTCAGGATCGAACCGGTTCATTCATTTCTACTGGTTCCTGCAAGCCAATTTTTCACCAAACGATTTGGAGAAAAATCAAAATGGTTCTGTTTCACTGCCCAAAGCGATGCCTCTTTTCACCTTTATTGCTGTTTGCACCCCGGGCACCTGCTCTGGCACTTGCAGTCACAGGGGGGAAATGTTCCCTTCGGGCCTGACAAAGAGTAAATGCCTCCTCCTGCTCCAGCCCCATCAGCACAGAGAGCTCCATTGGCTTTTGTTGTTCCCAAATAACACCTTGCTTGTGCCTAAGCTGGCTGTGGGATGCTCGAATTTCCAGACACTGCCAGTTTGTAAGGGTGTGATAAGCAGCATAAGGGTATGGCATAGAGCGGGAGATGGGATGCCTGTGCTCATTTTCCTCTTTTCCCAGTATTCAGGGATGCTCAGTTGGGAACAGATAACATGAGCTGAGGTAAGGAAGGCGGAGGAGTCCCTGGGTGGCCCCCACACCGCACGCCTCCAACTCTCCCTGTTGTTTTTCCACCCGCAGCTCTTGTTCCTAAGGAGGATCCTATGCAAATGGTGAGAAACCATGGAAACCACCCGTTAATATCAGCATCCTGCCAGTGAGGTCCTGGCTGGGCTGGCACCAGGCAGTGAGGGCAGCTGGGCTCCCCAGGCATCCCCCTTTCCCCAGGACATCACCTTCAAGCCCCAAGGGCTCACCAGGCTAGAGGAAAAAGCATTTTGGGAACTATTAATGTCAGGCCATACCCAGCAAGTGGCTACAGAGGCTGTTTTTTGTCTCTCCCCATCCCAATTCTGAGCCCTCTTAACCTCCAAACTTCAACTGCAGATTGGCACCCGGCTCTGGAACATGGGGATTTAAGGGAAAGTGCTTCAAGGGGTGCGAAGTGATGGGGATAAGGGTTGGAGGGGATGGCTTGATGCTTTCAAGGATGTCTCCACTAACAGTTTTCCTTGTAGAGGGGGAACACAAGCTTCTGCCTGAGTCCAGGCAAGGTGTGTGGGATTCCTCCCTCCACACACTGCGGGGGCAAGGGCCACCATCCTCAGCTTTACCCACAGCAGGGAGACACGGACCCCTGCATGCTGCAGCACTTGTATGAGGTTCAGGAGCCCCCAGATAGTTTAATTTCCTATTTACAGCCCCCTGGCAGGGATATACCTCTTCCCCAAAGCCTTCTCAGCTTTGATCCAGGAGGGATGCAGGAAAGGAACGAAAGCGATTTGAACACCGAGAGATGGAGAAAGAAGAGCAAAATGTTTATTAATGAGAAAAAAATAAAGAAGAGACAGTACATCCATACATTCTTTTTGTCCTGTTTTTGTGTTTTTTTGTTTTTCTTTTCCTGAGGAAAGCTAAAAGAGCACCAGGAGAACCCCAAATACAGGTAGAGGCAGTGGTGGCAAGGAGATGGTTGCCACTAGACAGGCACATCCTCATGGACTTGGACCCGGAGGGGACAGATGCGGAGTGAACTGGGCATCGCACCCACCGGTCTACCCCCAATGTAGAAGTAGGGGAAGACGGTGCCACCAAACTTCTCATGGAAGGTGTAGATGTGGGTCTTGTGGTCAGCGTCGTAGAAGGACAGCTCCCCTTCATCACAGTCCAGCTCCACACGGATCCGTTTCACGTTGCTCATCGCCGTCTCCGACCGTGCCATGTTGGATGCTCGGCACAGCTCGCTGTCCTTCCCGGACAGGCGATAGATGTACCAGAAGCCGGAGCGAGCATCATGGTGGAAGGTCCAGTGGCTGCTACCACGCAGCCGGGCCACCCCCACCCTCCAATTCTTGACAGTGCCCAGGTCCACCTCCCATGTGTGGAAGCCGGTGGAGAAGCCACAGGAGCCCAGGATGCAGGGGGCTGAGGTGAAGCGCTCGGGGTTCTCCACCAGCAGCTTGTAGCCCCCATTGGTGACGCTGGTGAGGTCCTCGGACACCGAGAGCCAGCCCGCTGCGGAGTTGGGGTTGAAGCTAAAGGGGACTGTGGTGGAGACGTGTGTTAGGAGCCCGGCTTGCTGCAGTGATGAGTTTATGGGGGGGGGACCACAATCCTGAAGGCACTCACCCATCCACCCACCCACCATGGCGAAATGCACCTTCCAGGGCTTCTCTTTTGGGGTGCAAGTGCCCCAGAGCACCCTTTATGCTCTCCAACCCCCCAGCAATGGCCATGGCTGCTCCATTCTCCTCTTCAGCACCCACCACCCCTTGGACTGCCCCATACGGAGGCTGCTTTAGCCCTGGGATGACCTCTTTGGAGTGGGCCCAGCACCTCACCTACGGTGATGATGTCCAGCATCTTCTTCCACACATTGTACTGCAGTGAGCCCAAGTACTTGGGGACATCGAGAAGCATCCCTGACTGCACAGGCTCTGGCTCCTCAGCTGTGCAGGCAATCCTAGGGCAGGAGCAGAGGACAGAAGATGGGTCAGGGATGAAAGGACTGACTGGGTCTCATGACTGGGTCTCCTGGCATCTGCATGTTAGCCAGAGCTTCCCCACCAGCACCCCATATCTCCCAAACCTTGCTCTCACCCCACAAGCGTCCCAGCACCAAATCCTCCCAACATCACGGTTCTAATGCTTCCCCCACCACCTGCAATGCTGCTTTGTTTCTGCATATGTGCCCCCCATCCTGCCCAGAGGCACCCAGGGGTGCTGCCTGGCCCTGGGGACCCCCTGAGCTGGAGCACCCATACCTGAGGGATACACAAAAAGAACTCGCCTGGGGCAGAGACCCTGCTCTGCATCCAGGCAGCAGACCCCATTCATCCCCAAGGAGAGGATATGGGGGCTCAACAACCCCAAGCACCCTGTGTCACCAGGCAGGGAACACAGCAGGGACCAGGACTTACCTGCGCTTGCGGTTCTTGTGGGTCTGAAAGAGAAGGAGATACCAGGCATCAGACCCTGGCTTGTAGGGGCTCAAAGGGGCTTGCAAACACCCAAAGGATCATGCAGCACCCTGCTCACCACCCGGCAGAGATGCCAAGCATGAGGCAGCACCCTGGCAGGGCTTTACCATGAGGAAGGTGTAGTCGTCCTTCTTGAGGTCTACCTGGAGCTGGCGGGCTTCGTTGAGCAGGGCCCTGCTCTCATCTGCCAACTGCTTCATCTTGCCCTCGAGGGTGCTGCGCTTGTGCCGCGCCTCCTCCTGCAGCTGGGCCAGCAGCGCCTGCTCCTCGCTCCGCAGGAACTCGTGCAGCTTCTCAAACTCCTTCCTGATCTGCTCCTCCAGCCGCATCACTTCCACCTGCCCCGCGCAGGGATGTCAGCACCTCCCTTCGGAGCACCCCACTCCCCTTGGCTCACAACAGCTCCCTGACCAGCTCCTGCCCTCAGGGACCTGCTGGGCTCTAACCAGGACCACGCTGCCCTCCTCAGATACCAACCCCTGATCCCGCAGCAGGTGCAGACCCATCACCCTGCTCCTCAATTCCCCATCCAAATCCTTCATCTCCCATCATCACCCTCCTCACCGAGGGATGGAGCTTCCCAAGGTGGGTGCAGTGTTCCACACCAGAGCCACCTGCCCTCCTACCTGGGGTGTGTGCATGCATTTACACATGTATGCATGTGTTTGCACACGCGTGTCTGGATCCACTGCTTCCCTGCTCATAGGTACCACGCACCTGGTTGTGTTTGGAGATAGACTCATAGGAGCGGTGCACAGCCCCAAAATCCTTTGCCTTATCCCGCAGGGAAGACTCCATGTTCTTCAGCTTGGCCTGTGGGGAGGAGATGCCTTCAGGACCTTCACAAGCCTACACCTAGGGTTTCCAGTGCAGAAAGACAAGAGTCCCAAGCCCAGTAGGATGTGGTTAAGCAAGATCCTTGCTCCATCCACCCTTTCCCCTCCTGCAGCTGAGGTCAGCCCTGCACGGGGCCATGCAAACACGCTGCTGCTGTGAGGCAGAGAAGCTTTGCTCCCTGGCAAATCCTCCCTGCTGTTTTAAGCCCTTCTACTGATGCACCATCAAGTCCCTGCTTGCCTTGGTGCTGTGGGCAGCCAGCCAAGCCTTGCAAAGCAGCAGCCCCACATCTACCCGCCACATTTGAAATCTGGCTCATCCCTATGGGCTGAGTCAGGGCAGCAGCAGCTGCTTTCCCAGCCAGGAAACTCGGTGGATCCTGGCATGATGCCCAGCTGCTGGCCAGAGCCAGTCTCCTCCTCCTCCTCCCCATGCAGCCATGACCCATCTTGCCCCGCAGGGCTTGGGGCTGCCTCCCCATCCCACATCCCCCCCTGGCTGGAGGAGTTGTGCAACCCCCATCCCAAACACGCTCCTAACCCTGAGGCACTGCTGCAATAACCAGCTCCTGCAACAACCAGCGTGGCCAGATCCAGCCCAGCCCAGTGAAGGAAATGCAGGGACACGGCTGCTCTCCAACCCCTTAGAGCATCACCCTTCTCCCTTTTCCAGTGGGGCAAAGCACCATCGGGGTGGCATTGGGTAATTACTGGGCAGGGAGTGCATTGGGAGCACTCCCGTGAGACCCACTCTTGCAGTGTGACAGCTCTGTCTCTCAATCCCAGCACACTGGTGGGTACAATCACACTCTGGCACGAGTCAAAGCCATGTGCCCGCAAGTTGGTGCCATGGGGGGGTGCGGGCTGGACCCCTCCAGATACTGGGGTGCCTCCACCCGCCGTCCATCCCCCTCTATGCCTAGAGCATTCCTCACCCTGAAATCTGTTGCCACCTCCTGCACTGGCCGCATCTTGTGCCCTTCGTGCTGCTTGGTGCTCTGGCAGACAAAGCACGCCAGCTCCTTATCCTCCAGGCAGAAGAGTTTGGCTTCCTCGTGATGCAGGGGACAGAGGGTGGCCGCCCGGCCCTGCCGCTGCCCTTCATCCTTGAGGATCATCTCCACCAGGTTGTTGAGTGTGTGGTTGATGCGCAGGTCATCGAAGGAGGAGGGCTCCTTGCAGACCGGGCAGACGTGGCGCTGATGCTCCCAGGAACGGCTCACGCAGCCCTTGCAGAAGTTGTGGCCGCAGCAAAGTGTCACGGCTTCCCGGAAAGGGTCGTAGCAGATGGGGCACAGTAGCTCCTCCTTGAAGGTGGCCGTGGAAGACGAAGGCAAGACCTCTGAGCTGCTGCCGCCGTCGCTGGCTCCTTTCTCCATGGCGCTGGGGAGAGAGGGGATAGAGAAAGGTTGGAGCGGCGCTTTCCGGGATTCCCAGCTGGAAAAACAGCCCCGTTCCTGATGCAATCGGTTTCCTGCCGGTGACTCACCCGCTCCCGCCCCGGGCAGCGCTCGCCTGGCTGACACCGCCTAGGGCGCGCTCCACAACGCACTCCGACAGCGCGGGGAAGCGGCCGGGCCCTGCGCGGGGCGGCCCCGGGGCCCGGACCCACAGCTCGGGGCTCCCCCCCATCCCGGTGCAGCCCCGGTGCCCAGACCCGGATCCCTGTACCCGGTACTTGCGCCCGGACCCAGGCCGGCAGCCCCGGGGCAACCCAGGCGCCCCAATTCAGTGCTGCTGCTGCAGTGCCCAGACCGGGACCCTCGCAGCCGGCACCCAACCTCGGGACTGCTGCGGTGCCCTGACCGCCACCTCCACCTCTGGCGCTGCTTCGGACCCTCACCCCCAGTGCTCCGGACCCGGACCCAGACCTCCTGCGTTGCTCCGGTGCCCTGACCGGGACCCCCAGGCCTGGGACAGCCGCGCTGCCTAGATCCCGGGGCCCCCCTCCGGTGTTCTACCCAGGGGCCCGGATACCCAAGCCCAGGGCAGCCCCGGGGCCCAGACCCTATGCCCGGTACTTGTCCCCGGTGCCCGGCCGCCAGCCCCGGACCCCCAGCCTCGGTACTGCTCCGGTGCCCCAACCGAGACCGGGACTCCCACCTGCAGGGCTGCCCCGGAGCCCAGACCGCAGCCCACGAGGCAGCCCCAGTGCCCGGACCCCGGTGCTCCCCTGTGCACGGCGAGTGCTCAGCGCCGTGCTCCCGGGTCCCAAGGAGAATGGGGGGAGTGAGGGGGGATTCCTACCGTGCTGAGGGCGAACAGCAACGCCTACAGCGGCCCCTCCACCGCGACAGGCGGCGAGGGGTGCGGGCGGACACCTGCAACATCCCGGTGCAGGGGCTCGTTTAGCGCTGGCAGCGGCGGCGGTGGGGCGGAGCGGGACGGAGAGGGGCGGAGCAGGGGCCGGGCCTCCGGCGCCGGGGCGGGTGCTGAGGGGGGATCTTGACCGGTTCAGGACACTCCCCCCGGGACAAGCATGGTCGGGAGGGGGGGAAAGGGGGGAGGAGGGGGAAGATTAGGGCTCTCCTGACACCCCCTCCCCGGGTGGGACTGGGGTCACTGACACCCACTTGCTCAACCTCCCTCTGCAGCTACAAGAGCTGGAGGCTGCTCTGTCCCTTGTCGGGAATGGGGACAGAGTCCCAAACACTGAATCATAGAATGCCAGGATGGTTTGGGTTAGAAGGGACCTTAAAGCTCACCCGGCTCCAACCCCCTGCCACAGGCAGGGACACCTTCCACTACACCAGGTTGCTTCAAGCCCCTGTGTCCAACCTGGCCTTGAACACTGCCAGGGATGGGGCAGCCACAGCTTCTCTGGGCAACCTGGGCCAGGGCCTCACCACCCTCACAGGGAAGAATTTCCACCTAAGATCTCATCTCAGTCTCCCCTCTGTCAGGTTAAAGCCATTCCCCTTTGTCCTGTCCCTGCAGGCCCTTGTCAAAAGCCCCTTTCCAGCTTCCTTGTCAGCCCATTCAGGCACTGGAAGCTGCTCTAAGGTCTCCTTGGAGCCTTCTGTTCTCCAGGCTGAACAAGCCCAGCTCTCTCAGTCTGTCTCCATAGCAGAAGTGCTCCAGCCCTCAAAGCATCTTCATGGCCTCCTCTGGACTGGCTCCAACAGCTCCATGTCTGTCTTCCCCATGTTGGGGACTCTGGAGCTGGATGCAGGACTGCACGTGGAACATCCCCTGACTCCAGGAGCTGGTGCCTTGGCAGTCCTGGGAGCCCAGCAGAGCAAGATGTGCTGGGTGGTGTCTGCTGCTCCCCTGTCCCAGGCCGCCTGCCCATCCCTGCCTCCCCTGCCCCCAAACCCTTTTCCTGCCCTCCACCCTCACATTATTGGCATTTTTATTTCAATTCCTGCCCCATGGATCCTGCTGTACCCCAGGGGTGCAGACAGCAAGCTATCCCACAGGATCACCGACCTTGGAGCTGCCTGGATCCCTGATGGGAACCAGGAGAATGGTAGAAAACAATTCAAGGACAGCAAAAAAAAAAAGAAGTCAATACGGTGTTATTCTGCTCTGGTATGAGAAACTGCATATGCTGTGTTAGCACTCAGCAGGGGAATCAAGGCTAAAGATAAAGCCTGTACTGGGAATGAGACAGAACTGGTGTGAACCAGGAGGTGGCCTGGAGTCATGGATGCAACCTGGCCACACCAGAATGCAGAATTTGGGTACAGATGCAGCAGCCCTGGAACCAGTGAGGGAAAAATAACTGGGAGTGGATTGTTTGGGGGTATTCTAGGGGAAAAGAGGCGTTGGGGCAGTAAAAGGAAAAGTAGGGAACAAGGTGTAAGAACAGGTAATGGAAGGTGAGCTCTGCCAAAGCCAGGACACAGGGGTGGGATGCTGACCTGTGGTAGGTGGAGGGTCCTGGCTTGAGCTCCATGGAGAGGAGGGAGGACACTGACCACAAGGCTTTGTAGCATAAATAATATGGGAAAAGCTTTCCCCCGGTGCCATGAGTCCCCTGGATTGGGGTTATGATTGGCTGTGGCTCCCCGGCATCTTCGGAGGCAAGCAGGGTGCTCAGGATACACACACACTCATGCCTGGTTTATGAAGGGTTTATTAGCCCTGGCCCCAGACGCAGCTTCAGCTCTGGGCAGAGAAAAGCTGTGGCCTGGCCCTGGGCTCTCATTGTGCTTCCACAGGTCAGGACAGGTTCAGGTCCATCCACTGTGTGGGAGGGCAGATCAGTTTGCTGTTTAACTGTAGGGAGAATCCCCCTGAGCCTGACAGCAATGGGCAGTGGCCCCATGTCTGGGAGCTCTGTGTGGGGCACACAGCATGGGGTGGGTGAAGGAGGAGGATACTGCACTCACCCCGGAGTTGATGTACTCCTCCAGCAACCGGCACAGCTCTGAGTTCTGCTGCTGAAGGATGGCTGCTTCGGTGAGCAGGATGGCCCTCCGTTTGAGGACCTCACTGAGCAAGGAGGGCAGAGGGTTGGTGGTGGTGCCAGCCCCACTGTGGTTTCCCCAGCCACACCACCAGCCTGCCCTGTCCCCAGCAGCATTGCCAGGTACTCACTAATAGTCCTCCAGTGCTGCTTCCAGTGCATCCCACAGCTTCAGTGTCGTCTCGGGGATAACATGTGCCACAGCTTCCCAGTATTCCCCATCCTTGGAGCTGTCCCGTACCAGTAGCATCTCCTTGTCCTTGTCCTTGTCCTTTTCCTTCTCCTCCTCCTCCCTCTGCCTGGGGGACAGAGAACAAAGCCCTGGGGCTCAGCTCCTCATTGGAGAGGAACAGCCCCTCAGCTGCCCTGAGCACCACTGCCATCATCACATGGATGAGCATGACCCCACAGCTGGTACCTGCCTGCTCCAGGGCTTTGCTTCCCTCGCCGTGCTGCTGCTCATCTCCTGCCTGGTTATCCCCAGGCATCCCTCACACAGGCACTGCCTATACCCCTGCCCCGGTGGGACCCTCCTCATCCCTCTGTAATCTTGCAGGGCAGGCAGGGGGAAGCTCTCATTGCAGCCAGGGCAATGCAGTCCACCCAGAGCCCCTGCTGTGCCCTAACCCAGCTCCCTCCTAGTGACAACAGCCCCGCTCTGCCCATAGTCCTACCTCAACTTGTCGAAGTCCCGCACAAACACTTTCAGGATCTTTAGGACATCATCAGTGTGGATGTGCACAGATGGGAGCGAGCTCTGAGGGGATTTGTCCCTCTGGGTGCCGGATCCATCATCCTCTTTGCTCTCACCTGGGCTGCTCTGGCTCTGGAGGGAAGGCCAGCAAGCTGGGCAGTGTCCTGACCACCTCCTCCTTCCCAAGAGCCACCTTCCCCCTGAAAGCTCCAGCTACCCTTAGCCTTGTGCTTGGCAAATTTTGGGAGCTGATGCAAAAAATCATGTGCAAGAGGTTCTATTCAGCCACAACAGAAGATTACATCCCCTCAGCCCTGGCATGTTCAACTCCCTTGTCCCATCATGGGGAAACATTTCAGGGTCAACACGCTGTTCCTCCTCTCTGCCCTCCCTGAGTGTTCAGATGTTCTGCTCCTCCTTTCCTGGACCCCTGGGCTCTTCCCCACTGCTGTCCCTGGTGGTCCCACCTGGCTGGCAGCTGCCTCCTGGGATTTGTACTTCAGGAAAAAGTCCAGCAGCTGGTACAGGTCATCCTCACTGTTGATTCCGATGGCCTGGGGAGGCAGAGAAGCCAGGTCAGCCTCCTGCTGAGACATCACAGGAGGGGAAGTGAAACAAAGAGCATCTCCCAGGAGCAGAGGGTACCCCTCTGGTGATGCCACTCAAGGCAGGAGTGAGTGGTAAGGGGATAGCGTGGGACAGCTGGGGCTATCTGTGGATGGGAGAGTCTGAGGACATGTTGGAGAGGCCCTGGAGATGTTGTCCAATTCGTCAGCAGGATGGCCTTGAGTTGAGAAGCATCCATCCACAGTGCTTCACACCCTCTCACAGTGCTCCTCTCCCCTTGCTGCCCCAGAGTACCCCCAGCAGCCCAGCCAGACCTCACTGGAGGGGCTGAGACTCCTAGACCCCACGGACATGAGGCAGAGAGCTTTCCTTTCCCTGCAGCCCCTGATGGGCCAAGCCACAGCTCACCGCAAAGATGTAGTCAAGCTTTATGAGGATGCCGTTGTGCCTCTCCAGCGCCTTCAGGGGCTTCAGCAGCTTGTTCTCAATGAGGAAATCCTAGGGAGAGAGGCAAGAGAAGAGGGTGCAGAGAAACAGTGAGTGTCTACCGCTGCCCAAAGGCCATCCCATGCCATGCTATAGCTGTGCCATCTCTATGCTGGCAAGCTGAGCAGGGAGGGTGGGCAGCAGCCAGGCAGTGTGAAGCTGGGCAGGGCCAGGGGGCTCTGGAACAGCCACCTGCAGACCCTCTCTCAGTTCCTGGGGCAGCTCTCTGACAACAGGCTGCTGGCATAGCAAGGCAGTGCCATGCAGAAGTCTTCACCCCAAGACATGAAGCTCAGAAGAGACCCACTACAAGCTGGAGCAAGCAGGGGACACCCTGGCCACTCCCTGACCAAGGCACGTGCTACATCATCACGCACCAACTCTTTGCTCATGAGTGCCAGGATCCTCTTTGCATCATTCTTGCAGATATTTTGCAGGGCTGTGACTCTGTCTTCTTTTCCCCCTTCACTGCTGCCCACTTCTTCTTTCTCCTCTCTCCCTTCCTCTTCTTGTCCTTCCCCAGAGCTGCCATCTGAAACATAGAGAAAGGATGAGCAAATGCTTTTATGCTTTGACTGTGCTCCCCAGTCACATCATTGCAAGAGTCATCAGGGAAATCACAATTATTCCCTGTGACTTGAAAAGTGCCCCAAAGAACCTGGGACACAATCTCTGGTCAGCTTGTCCAGAACTGGGAGCACTGGGCTAAAGTACAGCACAAAGATCCTCACATTGGCTTGGCATGAGCCAGCTCAGGGCTGGGTACAGCCTCTGCTTGGGCTCAAATTGTCACCCCTGTAAGATCCTACCTTGCAATAGCAAGGACAGGAGTAACAGAAGGAGATATCATGGAGGAAGGTGAGGCTCTCCCACTGCTACAAGGGTGACAAGGGCACTGTGCATCCCACCTGTCAGGATCTCTGCAGCCACCTTGGTCGCCCTCCTCTTCACCTTGTAATGCCCAAGGGGCCCAACATTGTTCAGGAACCAGTAACGTGGCTCTTCCCAGGGCAGCCCCAGCTGCTGGATGTGAATGATGCGATCTGCATCAAGGGCTTTCCGCATCAGCCCTTTGGCTTCTGCCTCATTCATAAGCCAGACCTCCATGAACTTCTCGGCATTGGCGACAGCAAACTGCCTGTGCAGAAGGGAGATGGCCCATGGAAGCAGGCTCCATGCCACAGAACGACGAGTCTGCTCCCTCTGCACCTCACTTAGGTGCTCTGAGGTTTCGACATGGATGGATGCCCGCGCACACCCCACCTCATCCTCCTCTTCATGTCCTTGCACCGCACTCTGATGCGCTCACAGTCAGCTGCCATGCTCTGTTTCTCCTCTCTGAACTGCTTCTCTTGTTTGGCCAGTTTAATTTTCAGGTTATTGAGCAAGCTGTGGAGCCTGAGGAGGGACAGCAAAGCTGGGCACCCCTAAAGAGGCACTTTTGGGCATACCCAGCTTGTGTGAATGCTTTGGGACTTGAGGCTGTTTATCTACTACCAATAACTCAGTGACAAGGCCCGAGTGACCCTGATGCAGCTGGCCATGGCCAGCCTATTCCAAGTGCTCTGGGGATGACCCTGCCCTGGGCTAACCCCTGCCCAGAAATGGGTTGGGACAGAGCTCGTTGGCCTGTGCTAGGTGATGGGCTCCCCAAAAAAAAGGCATATGGGAAGTGATAGCTGGTAAGGCAGAGCCCACCTTCCAGGGATGTTTTTTACCGGTTGAGTTTCCTCTTCTGTTTGGCTCTGATGATGGTGTTCTCCTCATCCCGCTTCCTAAGCACTTGAAGGTTGAACTCCAGCTTCTCCTGGTTCAGGCAATAGACAGCTTTCATCTGCTGGAGCTGCTTCTCCAGGTTCTGACATTCCAAAAAACATGAGAACAAGTTGTGCCATAAGCAAAGGCCACACTGATCCTGCTGGATCCTACGGATCCTGCATTTCTAAACCCCATCTTCCCACACACATTTTCCCAGCTGACATAGCATCCCTCATGTGTGAGTGGTGGAGATGCTGGCTGTCCATCAGTATGTGCTACAGGGCCATGTCTGGGGAAGGGAGAACAGACATGTTCTATCCAACTTTCACCCAGTGGAGCACTAATTCTGGCCTCTCTCTTCAATGTAGATGCTGATTTGCATGTCAGTTTTAAGGACTGCATGTCTCTCAATTAACCAAGAGGCTCAGAAGTTATTTGGCAAGCTGGAGGAAAAGACACACAGGACTGCCTGTGCTCCAGGTCTTAATGAAACCAGAACAAAACAATCTGTGATGGCAGCATCACACTGCATAGCCTGAACACAGGACAGAGGCAGTGAGTTCTGCTCCCTTTGCTCCACAGATGCAATGGAGGAGACATCTGCAGTGGAGGAGACATCTCTCTCAGCTTCCCAGCACCTTGTTTGCTCGACAGCTGATGGAAAGGAAGAGCCACTTTGTGGGCTGATTGCCCCAGTCTCCTGGGGCTGCTGCTCTGGGCTGAGAGGTATCGCATCAACTGCTCTCTGCCAGCTCTACAGGTCACTCTGAAATGAGCTCAGGGGCACAGTTGCACCACAGGCAGAATGACTGCATGGATGGGTGAGAGCTGGTGTGGTTTAATTTGTCAGTGTGTTTTCCAGGTGCAAAAGGAGGCAGGAGTCTGATACTGAAAAAATCTCATAATACAGTGCTTTACTGAGGAGCCTCTAAGGGCTTCTTCCACGTTGGGAAGTGATTGGTATGAAGCTCCTGCATGCCCCTAAATTACAGCCTCAGCTACAGGCCTGGTTGTGCACAGCAGAGATATCCAGCAGGGTCTCTCTAGGCCAAGGGAGATCTCTGAGGGCAGATAAAGAGTTCTGAGCTGTAGGCTAGAAGCAAGGAAGACACTGGTACCCGAGTTAGCTGCCTTGGAGCTCTTCTGGGTAGCCCTACTTACAACAGAGAGAATACAAACAGCCTGAGAAGACACCCAGAAGCTGTCCCACCTGGTTAAGATCAGTGTTTGAGTGAAGAAAAGATGGAGGTAAATGCCAGCAGGGCCAAAGGACCTCCTCCTTATAGCACATGGAGGAAAGCCATGGCCCAGCCCCCCTATTTAAAATGCTGATTCCCATCTAGTGAAACTGGTGAGTATTCAATAACCCTTAAACCACAGACTTCATCGTTAGGTATTGGCTAAATTCCTGCTTCAGGATAATGATACCACAGGTTAGTCAGGAAAATAGGTACTTCCAACTTCTCTTTTCTTCTGAAGGGAACCAGGATGGCATGTAGCTCCTCCCTCTGCCCCAAAGAGAGAAAACTTCACCAAATCAGTCCTAGTAGAAGTTGACTTCAGCTGCTCCTAAAATCATGTATCACAGAGCAGCAAACCAAGGGCACGGTCACTCTTGTTAACCAAGTCCTTGCCACTTTCCTAGCTTGAAATTTCAGCCCAAACTCTGAATTCCAGTTTAAATCTTTTCTACTTAAACTCAACCCCATGACTTTTTCCTGCATTTACAGAGGACATGTATCTGTAGACATCCCTACAGAACTCTTTCCCAGCCTAAGCAGCCCCAGCCTTTCAACTTTTTCTTAGAGGTCATTTGTCTGCTTGATCTGTTCTAGGCAATCTCGCCTGTTCCCAAGGATGTTGTCAAACCTGGACAAGGACACACAGATATGGAGACGAATCATTCCCTCCCCTGCCTTACAGATAAACCCTCCCACAACTACAGCTAAAGGCAGCAGGTTCCTTTTCCAACAGCTCCACATCACCATCTGTGAACCTTGATCTCCAACAAGCTGCTAGTTACACACTCTGTCACTTCCAGGTTATCAATATGAAGAACCCACAGTAAGGACTGTCCCCCTGGGACATGCCCTTTCAGGCTGACAGGGACCTTGAAACAGTAATATTTCACCTGCAATTGTGCAAAACCTTCCAGACACCAACCCTTGCCTGTATTTCCCTAGGCTGCCTAAGAGGACTGTGCTCTTCCATAGCATGCTCTCCTACCTGAGTACAGGCAAACTCATTACAGTTCTCACACCATGTGGGCTTCAAGGGCATTAGAGAAATCACTGGTCTATGGCTAGATGTCAGAGAAAAAGCTCACACCTCCTAGGACAAGACCCTGACAAAGGGGGAAATCGGGCTGATCTGAAATGGTGTGGTGTCAGGGCAGTCACACAATTTGATCTTCTTCTCAATCATTATGTCAGAGGTAGCAAACCCCCTGACTTTCTCAGATGTTTTATACAACTAGTTCAGGTGCTATAGACCTCTGAGAGCCAAGGGCAGAGGGACACTATGGTACAGGATCCATGGAGATAACAGTAGCTCAGTCACCCTATTGACACAGGCCTGGACTTCAGTGCACACTGAAGAGCTGAGGTGACCAAATTCCAGCTGCAGCTTTCATATCAGAGCCAGCTACACACAGAAAAGCCTGGGGAGATCTGATCCACTGCCACATGGCACACGCCAGCCTCTTCTGTACCTCTACATCATTCTCCAGCTGCATCTTCAAGTTGTTATACTCCTCCTCATCCTGCACCCGCAGCTGACTCAGCTGTTTCTCAAACTCTTCTACCTTCCTCATGCGGGCACTGAGGTATTCCATCTATGGGTAAAAGGAGAATGTTGTTTATCAACAGTGACAGCTTCCTCCTGTGATCACATTTCCTTTGGGTAGCCCAAAGCAACCTTGTGCATGGATAATTCCCCTGCAGAGAAGGCTGAAAAACTGCATCTTTGCTCCCCACACTGCTGAGGGACAGGCTGCTTTCATATAGGGAGCAGCTATGGTGAATTGAGGCTGTTCAGCCTGGAGAAAATGAGGCTCAAGGGAGACCTTGCTCTCTAAAACTACCTGACAGGAGGTTGTAGTGAGGTGGGGTCAGTCTCTTCTCCCAGGTAACAAGCGATAGGACAAGAGGAAATGGCCTTGAGCTGTGGCAGGGAAGGTTTAGATTGGATATTAGGAAAAAATTCTTCCCCAAAAGGGCTGTCAAGCAGTGGAAGAGGATGCCCAGGGCAGTGGTGGAGTCACTATCCCTGGAGGAAGTTAAAAGATGTATAGATGTAGCACTCAAGAAATGGTTTAGTGGTGCTCTTGGCAGTGCTGGGTTAACATTTGGGCTTAAGGATTTAAAAGTGTTTTCCAACCTAAACTATTGAGTGATTCTCAATCCCACATGGACCTTACCTCCTGTGCATTGTGGGCCTGGATGGCTTCCTCCCACTTCTTCCTGTTGCTGTCCAGCAGCTCTCTCCGTTCCTCCTCAAAAGCTTTCTGTGAAGAAGACAGAGCCCTTCAGCATCATGTTGGCACCACTTGTTGCCAACTTACACTAATCCAGGCCAGCAGCTTCCAGGAGAGGATTGGCTGCAGATTGCTGCTGTTGTCTGATGAACAAACACTGGCCTGATCTCTCTGTAACAGGAGATCTCCCTCTGCAAACCCAAAGGAACTGATGCTATCATCCACCTGATGCTGGGAGGGATGCTCTGGGTTGTGGATAGCAGTGTCACTTCACTGGAAATCACTGCTTGGTAATTAGCAGTGGAGCTGGATCAGGCAGCCACTTGATTCCACCTTACAAGACATTGAATGGAGAAGGATGCCCTCACTCAGCAACAAGTGCAGGTTTGATCCGTGAGGTGGGACTCTGTGCTCTGCAGAATTTAAGGCTAAAGAACCACAGTAGTCCTTTCTGGCTTTTAGAGAACAACCAGCAGCACTTTTTGCACATGACTGAGTTGCTCTGCACTGAACCACAGTCATTCACAGCACAGTATAAACCAGCCCCTCAGCACTCAGCACTATTCAGTGCTCTTGCTTGGCTGGATTTCAGCCTCATTCACTAAGACATCAGCCATGCTGCTCTAGACAGTAGTCAACCCAGTCAGTGCAATGAGTCTGAGGTCTTTTTGACATAGGTATGGAGAAATAAGTGGCTGCAGGTTTTCTTGTTGGTCTCTTCCTCCACCATATGAACTGGCTACCTCAATCTGTAGGAAGTTATGACGGTAAGTTTTCAGCATGGTCTTGATCTGTTCCTCCATTCTCTCCAAAAGCAAGTGGATATCATCCGACTGCTTCTTAATGGCCTGCACATATTGCTCATCTTTGTTTTTCAGCTCCTGGAGGAGGAGAGCGGATGCTGAAATCAGAGAGAAGAATTTGACCAGGAGTCCTCAGGGGCTAACTGAAAGGGTAGGACCCAGATGGGTCCTAGCAGGTAGGGTAGGAGTCTGTCTTTTCCAAAGAAGAGGTGATAGGAGCAAAAAGCCAGAGATGTGAGGAGAGACAGATCATCACTGCCAAAGGTCCAGCTGAGATGGAGTGGGAGGTGTGCAAACACACCACTCCTTCTCTGGGGGCAAGAGAACCTGATGTGGGAATGCCTTCTTCCCTCTACCAAACCACTCCCCCTCTCTGCTCTTGTGTCTTTTATTCTTATTGTGTAATTTGAGCCCCACCAGCTTGTCATACTGCTGCCAGTGTCCTGTGTGTCTGTCACTGTACACTGCACATTGCTAGAGCACCCATGTCAGGACACTGGCACTGCAACTCGTGGCACAATTTCGACCCAAAGCAATTGACACTGCACAAACCCCAGCCACCTGCTGGTGGATTGAAGATCCAGACACTGGGATGCTTTAGAATAGTATTCTCCAGAGCCTGAACCCTTTCCAGCCTTGCCAGCGGTTCCTGCCTGGTCTCCATGCTACCTGCTGCAGTTCACTGATGAGCTTGTTCTTCTGCTCCAGAAGCAGCACACACAGATGCTGCTGTTGGTTCAGCAGCTGCCACAGATCCTGTGGGATCGTCATGTCCTTGGCCAAGGCCCACTTGGAGGTGATCTCTGCAAACTTCTGTGTGCTAGACTTGGCTTCATTCTCCAGCTTCTGCATCCTGCATGTAATAGGGAGCACATGGCAAATGGGGAGCTGGGGCAGGGCAGCAAGTGCTTAAGACACGGTTTGGTGGCCCAGCTGCAGGAGCACTTTTTCCTGTATAACTCTACGGGTAGTTCCTGGACACGGCACCTGCTTCCTAAATGAGATTCCTACAGGGAAGCGCACTGAGCAAGGCACGTGCATCCTGCTGCATCCAGCCTTCCACAAACTGTTCCTACAGTGCCCTCCAAAGGCAGCGGGAGCGAGGACCCAGGGTTTCCTAGCTGATCGAGTCCTGGGGACAGGGCTGAAAGAGCCCATCCCTTGGGGGCTGCCCAGCTCCTCTGGTGAAGCAGGGCAGGTTTGCCCAGGAAAGCAGACAGAGACGATCAGAGAATGGTCGAGGCTGGAAGGGCTTCAGGAAATCACCAGCCCCTGGTTACAGCAGAATTAACTTCAGTGTCAGAGCATTGCCCAGGCATGTACCGAGTATCTGCAAGGAGGAAGATCTCTACAATATCAGGGGGACCTGACTCACCATCTGACCACTCTCACCACAAAGACCTTAATATCCAATTCACCAAATGAGCACATCCTCACATTCTTCCCCCTCCTCACAAACATCCTGATGTGGCTGTCCCAGCACATTCCCTTGCTATGGCTAACAACTACCCCTACCTCCATGACTGGAGGGTAGCCTTTGGAAAAAGGCCACCTCTTAGCACATAGTAGCATGTTCCCCACCATGGTATCACCTCTAGGCTTAGGAGACATGTTCAGCAAGGAACACTCAAGGGCAAATGTGCATATGCTTCTGGAGCAAGGAGGACCACAAATATAGATGGTAAAGGCTTCTGGGGTGAAAAGTTGAGAACCAGATGTGTTTCTGCAACTCTGGAGCTGAAGATGTGATGGGTTTGCAAGGATGCTGGTAACCAGGCATCCATAGTACTGCAGTGCCAGCTGGGGAAACCACCACCCTTGACCCTCAGAACTCTGTAAATATCCCGCTGTGGCAGGTAGGACCTGAAGGTTCTTTGCCTCAGTTTTCCTTATAAACATAAACTCAGTGTAGCCCTGATTGCTGAGCGCTGCTGGATGACCAAGAAACCTGCACCACATCTGCACTGTTCCTTCCCAACAGCACAGACCCACCACACAGTCTCTTACCTCTGCAGCTTCAGCTCTGCATTCTCTGCCCTCCTCTGCGTCTCCCTCAAGTCAGCAGCCACCTGGATATTTGTCACCATCTGCGTGCCCTCAAATTGCAGCCTGGCCAGCCTCTGTGAAGTAGGTGGTACACAGCTCACACACGGAGACCTGAGCTCTGAAGGAAAGGATATTGAGGGAACTCTTGCTATGTCCACCCAGGGTCTGGCTCCTGTCCCCATGCTGAGGTGCCTGTGTGGACCCATAGGCCTTGCCTTCTCATGCTATGGCAGTATAGATGACCACAGCAAGGACCTGCTGGAGCCAGTCAAAAGGAGGCCACGGAGATGCCCTGAGGGCTGGAGCAGCTCTGCTATGGAGACAGGCTGAGAGAGCTGGGCTTGCTCAGTCTGGAGAACAGAAGGCTCCAAGGAGACCTTAATGCAGCTTCCAGTGCCTAAATGGGCTGACAAGAAAGTTGGAGAGGGGCCTTTTACAAGGGTCTGTAGGGACAGGACAAGGGGGAATGGCTTTAACCTGGCAGAGGGGAGATTGAGATGAGATCTTAGGCAGAAGTTGTTCCCCGTGAGGGTGGTGAGGCCCTGGCACAGGGTGCCCAGAGAAGCTGTGGCTGCTCCATCCCTGGAAGTGTTCAAGGCCAGGCTGGAGGGGGCTTGGAGCAACCTGGTCTGGTGGAAGATGTCCCTGCCTGTGGCAAGGGGCTGGAACTGGATGAGCTTGAAGGTCCTTTCCAACCCAAAGCAGCCTCTGATTCTGTGACTTTAATACACCCATGGGTCCTCCCTTAAAGTAGGATAAAGCCAAATTTCTAGAGGTCAGGGCCCCAAAAAGACCTTCCTACCCTACTGCCCCACCTGCCGGCTCTCCTCAATCTGCTGGTGGCTCTTTCTCTGCTGTTCCTTCTTCTCCTCCACTACCTTTGTCTCTGCCTCTTCTCCAAGGGCCTCTCTGGGCAGAAAAGGGAAAAAGACAGGACATTTTGTACCAGAACCATCTTCTTAATGTTCAGACTTGGCCTTGGACCTGGGATCCCAGCCCAGAGAGCATGGTTCAGTGCAGGTTTAGTCCCAGGCCAGGATGTCCCCACAGCTGCAGAAAGGAGACACAAAAGGGTGGGACAGAGGGAAAACAGGCTCTGTGCTTCTCTTTCTGAAGCTGGGAGGGGAGCCCACGGCTGGCTACTGTACAGGGCTGGGGGGTCCCACTTGCCCCTGTTTGCTTCCCAGAGGGAGGAGAGCAGGGGGCAGAGACTGCCTGGGGAGTGTTGAGGTGGGAGGGGTGGCCCTTGCTCAGCCATGAAGACAGCCAGATTCCATCTGGTGCAGCATTGGCACTGATCCCATGCTAGATCCTTGGGGTCAATTTAACCTTTAAGGAAGGCCCTGGGACTGCAAAGGGGAAAATAAGCCTGTTGGAGTTGGGTGGATGTCAGTGACCTAGGTCTGTTTTGGCCCCATGGGTTGGTAACAGGGTCGGCAGGCACTGGGTCGGCAGGCACTTAGGCTGGGGATGGGTGGCGGGTTCAGTCCTGGTTTGGAGAAAGGTGTGCCTCATTGCTGGTGCATCCCAGATTGGGACTCACAGATTGCGGCTGGCATGGGTCTGGTGCTGATTTGCCCACAGGGGCAGAGTGTCCATGGCAGGACCATATCTTGGGGAAGGGTTATTGCTGCCCTAGAGCTGGGCTGGGGGCACAACAGGGATATCCGTGAATTTGAGCTGAGCTGGGATTGGAGGCATGGCCTCTGACCTCCTGCCACTTGGCAGGGCATGCAGAATGCCTCTGACTGGTCTAGGCTTCAGGATGGTCCCTGACCCAAGGCCAGTTTGGGGAGAGACACTGGGTCCCATGAGAGCTGGTAATGGCACGTCAGGTCCCTATCCTGCCAGCTGGTGCCCCAGTGTTGGTGTGGGCAGATGTCCTGAGCCCTGGGGATGGTCTCTGAGCCGGTGTTGGCCCTCAGTGGGTTTGGGAGGCTGGGACTGCTGCCAGCTTGGGTGAGGGATGGGGAACTGGCACTAGGTTGGAGCCGGGGGCATGAAGCTCAGTGCCAGCTGGGGGAAGAAGAGATCACCTGTGACCAGACACGGATCTGGAAGGTGTGGAACACGGTGCCGGTTTAGGGCACGGGGGCGCCTGGACCCGGCTCTGATTTAGGGCGAGACAGTGGAGATGCAGCCGCCCCAACCGCGGCGGTGGGATTGGGCCCTGTTTCTCACCGGCGCTTGGCATCGAAGCGGGCATCGAAGCGGGCAGCGATGCGCTCCTCGGGACCAGGGCTGGGGTTGGAGTCGGTGCCGGTGCTGCCAGGGCCCTGTCCCGGGTCCCTCCATCCCGGCGCCGCAGCCTCCGCGTCTGCTCCGCGCTCCATCCCTCACAGGGAGCCGGGAGCAGCGGGTACCGCTCACCCGCGTCCCGCCGTCGCCAGGCAACGCCAGCACTGCGCATGCGCACGTGTCCCACCCTGCGCAGAGCCGTTCCCGCGCATGCGCGCTGCGGGCGCGGCGATGAGGCGGTGGGGGTGGCGGTGGGTGGTCGGGGGGGAGGAGATGGGTGTCAGGGGTGTTCTAAATGTGAGACGCCAATCTCAATTGCTCAAAATTAATTTATTAATTTTACAAATGATTAAATTGGAAAGGCAATGGCAAACAGCGCTCGGCCGCATCTGGAATATTGTGTCCCGTTTTGGGCCCCTCAGTTCAAGGACAGGGAATTGCTTGAAAGAGTCCAGCGCAGAGCCACGAAGATGATGAAGGGAGTGGAACATCTCCCTTATGAGGAGAGGCTGAGGGAGCTGGGTCTCTTTAGCTTGGAGGAGAGGAGACTGAGGGGTGACTGCATCAATGTTTACAGATATGTAAAGGGTGAGTGTCAGGATGATGGAGCTTGGTTCTGTTCAGTGATGTCCAGTGATAGGACAACGGGCAATGGGTGTAAACTGGAGCATAGAAGGTCCAGTGATAGGACAAGGGGCAATGGGTGTAAATTGGAGCATAGGAGGTTCCATATGAACATCAGGAGGAACTTCTTTACTGTGAGAGTGACAGAGCACTGGAACAGGTTGCCCAGGGGGGTTGTGGAGTCTCCTACATTGGAGATAATTCAGGGCCTGCCTGGAGAAGTTCCTATTGATACAGGAGTAGTACAGAGGGGTTGTACAAGAAGCTTAGAGAAATTTGCTTGCTTAAACAAAAGTCTTGTCTGTTATAAGTACCTATCATGCCTACTATTGATGAGGGGAGAAGCAGACAGGGACCAGCCCTGAGGGCATGTGTGAGGACTAGAAGGTAGGAAAAAGGAAGCATTGTCTGTTGTGAATAACTACCATACTTACTATTGATGAGGGGAAAAGCAGACGCCTGGTCCTGTTGATAAGGAAAAGAAGCGGATGCCTGGTCCTGTTGATAAGGGGGAGAAGCAGATGGACTATGGTTTGAACACCTGAGGGCGTGCGTGAAGACCAAAAGGTGAAAAGTTTAAGAAGAGGAAGACTCATTTACTTCATCTTGAGACCCCTGCCCATGACCAGAAGGGGCACTGCACAGGCGCAAAGGACCTTCTAGTTCATTATAATAGTAAGCGGGGATAATGAATATGTATAGGTGTATTGCATAACCTTAACTTTAGAGAATAAATGTAGAGGGAAACAACAGTGAGGCGTGCATGCTTTGAAGGAACTATCCCCATGCACCTCAGCGCTGAATAAAAAGCATACCTACTTTACAACTTGAACGAGTTGTGGCGTCTAACCGCGCATCACTATGTGATGTAATTTAGGTTTCCCTGCTCTTGCAGGGGGGTTGGACTAGATGATCTTTCGAGGTCCCTTCTAACCCTTAGGGTTCTGTGCGTGGGGAGTCCCTGCTCCACCAGGACGCACACCGAGTCCCAGGAGGATCTCCTTTTATCCTTTGCAACCCCTCTATCGGACCATCGCCTTGACCAATCCTTCTCTGCCCGGTGGTTGACTCATCTTCTTATTGGGTCCTCCACGTGTCGGGGTCTCGTCTCCAGGCAGAATCTTGCACAAAGGGGGTTGCACAAAGGCAAGAAATACATCCATCTGTGTTTCTATTAAATTGTTTAAAACCAGGACGCATATCCTGGTTACTTGCTTGCGATTTGGTTCATCATTGAGCACAACACACTGCAATCCCTTCAGTGTTTTCTAAAAGTTACCCCCTAAAACGGCAAATAAATTTATATAGATTTCACATATTACAAAGGTCACCAAATAATTCACCCCAAGATTTCTCACAATTATAAACACATTATAAAACTTACATAATCACCATAATGTTTATAATGAAGTATCACCATCACTATAATCCAGTTTATTTATATAACACATGTTATAATGATCACAAGGTGCTTCCGAGCCACACAAAACACAATGATCACACTTATGACCCATATTACAGTGAGGATAATTACAATTCTGACACAAATCAGCTTGATATTTCTCACAGGGGACAGGTAAGGGATGTCGGGGGGCAGGTAAGGGGTCTCAGGGAGCAGATAAAGGGTCTCAGGGGCAGGTTATGGGTCTCAGGGGCAGGTAAGAGGTCTCAGGGGGCAGGTAATGGGAGTCGGGGGGCAGGTAAGGGATCTTGGGGGGCATGTAAGGGGAGTCAGGGGCAGATAAGGGTTGTCAGGGGCAGGTAATAGGTCTCAGGGGGCAGGTAAGGGGTGTTGGGGGGCAGGTAATGGGTGTTGGGGAGCAGGTAATGGTGTCAGGGGGCAGGTAAGGGGTCTCAGGTGCAGTTATCTGTGCTGGAACATGGCCTGGCTGGTCTCGGGTGTGCTGCTGCTGTCCCCTGGTCACTGAGGTCGAAGAATGATGCCTGCAACTCCTCGCCATCCCCAGGGCTCCTGGGCAGAGGCTGGTGGCTCTCCTCACAGTAGCCCTCACAGATGTCCCCTTTGGGGATCCAGTGTCTGATCTCCTCCACGTAGAGCAGCTGCCCACCGACAGCCAGCTCAGTGCCCGGCCCCAGCTGCAGCCCTGGGTCCTCCCTGTACAACATCAAGTCCAGGGAGATGAGGTTGGCGGCCAGCATGGGCAGGCCCTGCTCCACTGTAGACCTGCTGTGGTGTGAGCAGCTGTTGGTAAAGCACTGACAGCACTTCAGGCAGACAACATACTTCTTCCTCATGGCTTTCTGTGGCACTGGGGCACCGCTCTCCAGAACACTCTGCAGCTCATGCAGCAGGTCCAAGTAGATTTGGGTGAGGTTCAGGGACTCCACCAGGGATCTGGCAATGGAGGGCTGGTGCTCCCTTGCAGAGGCAGCTTCCCCAGCATGGGTTCTGTGGGGGGAATAATGGCTGGCTGTGGGGGCCAGCATCTTCTCTCTGCCTTCTCTGGGGTGCTCTGGCTCAGAGGGGGTCCTGGGGGTGCTCAGGATAAGCCCAGCCAGCAGCATTAGGTGCAGAGCAAGGGGCCAGGCACCTTGCAGCCTGAGGCTGAGCACAGAGAGGGGCACAAGGGCCACCAGTGGGCTCTGCAGGAAGGGGTGCAGTGAGTGTCTGCAGGAGGCAGTGCCCTGGATACCTGGCATCCCTGCAGAGCTTTGCCCTGGCCCTCCCCAAGCCACCAGCCTCTTCCCTTGTCCCCCAAGCCCTTCCGTTCCTTGGCTTCCTCAGGGGATCAGGGCTGATCCCAGGACCTGGTTCTATGCTGGGTCCTGCCCTTGCCCACCCGTTGCCACCCCTGGCACTTGCAGGGTCAGAGCAACCCACATGTGGGGTTCCCCAGACAGGGGTCCAGTATGGGGCTGCCCCCCTGCAGAAAAGGGCTCTGCTTACTTAGCCTTTGGGTTCTCCTTAGACCCCTCGGTGCCATCCCACATAATGAAGTCTCCTGGGAAAGGAGGAGACAGAGGGAGAATGAGCAATGGCAGCAGTTATGGGGGCTCCTGGTGCAATGGCATCTCTCGGTTGGGAGCCCCTGCAGAGCTGGCACAGCTCTGGGATGGGGCTGCTCACCTACTGGGTTCTTCCTCCAGCTTTTCCAACTCCACGTCCTGGCAAAGGTTCCCTGCTCTCAGAAAGAGTGCCTGGGGTTAGCGTGGGGTGTCCCTGGTCAGCCAGGAGGACCCCTGCATGGCAAACAGGGACCCTGGGAAGGGTAACTGGAGTCATAGGCACAGGAGTGCCCATGGCCACAAGCCTGGTGTCTGAGCAGAAGTGGCTTGGTGGCTCTGGAGCAGGGGCCTGGCTTGGGTGGGCAACAGCCACTGTTCACTGCTCCCTCCCAGCACCCCAGGGATGGGCCTTGTTCCAGGCTAACCCTGCCCTGGGAGAGCTTGGGGTGGTACCATGATGGACACCTGCCTTGTCCTTGCACTTGGGCCAACAGGACATGAGGATGCTTGCACAAACTACAACCAACAAGCCAGGGGCACAGGGCAGCACGAGCATGCAGAGGACTCAGAGTTGCCATCAAGATCAGCAATACGAACTTTCACTCCTCCATCATCAACAAGGCATCTGCTCTAGAGGCTCTACACAACAGGAGGATGTGCAAAGGGGTCAACTGGGGAGGCCAGCCAGACCCCCAAGGGGAGGAGAGGCTGGGGTGCACTAAGCACACTGCTCCTACCTTCTTGTGTTCTTTTCCTGCCATCCCTGAGTGTCCAGTTGCTCGCTGGCTCATACACTGTCTAAGGGACACCTGCGTCTCCCCAAACCCTCCTATGGTAGGGGCTATGTTTGTATGCAATGGTGACACCATGCATGGCTGTCACAGTGACCCAGGGCTGAGCTGGCTGGGGCACTGAAAAGCCATCAGGGAGCAGCTGCCTCAGAGAGGTCCCGCACCAGGAGGCTTGTGGGGAGCGGGCTGGGATGGTCCCTCGGGACCACCCACCTCCACCTCAAGGCTGTCCCATGGCTCCCATTGCAAGGGTTCTGGGTGGCCAGGGACACCTGAAAGTGAGGATAGGAGATGGTTAGGCCAACCCATCTCAAGAGTTTCTTAACACAATTCCCACCTCACTTAGGAGCTGTCACAGTGACTTTTATTGGCAGTGCTCCCCTTGCTTCCATTGCCGTGGTGTGGAAGAGCACATGGTCCTTCAACCAGGCATGGGGAGGCAGTGGTCGGTCCCCTCCTGTGGTGCTAGCGGGTGTCATGGAATCAGTAAGTTAAACCAAACAAAACAGGGAACCATAGGTCATTCACTCCTCTGTGTGGGGCCTGGGGCACATCTTGGCAGCCCTGGCAACAGCCCCCACTCCTAACCTCCTCTTGTCTCCATGACAGCAGCAAATACAAAATACCATGGCAACCCCATGGCAACAGCACAAGCAATGCCACCAGTTCCCACAGCCCGGAGGCGGGCATTCCCGGCTGTGCTGAAGCTGGAAATCTCTTCCTCTGGGCTCCATGGCTGCCTCCCAACCTTGCAGTGGTGACCACCGGTAGCTCTGGATGGAGGAAAAGAGGTCCTGCTGTCCAGAGGTGGCCAGACGTGATCATCTCAGCCTCATCCATCCCCCTCATGGAGCAGGTCCTCCTCCCCAGCACAGTCCTGCCTCTCCAGGTCTGCATCAGCTGCTTCACATCCAACCTGGACCCCAGACAGCCCCTTTTATGGGGCACTTATTTTCTCTGGGACAGGAACCTGACAGAAAACTAGGGTGTTGGGGAAGGGCTTTGGGGCTGCTCCAAGCCCCTGCCAGGATCTTGGCTCTGCAGAGCTGAAGGAACCCATTGTAGCAGGACCGAGGCACCAGGAGGGGATTGGCTGGCCTGGGTGAGGAAGAACAGCCCAGGGTCTGTGGACATGGCCTGAGCTGGCGTCAATGAGCAGAGGTATGCCCGTAGGTAACTTGTGGAGGACCCTATGGGTTTCTCAGATATCCCAGCTGGCCCTGCCCACTGCCTGTGTGGCCTCTTTGCATGTGCAAGAGGTGAAAGAGCTCCAGGACACAGTGGGATGTGCAGTCTCCTCACTAGGGACTGTCAGGTGGCAAAAAGAAGAGCAAATCCAGCACCATGCTAGGTGCTTTCCTGCTAATCCTATTATATCCTGATTCCCCAACCCCTTCCAACCCTGAGGGCTAACCCTACCACTCACAAGGGCTGAGGAGAGCTGCGGTGCTGGCAGGGAGCACCCACTCTGTGGACCCCCCTGTGCTCACATGGGCAGTAATATTCCCATCAGGTCTCAGCTCCTACTGACAGCTCCTGAAAGAACGCCTGAGAACCATGAATCTCGCTCCAGCATCTGAATCTTGCTCCAACACCCTGCTCCAACATCATGGCCTGTGGTCTCCCCATTGCTGCTCATAGCAGACACTCACTCACCATGACTCCTGCTCTTTTTAGGGCTTTGGGGCCTGAGCCACTTGGGTAAAGGATTATTCATCCCCTCTAAGTGAAAACAAGATTGATAATCATAGAATCCTAAGACGGTTTGGGTTGGAACCCAAAAGACATCTAATTCCAGCCTCCTGCCGTGGACAGGGACACCTTCCACTAGACCAGGTTGCTCCAAGCCCTGTCCAACCTGTCCTTGAACACTGCTAGGGATGGGGCAGGCACAGCTTCTGTGGGCAACCTGTGCCAATGAAAACTGGCTCCACTTATCAAGGTAAATAATACCATTACTGCTTGGCTGGAACTTGTTATAGGTTGTGGGGGGCAGGAGAGCCCCACATCCTTGGGGTGCCGTAGCGGGGACAGAGGGTATTTCTCCAGCTCAGGTTGTCCGGCCTCAAGGTGGCAGCAATGACCTGCAGCAACCCTCTACCTGCTTGGAGTGAGTGGGGACCGCTCCATCCAACCCGCCTGGCTCGAAGGACATCCTCAGCCTCCTCTCCTGGCATCGTCTCCCCACTCCTCCAGTGTGACTCCTGCGTGATAAAACTTCCTCTGCTCCTTCGTGGTGGCTCCTGCTGGTGGCTCCGGAGCTGCAGCTGGTGCCCTCCTTCATCTCCATCTCCCCGACCCTCCGGCCCCGGCCCCGGCCCTGCTCCCTGGCAAAAGTAAGTTGTTGCTCTCCTCCTTCCAGCAGCCCCACACTGGGGTGCTCGAAGCCGTTCGAGAAGCACCGTTCCCTAGTGATAGGAGAGGTGCTATTAATAAATCCCGTCAGATTTTATCGCTTCTCTCTGTGCCAATGAAGAGGGTGGTTTATGGAAGGGGGGAGGCGGGGGGAAACCTGTTTCTCTCGAGCGTTTCGTAGCTACGAGCTCACCCTCAGTGCAGGAGCATGGGATGGCTCAGCAGACTGTTCAGCCAGCTCTCCTGTAAGTCATGGGGATGAATCTGCTGGGGGCTCCGGGAGGGCTCTTGGGTTAGTTTTTGGCAGGGATTAGCAGGTGGGAAAGGCTGCCCTGCTCCCTGGGAGCTGTGCTGGCCAGGGCATGGAAGCAGCATGCCAGGGTCTCTCCCAAACTTGTGTAGAGCCCAGGCATCTCCTTGGGAGTACATGGATGAGACTGGACTAGGGCAAGGGGATGAAGAGGGAAAGGGGGGCGGAGGAAAGGGTGTGCAGGGCTGACATGGAGCCACAGCAGCAAGCAGCGGGGTCCCTGAAGCTGGTGGTTTCTCCCCACTCCAGCTGTCCCCCTGTCCACCATGCCTCCCCCTGCCCCTTGCCAGGAGTTGCCATCCCACCCGAGGCGTGCGGAGGTAGCTCCATTCATCCCCTTGACGGCATTTCAGCGTTTGAATAGCTCGGCTGGCTCCGGGCAGGAGAGTGGGCGCAGGCTGTCAGCGCTGCTCTCCGTGTGTGGGAGAGCTGCTGAGGGAGCTCCGGCACCGCCAGTGGCTCGGCTGGGCTGGGAAGAGGGTGACAGTGCTTGACCCGTGTCCATCCAAACATCTCCTGGTGCCTGAGAGGGTCTTGCTCGTGTCCGGAAGCTTTTTGGTCTCTATGCCTCTTCTCCCACCACCTTTTGGGGTGCAGGGAGGTCTGTGCCTGGCTGCACAGGGATGCTCCAACTGTGCTCCAGTGGCTGCAGCAGGTTGTGCCTGGTGTAGCACCAGTCTCTCCAGGCATCACGCATTGAGGGAGGGTTAATTTAGGGGCAGCAGGGAAGAGAGGGAGCTGAATGGAGGAGTAAGGGATGGGAAGGAGACTGGGTGAGACCTGTCTCTGAACCTCCTTCCGAGGCAGGGGATGCCACGCAGTGGGGGACCCCACTGTGCCAGTGATGAGGCTGTGAGATGTGGGTGCAGCCATTGATGGGGTGACAGGGCAGGGACCTGCTGAGCAACGGATGATGGGATCCGGGATCCCATGGGACCTGCTGAGACCATTGACGGGGTGACAAGGCAAGTACCTGCTGAGCAACGGATGATGGGATCCGGGGGGCGGGGGGCTGCAGCTCCCCAGGACCCTGCACGCTCCTGCCAGGGGTTTGAGTAACTGCCCAGCCATCTTCACCCCACCACTTCCCCATTCCTGCTCGGCACGGGAGTGCCACCTCCACCATACATCCGGGACCGCAGCTGCCCCAGTGCATGCTGTGGGGCTGGGGACATGGCGTGCACCCCATTGCTCCCCTCCTCCTCCAGCTCTTCCTCAGCCCATTGAAGTCCCCAATGCTGCCCAAACCGTTCCATCAGAGCCCTGTGGTCTGGGTCAGGTCTTCTGGGGGTGTGTGAGGCCAACCTCAATGTCCAGCTGCAGAGGGGTCCTCAGAGGAGCCTTAAAGCAAGCACTAAAGGGGGGTTCGGTGCACCCCAGGGCAGGGAGGTGTTGCTGTGCCCTGGGGGTGTGGCGGTGCCCCGTGACCAGGCCGCTTCTTGCACCATTCTCCTCCTTCCTGCCTCGGGTTCTTCCGCCGTGCCGGGGCGGCCCCCCTGACCCATGGTTCTGGTGGGGGGGCCCTGCAGCGGGCAGCCCTCCAGCTCCCCCCAGGTACGAGCGGGACCAGCCGGAACGCGGCTGCCTTGGGCTCCCTGCCCAGATTCCTGACCGATCCCAAGGCCTGCCCCGACCCGCCCGCGGGACAGAGGTGGGGAAGGTGAGGTGAGGGGTCCCGGGCCTTCCTCACCTCCTGCCTCCTCGTCCCGGCGTCGGGGGCACCCACAGTGAGCCCTTTCCGGAAGCAGGCACCGGGGAGGAGTGGTTTCAGCACCGGTACCAACCCGTGGGACGCGCACCCATCGGGGCACCCTCCGCACCGGCAGCGCAGGAGCGGGGCTGGCCCGTTGGGACAACGGTGACTCCGGTGCCCTCGCCAAGGTGAGAGCCTCTGCCCGCTCTAAGGGGGACGCTTGGGTGCTGGGGAGATGGAGGAGAGCCAAGGAGAGGGTGCAGGAAAGGGCCCATGCTGTGTTGTTGTGCTGAGTGGGGAGTCTGGGGCGCCACGACCGGGAGCCGGGAGGTGCCCGGGCTCTGCTATCTCCTGCCGGCGGCAGTGTTTGCCCAGCGGCGGGGCGGTTCCTGCCTGCGCTCACCGGCACCGTGCCCCGGGGCATGCGGAAGGGAGCCGGAGCCGGGAGCGCTGCAGACCAGGGGGTGATGCAACAGCCCCAGTGCTGGGGTTCGATGCAGCCGGGGATGCATGGTCCCAGCGGGACACGCTGCTTCCGCTAACACAGCTCCGGCTGGGTAACTGCCCCCCATCTCCCAGCTGGAAAGGGCGGCCCCACTGCCAGGTCCTGTGGGAAAAGGACATCCAGGGGATGTCTGACCCTATGGGCGTGGATTGGAATGGACTTGGGAGTCTTGGAGGTGCTGTGTGAGGCTTGGACTGTCCCAAGAGGTGATGAGGAGCTGGTGGCATGCAGCACCCAGGGAAGCATGGATGTGTGCCCTGGGACCGTGCTGGACAAGGCCCCGGCAATACAGCAGGGAAGAGACCTCATGACCTGAGCATGGGGTGTTTGGAGACTTCATAGGCAAAGCAATGCTGCAAGAGAGTGTTCTCTACCTCCATCTCAGCCCAGATCTGGGCCCAGCACAAGGACAAGGTGGCCATTGGAGCCCAAGATCTGTTGGGTAAGGAACAACCAGTGTAGTGTCCCACTGCATCCATCACATACCCCTCCTTTGAGCTGGAGGAAGCCAGAGGAAGGCATGACATTGGGGCTTGCTAGGGCACAGAAACACCCCAGGAATAGCCCTATCCCCACCATCACTCCTGCTGGCATCAGCGGCATGGCGAAGGCCAAGGGGATGCTGTGAGTTCACCTCTGTGGTGCTGTGATGAGAGATCCTCATAGCCACAGCCAAAACCAGGCACTTGCGAGTTTCCTGGTGCCGGGTAGAGAACGGCAGCACGGAGATGTAGATCATCCTTTGGGTTGGAATCTGCAGCCCTGGTTTGCATCTCACAGCCTTGTCTGTAAGGGCATAGGTGAGAATCAGAGTGGGACGAGCTGCGAGGGGCCTGGCTGTGTATGTTCCTGGGGAGCAGTGGAGAGCAGGGGACATGTGGGGCAGGGGGAGTGGCAGTAGCTGCAGGGGACAGGGCTGCACAGCATCTCAAAGGGCAGTCAGGGGTGCACACATGGTGCATGGTGGTGATGCGCATGGGAAGCACACCCTCACCTTTGCCAGTGGTGCTTTGCACACACTAATGAGACACGTGTGTGCAAGGGTCTAGTGCACAGGGCCACAAGTGCCACTGTCCCCAGGCTCTGCGTTCCATGCCTTCATGCTCAGCTATTATTAATGCTCAGCATAAAGGCTCTTCCAGGCGCTGGGGGCTGGGAAAGTGGTGTCTGAATCATTTTGCTTTTTTCCTGGCAGAGTTATTACTCATGAGGGGTAGACGGAGCTGGGAACCTTTCGTGCAAAGCCTTGCTTGTGTTTCATATTGCAGTGGTGGCAGACCTCATGTGATACCCATGTCTCCTCCATGGAGGCATCCTGGCATGCAGCAAGGGTATAACCTCAGATACCTGGCACAAAAAACTCAGGGAGACCTTTCCCTGGGGAGCCACAGGGGTAAATTTTCCCATGGAAAATCCTCCCGAGGGGTGGCAATCCATCTGGCATGGCTGTGTTTTCCCCTGGGATGGTGCATGGAGGGAGAAGGCCGGTGGCAGTGGTGGCATCACAGTGAGGCCACCCGGCTCCATTTGGGGAAGCGGTTTCAAAGAGGGAACAGGAACAGGATGACGTGTTGGAGTGCAGCTCCCATCAGCCCGCAGGGAAGCCTCGCAGGGCTCGGCTGGGCTTTCTGTTTTGGAGCAGTTTGCTGTGCTTGTGCTAACAAATAGTTTCAACAGAACTTAGGTTACCACAGGGAAAAACCCAGCAGCCATGTCCTGGGTGGAGGGAAGCTTCTCCCTGGCTACCACCACCAGTAAGGCAGGTTAGCTGGTGCACTGGGCTGAATTGGGATGGCCCCGCTGTGCAGAAAGGTGCTGTGCAGGGAAAGAAGTGATGCAGATTCACATGTGCCTAGGAGGCCCAGCGTGTGTGAGTGAAGAGCTGCTTGACAGCATGAGCAGGGTTCAGGGTGTGAGTTATTTCATCCCTAGAAGTGTCGTGCCGTTGCTCAGAGCAGAGAATTGCACAATGATGCCCTGCCATGGGGATGGGAGGTGATGTCCATGGAGGTTTTCAGCATCTTGGCCCTGTTTGTTGATGGAGGAGAGTTCTGCCTCTTCCCTGCTCATGTCCCTGCCTGGCACAGAGTCCTGGTACTGGTCCCACTTGGCTCCCAGCTCCACCACCCAGCCTCAGCCTGAGCACTGCCATGGGCAGGAGCTTGCCATGGGCAACCTGACCTTGGTCTTGCATCCTAAACAGTCTCCAGCAAGTGTTTGGGATGCTGTGCCTCTGAGCCTTGTGCAAGCTGCTTCACAGTGGGCTACACTGCACATCCGGGCACACTGCACATCCAGACACACTGCACATCCGGACACACTGCACATCCGGACACACTGCACATCCAGCCACACTGCACATCCAGCCTGACAGCACATCCAGCCACACAGCACGTCCAGCCTCACTGCACACCCAGCCACGCTGCACACCCAACCACACTGCACATCCAGCCACACTTGCACATCCAACCTCACTGCACACCCAGCCACACAGCACATCCAGCCTCACTGCACACCCAGCCACACTGCACATCCAACCACACTGCACATCCAGCCACACTTGCACATCCAACCTCACTGCACACCCAGCCACACAGCACATCCAGCCTCACTGCACACCCAGCCACACTGCACACCCAACCACACTGCACATCCAGCCACACTTGCACATCCAACCTCACTGCACACCCAGCCACACAGCACGTCCAGCCTCACTGCACACCCAGCCACACTGCACATCCAGCCTCACAGCATGTCCAGCCACACTGCACACCCAGCCACACTGCACATCCAGCCTCACAGCACGTCCAGCCTCACTGCATGACCAGCCATGCAGCATGCCTGACCACCCTGCACGCTGTGCCCTGTTGCACACCCTGCCATGCTGCGCACCATTCCACACTGCACACCCTGTTGCCCCTGCCCAGCTATACCCCTTGCAGGCCTCTGTGAAGAAAACCATCTCCTCCCTTTGCAGTGCTCAGCCCCACAGAGGCTTTTCCTTCCCCCCTCTCTGTGCAGCACTTGCTGAGTTAGAGCTGGGGGAGAGCTGGTTGGGGCCAAGCTGGGGCTGCTCTCCCTGCTCTGACCCACAGCAGGGCAGAGGAGGGGAGGAAGGGGGATTGCCTTCACCTCCCTCTGCCGCTACAGCCAGAGGCAAAATACCTGCCTGGGTTGCCAGGATCTGGCCTGTCCCCATGGGGCCCTGCTGGGGCTGCTTCCAGCCAACAGGGAATTTCCACCTGGCAGAAACAGGGGCATTTTACTGTCTGATTTTATCTGTGAAGGCTGAAGCACAGAGGGATTTCAGAGGGGAAATCCCTCAACATCCCCAAACCTTCCACTTGCAGAGATGGCCTGGGATGCTGAACCATCTCCATCACTGCCCTGGCCCTGAGCTGAGATGGGTGCTGGGAAATGAATTTCTGCGACCTGCTGCCCTGGTCCAAATCAAAAGAAAACCTCGAGGTCAAAACCCAGGGACCTCCTGGTGAAAACAAATCAGAAATCAACCAATTTGGGTGAATTTGAGGGGAATAAATGTCCCATTTTGGCTTGAGCTGGTTCTTCTGCAGCTCATGCCAGGCAGGCAGAGGGTTGAAGGTACCTCAGAGAGTCATCTGCCTTATTTTGTTATTTAAATTATACTTAAAAGGTTTATCTTTATGAGAAAAAGGCTGAAAACTTTGCAAAGGGTAAAAGAGCTCCAGTTTGGTGGTGAAGGCTCGTGTGAGGCTGTGCAGCAGTGCTAGGAATGTCTTGACGAGCAAGAACATAAAATACCCCATCCCTGGCAGTGTTCAAGGCCAGGTTGGATGGGGCTTGGAGCAATCTGGTCTAGAGGAAGGTGTCCCTGCCCATGGCAGAGCGTTGGAACTGGATGAGCTTTAAGGTCCCTTCCAATCCAAAACATTCTCTGATGGGTGGCACCAGAGCTGCTAACGCACCTACCAAGTATAATAGAGGAACTTGGCAGTTTGGAAAGGGAATTGAATTTCAAAGCAGGGCTCATGGGTGACTTCCAAGCTGATGCTTGGTTGTGTTTCACTTGGGGAAGTCATCACAGTGTGATGTGAGCCCAGGTGAGGCCTTTTCCAGGCTGCAGAGAAGTGGCTGGAGCTTGAAATTCCCGGTTGGCGCAGGGAAAGCACTGCAGGAGCTGCAGTTTGGCACCCTCCCTGGAAATTTCTGCTGGAAAAAGCCACAACCTAGCCCAGAGTTTTGTGGGAGATGAGTTTGCTTCATGAAGCTGAGATGAATTTAAGTGGAATTAGTGTAAGCACCCAGGAGCAGTCCCCTGCCTGCAGAGGGACCCTGATGGGCACCTCAGTTTGGTGATGCCAGCCGCATGCCACTGCTTATCCTGATGCCAGTTCCATCCCAGCCTCACTCATTGGGCAGTTCTGCCCCAGACCCTCCGTTTTCCTTTTCCTCCTTCCCGAAGAGAAGCAGGAGCAGCAACTCCCGCTGTTCCCATGGGTTGCTTGGCGACTGGGATGCTTAGCGACCAGGACCCACCACCATGCTTCCCGCCAGGCCAGAAATGATGCTGCAAGCTCTCTCCTGCTCTACTTCCTTCTCCTACAGAAAGCCTGCCAGGACATATACTCACCCTGTTCTTTGGAAGTTGTTCCCCTTCCCCAAAGACAAACTTTGGGTGCTGTTCATGGGTTGTTTTTAACCTGGCAGCGTTGTGTGAGTTTGGATGATTTGGCTTGATGGGGAAGGTTGAGCCCTCAGCCCACACCAGCTCCTTGCTCTGGGGATGCTGCCTCAGCCCCCATCCATCCTCCTGCATCATCCCAGTGACAGAAGCATCTCTAGCATCCTCACCACAGCTACCCTTAAGTGCTTTCAGAGCCTCCCAGGCCTGATGTGGGGAGTTGTTGGCACATTTGACCCTTTTTCCTTATGCTTTAGTTGCATTGTTCTTGCCTGGAGTAGAGCTGGATCCATTTCTAGTGGTAGATGTACATGGAAAAACCCAAACACCAAGTGGTAATTATATTATTACTTGTAAGAATGAATGGGAAGCCCAGGATAAGCCCTGTGATATGGGACTGTAGCACCTCTGTGGGGTTGTGGGACTTTGATCCCTTCCTAAGACAGGCTGGAATCCAGATCTCAGAGCTGGTCTGTGGTAGAGTTTGTGTCTGGCAGCTGCAGGCAGTGGGCAGGGGAACATAAAACACAGTTTGCTGGCTCAGTTGTGAGTTGTGTCTCTTGTGGCATTACAGTTGAGGGATTTAGGGTGAAACCCTCTTCTCGCAAAGCCTGGGGCTACTTGGGGGGTTGTGTCTTTTTGCACTGCTCTCAGTTGGAGCAGCTCAGATAAGCAGGCAGTTCTGTCACATCTCCACCGAGGAGCAGACCAGAAGGGACTATTGTAGCAAACCCTGCATCTGAAAACGGGGTGTGTGTGGGGGAGGATTCTGTTCTTCAAGCTGCAGCCATGGGGCACATCAAATGCTGTGGGGTGGCTGCTGGGCTGTGTTGCCTGGGGAGAAGGTGCCTGGGAACAGTTAGCAGGAGCTCATGGGGGATATTTTGCCTTCAGGACCAGGCACTGTGTTATCCATGTCCAAAACATGTGGGGCCTGGGGGGGGAGGGGGGCCGGTACACCTTGATGGGAAGCCTTGCACCAGCATCCCAGCGCCTCCAGGACCAGCTTTGCCAGCAGCATGCTGTCCCCATCTCCTGGTGAGCCGTTCCTCCCCAGATGGTCCTGCCTCGTCCCATCCCCGGCTCCAGATAAACAGTGCTGCTCTGTGCTGGGAACATGGAGATCTTTCCCCCGTGCCTGAGTCACCCCCTCCCTCTGAGCTGTGTGCGTGGGTTTGACGGCAGCTCTCCCGGTGTTATTTCGAATTCCCAGGATCATCTCACTGGCTGTTGGGGTGCAGGTTGCTGCTGTAGGATCAGGAGATGAGATATGGGGGGGCAACGGGATGTGAGGCCATGTCCAGTCTTGCACCCAAACCCAACCACATGGAGGTTTTCCCAGCCTGAAAAGGGGGGTGCCTGTCTGGGGGGGTAACCCACCTGTTGTAACAATATGGATGTCCAATGGGCAGGAATGTGATGGGACCTGAGGAGGGCTGGGGTGCTTGTTGTCCACTGGGGGTGCTTTTGGCCCTTGCCAGGAGCTGCTGCTAAGGGGAGGAGATGTTTTGGGGTCCCTTAGCAGAGGGCACAGCACCTCT
>NDXB01006483.1:0-12660 GCA_002631895.1 Agapornis roseicollis | reverse complement strand
TTTTTTTTTTTTTTTTTTTTTTTTTTTTTTTTTTTTTGTCAGCTGTTGAGAATAGGAGTCCAGAAGCCATTTGCAGGAGTTATTGCAGGGGAGAGAGACTTGCAGGTGGTATAAGCTCCCAGTGACAGCGTTTCGGAGGCTTTGTGGTTAGGTTTATGGCTGTTATCATCGGCTGAGCTGTGCTGTAAACCTTATGATCTGAAAGAAGTAACCTCAAAGCTGCTATGTAAATCTAGTAAGAGCCAGGCAGGGAGCTGTGGGTGGTGGTTAGGTAGGGGTAAGGTGCAGGTGCAGCTGCATGGCAGGCCTGAGCAGCTGAAGTGATGCTCTTCTCCTATAATCTTTAGCCACATTTTCAAGGCAGAGAGCAAGGGAAGAAATAAACAAAATATTCTTTTTCCCTAACAATTAAGTAAACCAGGAAATTCATTGCCATTTATTGATTCAGAAATTATTTCAAAGAAGGCTTCCACAAAGTCATTGGAGATAAATCTGATCAGATTCATGGCAGCTAAAGCAATGTTCTAGGGTGGTTCAGAAAGTTCACACACACAGAGAAACCTGGAGCAGGTACTACATCTGACATATGTCCAAGCATTTGTTCCTGCTCATGTTGGAAATAGGTTACCAGGTAGATAGGTCTGACCTAATACAGCTGCTCTTATGTTATCAAGTCCCCACTGTATCAGAAATGGAGGAGGTCAATGTGCCCAAGATGATGTCATTAAAGGAAACCTGTAACAGCAGGGAGGAAGAAAATTGCAGCCTATTTCTCAGAAAGGATGGGCTTCTGCTTTCCACAGGGGCTGATGCATACCAACTCCAACTCAGAGGTCACTGCAATGTTCTTCACTGTCCCTGAGAGGTTTGAGATGAAGCCCACAGCAGATGGGAGAAAATGACTGCAAGGTAACCTCAGTGGATGAGTGGTGGAAGGCATGGGTGTGTGCCACACATCATAAGAATGTCTCACAGATGTTTCTGCAGGCCCCACTGCAGTAATTCTTTCCCTCAGTGACTTGCCTCCCACACTTCAGTTCCTTGTAGATGTGTTCTCCTTATGACACTGGTGGCTACACCAGATTTGCCTGCAAACTGTGAACTCAGAAGCCCTCCTTACTGGCCCCATATCACAGTCTTCCTGATCTTCTTTTGCTGATCTACTTCAAGACAAAAGAAGATACTCCTATCCTGTAGAAGATATTTTACTCCTTGTCCTAAGTAGCACACAGCAACTTCCATGTTGGAGAAGAGCAGGAGTCCCTCCACTTTCATTAGGGCTGATAGCTGCCCTTGTCCCCATACACTGGTAGTTTGAGAGGTCGTTAGTGGGGAGGAAGCTATTTTCCACACAAAGCAAACATCAAGTGAATAATGGGAGAAGTGAGTGCTGCTAATGCTGTCACCCTGGACCATGGAGAGACACACATTAAGAGATTTAAACCTGAATGGTGGCTGAGCAGCTCAGTTTCAGTGGAGGGCATGCAGGGGGAAAGCTCCCTTTCCTCTGTTACTAGAGACTGATGAGTAGTGGCCTCATACTGCATCGCTGTTGGGGAAGGGGATAACAATTACGTGGGCTTGGGCTGAGTGCACAGCCTAAATGCTCTCTCATCCAGCATCCCCCCCCAGATGCTGCCTCCTACACCCTGTGTTAAGACAGGATCCGCCCCATCACTTTCTCACTGTGTCAGGAAAGAGCCTTGTCTCACCACTACTGCCAAATCAGTTGTGGTCCACACTGCAGGCAACAGCATCATCTACCAGTCTTTGGTGAAGTAGCCAGCCTTGAGCAGTGTCACAGCTTCTGTGTCAGTCAGCAAAGCAGAGGAGCCAGTGATAGGCTGCAATAATAGGGATGTCCCATACCATCATCAAAAAAATGGCAAGCATGCGAGAGCTGCCCTTGGGAGCCAGGAACAGGGGAGCTCAGATGAAGTGCTGTATCTGGTAGCACTAAAAATGTCTCAGAGAGGATGGCTGTCTCCTAGCACCAGACAAATGCTGGGAAACCTGCTCCCAAGAGATCGCACCTTTTTCCTCTTTAAAAATTCACCTCATTCTGAGCAGAATGAAATGCTCTGAAAAGGTGTTAGGGGAAAAGTAGACAATAGGTCTTCTGCCCTAAAAAAATAAGAATAAAGAAAAACTTATTGAAGAGTTACAGGCTTCCAGACGAAGCCTGAATACTACCTGTGGCCAGTGCAACCAGCACCAGCACTGCGGCTGCAGGGAACAGCTGCATCCAGGCAACACCCCAGTGTCTGGGAACTGCCCATATAAAGAGATAATTTTTAATCCTTTGACATACAGAACCATTAACAACCTAAGCAGCCTTGGCTTCATACTGGACATTATGCTTAATCCTATTTTCTAGGAGAAATAGGATTATTGTCTGAGAGTTCATCATTATTAACTTCATTGAACGAATTACTGAGAAAAAAGATACATAGTGATTTCTGGGCTCTCAGTATTAGATGGGGGCAGCTGACTGGAATTCGCTGTTTTCTTCATTAATTCATTTGGTGGTGTCGGTCCTTCTCTCAACAAGTGAATGTGTCTCATCTGTAGATCAGTATTTTTTTCTTTTGGGACCACAGGTTCCTACTGGTGTGTTTGGAGCTATTTATTGCTTCTTTTGGGAACCACTTTTGCTGATAGAAAATGTCTGATGAAAGTTATATATAACAGCAAGGTAAGGTTTTATGAAAAACTGTTTACATGTGTATTTCTCCTCACTTGGCCCAGGCCACCCAAGCTTGAAGGAACTTTGCTTCAAGCTTTTCCATTTTGAATCTCTTTCTTTTGGGTTCTACTCTTTTTGTTTCATTTCCAGCCAAGTTACATCTCAAGCAAGTTTAAAAGGCCTTTTTTTTTCTTTTGTGATTTTGATTGCAATGATTTTTATTTTTTTCCAGCATCTCAGCCTAAATTTAGAGATTCTGATGCCAAAGATAATGATGGTATTCTCTTTGATATTGAATCATCTGGTGTTGCAGGATCAAATAATTGACATTTTACTTAGCTCTCCAATTTCTTCTCTCTGAACATGCTACTAAGTCTACAAAGCTTATTATGCTTTGGTTTAGCATTATGCATTGGGCTTGGCTTGATTTTCCCAGGGCTATATCATAATAAGAATTAGATTCACCTTGCAGAAATATTAAAGACTCAGATTTACTAAGGCTCCTAATAAAGCGACATGCTAATTCTGTGAAGGGAATGGAAGCTGACAGGAATTCTCAAGAGAGCTTATCTTGAGACAGCAAGTACCACCTCTCCATACCTGATCCTTTGGGGGTTGGACTAGATGGTCTTTCGAGGTCCCTTCCAACCCTTAGAATTCTGTGATTCTGTGATCCTTTGCATGTGGCTCTGAATGGGTGATGATATCCTATTCTGCTTTGCATGCAGCATAAGTGGGCTTAGGCAAGCAGCCATTTCAGAAAGTTTGTGTTTGGCTAGGGGTGCAGCAGGGCACAGGTATCTGCTCAGACCTGGCAAGATGGGGTTGTTTTCCCCATATGGTTCCTCCATAAAGTGTTACTGTGAGACATAAATTTTGATATCAAGATCTCTGGGGCAAGGAATATCTCTTTAATCTGGGCTCTTACAACCCCCTGGGCAGAGGGGATCCTGCCCTTTAACTGGAAATACAATACAAATAACAAACTCCAATTATGGTGGGCAGACTGGCAAGTTTGGATTCCTCACGTGGATCTCTCATCCGATGGAAGCCAGTGGCACATTTCCTATTGGCTTCAACAGGGCTGGAATGCAGCCTTTCCTTTCTGCCTGCATGACTCTTTGCAAATGGAAAAATATTCGAAGTTCTGTTTTGGTGCCTCAGACTCTGCTTTAGGAACACTTCACTTCAGCCAAATGTTTCCTTTGTCTCATAGCCTCAGAAAAAGAAAAAAGAAAAAAAGGGGGAAAAGAAAAGCTTTCTCCAGATAAGAACATGAGCAACAGAAGTGTTAGAAGAGGGGATAACTTATGATCCAAAAGAAAAGGAAAAACTCTTCCCACTGTCAAGATGTCCCAGTCAAGGCCAAAAGAAAGCAGTCAGCTTTGCCAGCAAAATCCTAAGCAAAAGAAATAGATGACATCCCTCTGGTGCCCCTGGACATGCAAGGCATCCGCTTTGCTGCTGTTCTGCTCCGCTTTTGCTTCCAGTGCAACAGCTGCCAAATTTGTCCTGCCTTGTAGGCATAACACATCAAGCTCAGGGAAAAACCAGGTGCTGAGGTGAAGCCTGGAAGTCCCGCAAAAGGGAGGAGAGCAGTGTGAAAGAAAACACAGCTATGTTAAGAAGCTTCCTTCTAGGATAAAAATAGATGGACACACACAGAAGAACTGAAAATCCCTCACTTCTGTTTGCTTTTTCTATTTGATTTCTTCTTTCTCACCTTGCTGCTCCCCCCTCCCATTCCAAATGAACAGTTGTGTTTCCCATCATAGCTGAGCTCTCTTTCAAGGGAAGATATTTTGGACTTAAAAAGAAAAAAAAAAACCAAACTAACAAAATTCAGGGGTTATTTCCCAGTACATAAACCAGCAAACTCCCTTAAGGAAAAACTGAATGTTTCATTTTGCAGTGGAAGCCTTGCAAAATCAGGTTTTCATTTCCGCTGACTGCTTTGAGTGGAAAACTGAATAAACATGAATACATATGGTGCACGCATGCACACACACATATATACACACTGGTTCCTCAGCTGCTGAGTACTTGCAGCTTGAAATTGTACATAAGGAGCATGACCTCAAGGACAGGAGAGGCAGCCATGGGAGGTGAGGGGAGAGCAGGAGTTTCTGTCAGGGGAGATCTTGAGGGGAGAGGTGGGGTCATTGTGAGTGGAGATCATGGAGGGGCAGGAGGGGTGGCCATGAGGGGTGAGGGCAGATTGTGAGAGGAGAGCAGGGGCAGTCATGAGAGAACAGGAGGGGGCCATGAGGGGAAAACAGGAGGGGGCAGAAGGGGCAGCCATGAGTGGAGAGGAGGGTGGCCATGAGGGGGGATAATGAGGGGACAGGAGGAGTTGCCATGGGTGGTGAGGAAAGATCATGAGGGGAGTGGTGGGGCAGTTGTGAGGGGACATTGTGAGGTGAGGGCAGGGGCAGCCATGGGCCATGAGGGTTGGCCATGAAGGGAGATCTTGAGGGGAGATGAGGGGTGGCCATGAGTACACAAGAGTAAGTGCTAGGCACCATACCTCATGTTACAGGGTCTCTTCTTCAGAAATACCACAGTTCTTCCAATAATCACAACCAAATTTGTGGCACTTTGAAAGAAACATAGCTTACCATGGAAAGCATGCCATGGTTTCCCTATCTGCTTTCAGCTGTGTGAGAGTGTTTTTTATGGGAAATAAAGGTTTGCCTTTCCCAGTTGAAGGCTGCAAAGCACTTGTCAGTGACAGAATATGCTCTGTATCATTTTATGTTCTTAAGTATAACCAAAAAGTAGAAAGGGAAAGTTAATGCAGGAAGTGTGTGCTTACATCTAGATGCAGCCTTCCAGTATCTGAAGGCTGTCTATAGGGATGCTGGGGAGGGACTCTTCATTAGGGATTCTAGTGACAGGACAAGGGGTAATGGGTTCAAACTTAAACAGGGGAAGTTTAGATTGGATATAAGGAAGAAATTCTTTCCTGTTAGGGTGGTGCGATGCTGGAATGGGTTGTCCAAGGAAGCTGTGAGTGCTCCATCCCTGTCAGTGTTTAAGGCCAGGTTGGACGACTCCTTGTGTGGCATGGTTTAGTGTGAGGTGTCCATGCTTATGGCAGGGGGTTTGGAACTAGATGATCTTAAGGTACTTTCCAACCCTAACTATTCTATGTTTCTATGATATGGGTGGCAACTATATATATAAGTAAGCCTATCTTATCCTATCCTATCCTATCCTATCCTATCCTATCCTATCCTATCCTATCCTATTCTGTATCGTGTGGGAACACTATGAGGTGGCAGATGGGGGGTGGCTGTGACTGGAGATCGTGAGGGGCAGCCATGAGGGGAGATCACTTTGCTCTTAGTGACATGGTTTAGTGGTGGGTTTGACGGTCCTGGGGAAATGGTTTGGCTTGATGATCTTAAAGGTGTCCTGGGTTCAGTAATAGCAGTCAATTTTTCACCTTCTTAGTAGCTGGTGCAGTGCTTTGTTTTGACTCAACTTGGGAACAAAACTGGTAACAGGGTTGTTTTTAGTTACTGCTCAAATGTTTTGTTGTGACCAAGGACTTTGTGAGCCTCATGCTCTGCCAGGGAGGAGGGGAGGCCGAAGCAGGGANAGGACACCTGAACCAAACTGACCAAAGAGGTATTCCATACCATAGCACGTCATGCCCAGGATGTAACTGGGAGGAATCCGGAAGGGCTAGTTCGCTCTCTGGGGTGTTGGTTGGAGGTATTCGGTCGGTGCTGGTGGGGCGTTGTGAGTTATCTGTCGGTGGTTGATGGGATGCTGTATTCTTTTCCTTTATCATTATTATTATTGGTGGTAGCAGTAGTGATTTGTGTTATACCTTAGTTACTAAACTGTTCTTATCTCAACCTGTGGAAGTTGCATCCTTTTGATTCTCCTCCCCATCCCTCTGGAAGCAGGGGAGGGCAAGAAAATGGGGTTGAGTGAATGAACAAGGTGCATGGCTGGGTTTAAACCACGACAAAGGTCTTTTCCAACCTAGTTAATTCTGTGAGTCTATGAAGAAGTGAAGTTTTGCCAGCATGGATTTTAAATCACGAGATAACACAGGATGATAAATTCTCCCTTCGAGTTGTTCCTTCAGTTCAACCAGTTACACACTCTCTGCTTTTTACCTAGTAGCCCTGAGCACTATGTTGCTTTTAAAAGACAGCTCTGAATGTCAGAATGATGAACTGCTGGCTCCTTTAACAGAGATAGCAAAGAGAAGAAAATGCCTCTTACTGCATTGGAGGAATAGAAGTAGAGGGATGGGCTAGGCTGCCCTTCTGTGTGCACAGCAAACTTTTCTAGAATCACAGAACCATAGAGTAAGTTGGGTTGGAAGAGACATTCAGAGGTCATCTAGTCCAACCCCCCTGCAATGAGCAGGGACATCTTTAACTAGATCAGGTTGCCCAGAACCACATTCAGCCTGGCCTTGAATGTCTCCAGGGATGGTGCATCCACCACCTCCCTGGGCAACCTGTGCCAGTGTGTTACCACACTCAGTGTAAAGAATTTCTTCATCACATCCAGCCTGAATGTCTCCTCTTTCAGATTAAAGCCATCACCCTTGTCCTATCACAACAGCCCCCACTAAAGTCACTCCTTTTAAGAACTGAAAGACTGCAATAAGGTCTCCCAGGAGTCTTCTCCAAGCTGAGCAACCCCAACTCTTCCAGTCTTTCCTCATAGGAGAGGTGCTCCAGCCCTCTAGTCATCTTTGTGGCCCTCCTCTTCACACCTATGTTTCCTAGAAGTCAAACAGGCCCTATATGCTTAAAATAAAAATAAATACAAAAAATAGTAACAAAAAAAAAAGAAGGAAGATAAAACTCAAAGGAATCCAGAAGCTGTTTTAACCAGGAATTGGAGGCCAGAGAGCTGACTGGGTGCAGACAGCCTGCAACACCCACCCAGCCCAGCTGCAGCCTATCTAACACAAACATCACAGTGGCCGTTTGCCCAGAAACAGCATCGGCCGCTGGAGCCCTCCAACGGAAGGAAGCCAGAGAGAACCCTGGCCCCCCACCACAGCCCCCCCCAGAAATCAGCTCGCAGAGGAGGAAGGGTGATTGGCAGCCCCCAACAGGGAGAAGAGCAGTGCCCATAAACAGCACTGTTATTTTCTTAAGTGAAGAGGCTTTCCTCTGCTTCCTGTGATCAAAAAGGGTTGTTAACAGTTCCTGTTAAAAGCCAGTGCTCACAGCCTGTAACTTTACACATGGGCTGCATTAGAAACAGGAAAGATGATTTTTTCCTCAGTGTTAAGAAATGCCAAAAGCCTCAGGTTTATCTCCAGGACTCGGGGTTTATGTTTTACTACATAGTTTTTCTGGGGCAATCAAGTTTGGTAGGGAATGGAAAGGACCAGTGAATCTTAAAGGACTAAAAATCCCTTTATTTCCCACCCGCATACTGGGTATGCTTGATGGAGCTGTGACCATTCCTACAGATTTCATTTCTTATTTGCTTTTTTTTAAACCAAATAGATCTATATGAGGTCTTCCATGTTTGGAAATACCTGCAAGAAGTCATGCCAGCTCTTAGGTAGAATTGTAGAAACAGTCTTTAACATTGTAAAACCAAGGTCTTCAAAATGCTGAGGAAATCAAAAGTCAGGGATAGATCCATGAGAATTCAAATAAGAACTGAGCAAAGAATTTCAGAAACACCGCGTGTGCTCTCAAATTCATAGTCAAGCCTCCTACTTCTCTTTGACTAATAGGTCTGTGCTAGACTTACTTTTTTACCCAGGTTTTCTCAACATTGGCTGTGCCCCAAGGTATGTGTTTGTGTGACCATATTACACACAAATTATTTTCTAATGAAAGTGACCCCAAAACCTGTGAGATTTAAGGTGGTTTTTCCAGGATGTTGAAATGTAAGATGGGGATACTTCAGCTTGGGGCCCTTTGAAGAACGTAACATTCCATTGTGCTTCAGTGAAAACATAGAATCGTAGGATACCAAGTTGGAAGGGACCTCAAAGATCATCTGGTCCAACCTTCTTTGGCAAGCATGACCTAGATTAGATGTCCCAGCATCCTGACATGAAGTCTTCCTTTCATTACCACAGGAGATACTGTTGGTGTCTCAGCAGCAGGCAGACATCAAGAGGGTAGAACTTTTGGAAGGGGGACCAACTTCTAGTTCCCCTTCATGTCAAAATGGTGATGGGTTTCACTGGAAATCCTTTCTGGTTCATAAATGCTTTGAGTCAAAGTGGCATTTGTTCACCCTGCCCTGAAATCCCAAGCTGGCTGATAACAGCAGTTTGCAGTTTTCTTGGTCAGGCTTGTGTGAGAGAGAGAACCTCAATGAGCTATTTGTAAACAGGGAGAGAGCTTTTTAAAGAAGCTTTTGTTCCTCTGCAGCAGTTGTCGACATGGAAGGGCTCTTTTCTTCCCAGGGTTCATCTAAAGATACATTCCCAGGAGGTGCATCTGACCCTTCAGAGATGTGGCCTCCTGCCAGAGGGCATGCATTTGGCTTCTGCCATCTGGGCAGCAGCAGTCACTCTGCACTGTGTTGGTAACGGCTCTCCAGAGGAGACAGAGAGTCTGGGAGCATTTTTCTTTAGAATGGCACAGTTTGGCCATGATTTCTCATACAGACACAGCTCCTCACTGAGGCCTCATTCTTGCAGATACTTATGTCCATGAGTAACTTCAAGACTATTAGTAATGAGTTGAGTGGGATAACTCCTGGGTTCTCAGCAGACACTGAGGAAAGCAGTCCTTTTGCAAGAGGGGTTTACAGACATGCTCAAATGTCTTTTGCAGTAAGGATAGACTTAAGTTTGCACTTAAGTGTTTTGGAAATGAAGGATGAGAGTTTCTCCACTGTCTGGGTTCAGTTTTATTTGCTGTTTATTGACAGATATTCTGTGAGGGTTGCCCAGATTCTTTGTTTAAAATTAATAGTTAAATGATTTGATTTCTGAATATATTTGTAGTTCTTCCTCCCTCTAAATATAATGAAAGCCATTACAGCCATTATTCTCTTTTACATTTGTTGCATATAAAAATACTTTCCAGTGCCAAGGCCTGAAAATCAGCTTTTTCCTAAAGCTCATTTTGTCTGACTTATAAAAGTTTTATGAGTTACAAAACCCCTGAAACAATAAGTTTCTGATGGAAATGATGACTAGTGCAAAAATAACAGGTGTTGATATAATACTCCTAAAAGTAAGGGACATGGAAATCTAGCTCAGCTAAAAATACGCACTTTTTATTTCTTCATATTACATGTTTAATACCTTGGTTCTTCAGGCTTAATTGCAGCAAGAGACCATAGGAATCCCGGGTGCTTCAGCTTGTGAACTCTTAGCAGGCAATGTGTTTGCATGTAGGAGTAAGCAGCTTCCTAGAGAGCTGGCACCACATCCTCAGCTGGTGTAAACTGCCATAGCCCTAAAGAAGTTGAAGGAGCAGACTTAATACTAGTTAAAAACAAAAAGGCACATCTCTGTTTTGAATTGTGTAATTCAGTGCAGCCTAATGTGAGTTTATTGAAGTGGCAGTCTTTATGAGTATTGTCAGGCTACAGGAAAAAAAAAGACAAATCCCCTCAGCTAACCTGTTCAGGCTGGCTTTGCCCATCTGGTCTTTGATCCATGAGATCCATATGTTAATGAAGCCTGCATTTACTGCTTAGACACATGGTCAACTAATGACAGTAGCCCCAGGCAACACCTCTGTAAGCACATAGCTAGCAGTCACTCTACTAAACCTCATCCTGTGAGCCCTGCACACATGACAGGTTTGAAACCTATCCTGAGTGAGCCCTGTGAAGCTTGAGGCACATAACTGAGGTGCTTGAAGTTGACCAGGATGAGTATTCCCGCTGAGCTCCTCGCCTAGTCTACATCTTCCCAGGCAGGGGACCCCTTATGTCATTATCTGTTCTTTCACATGTTTCTCTCCTTGTCTTCACCCTCCTTGCTCATAAAGTGCAGGAAACTGCCTCAGCTGAGTTAAGATATGCATTTGTGTTATATACATATATATACTTATATATATACTTATGTACTTATTTGTATAAAGTCTTCTTTATATAAAAACATATTTGTATAAAAACATCATTTGCTCAGCCTGAGCAGAAATAGAAGTTCAGATTCTGCTGCCATCATGCTACAGCTGCCTGGGGAAGTGATGCTGCATTAGCAGTAAAGCTTGCCCTCTATGAGGGCTTCCTGCCCTCTAATGAGGGCCCTGTACATTTGTGTTAGATTAGAGGCACTGATAAGCACTGCACCAAAAGGCCAGCCTTGCTGGTTGTTGTATGCTCTTCACAGGGAAGAATATAAATACAATAATGAACTACAAATAAATATCATGAGCTGGGAACTGATCATGTCTTTGATTTCTTTCCTAGCTGAATGCATCCAGCTGTGACGTCCACTTTTTCCCTCCAAATCCAGAGTGTGACTCAGCAGTGCCCGAGAGATTACAGCTGAACAAAAATCTTCCCTTTGCTGCTTTAACTCTTTGTTCCCAACTGTTTGCTGTGGAAATTATTTCACAGCATTGGTGATTGATGATTCAGTGCTATGTAGGGAATCTCCCTCAGCCCCCCTAGATTGACTCATCTCAGTGCTCATCTGGTCCACCTGCTCAGGACATAACTGTGGTATAAATCTCACACTCCCTTACGTGGCTGAGGATTTCAGCTGGAGTGGCACATGCTGCCTGATAGCAGTACAAGTGGGTTGTTTGTTGACATTGGTTTTGTGTTCCATTCCATTGCCTGGTTCCGAGCAGATCTAAATTTTTGTTAATCAAAGAAGTAATGGAACTGCTTCAGCTCCCAGGAAAGGTGGCACAGACAGATTACAACCCTGATCAGTGGGGTTTACACATATGCACATAACTGAAGTATCCTCACCAATAAACCCAAACACAACAGCTCTGTTGTGATTATGTTCTAAAATATCCTTGCATTCCTCCTGAGGAAGAGATGGGGAATCAGTTAGTGAAGCTGAAGTCAAACTAGGAGGGATGTAGTAGATGACTGAAAAAACAAAGTCAAATATAATTGCTGCCATCAGACACACACTTACAGAATCTAGTCCTCTCAAAGGCTGTGTTGGGAGAAGCATTTTTCCCTTTATCCTTCGCAGTGATACTGATATATTTGTATTCACATGGTCCTGTGATGACGGTCCCTGGAGTTCCTCTACCAGTCAAGATTAATCACAGTGTAGAATCATAGAATAGTTAGGGTTGGAAAGGACCTTAAGATCATCTAGTTCCAAACCCCCTGCCATAAGCAGAGACACTTCATACTAAACCATGACACCCAAGGCTTTGTTCCACCTGGCTTTGAACACTGCCAGGAATGGAGCACTCACAACCTCCCTGGGCAACCCATTCCAGTGTCTCACCACCCTCACAGGAAAGAATTTCTTCCTTAGATCCAATCTAAACCTCTCCTGTTTAAGTTTGAACCCATTACCCCTTGTCCTGTCACTACAGTCCCTAATGAAGAGCCCCTCCCCAGCATCCCCATAGACCCCTTTCAGATACTGAAAGGCTGCTATGAGGTCTCCAAGCAGCCTCCTCTTCTCCAGGCTGAGCAGACCCAACTTTCTCAGCCTGTCTTCATGTGGGAGATGCTCCAGTCCCCTGATCATATTTGTGGCCCTCCTCTGGACTTGTTCCAACAGCTCCATGTGCTTTTTATGTTGAGGATACAAGAACTGCACACAATGCTCCAGGTGAGGTCTCATGAGAGCAGAGTAGAGGGGCAGGATCACCTCCTTCGACCTGCTGGTCACAGAATCACAGAATCCTAAGGGTTGGAAGGGACCTCGAAAGATCATCCAGTCCAACCCCCCTGCAGGAGCAGGATAACCTAAATTACATCACACGGGAACTTGTTCAGGCAGCCTTTGAATATCTCCAACGTAGGAGACTCCACAACCCCCCTGGGCAATCTGTTCCAGTGCTCTGTCACTCTCACAGTAAAGA
>NDXB01006481.1:39737-54137 GCA_002631895.1 Agapornis roseicollis | reverse complement strand
TACTATAAGGTAACATTTTCCTCTTTTTTCTGTGTGTTGGATTTTTTTTTTTTTTTTTTTTTTTCAGAGACCACAGGCAAGCATACAGATAAATGAGGAAAATGCTGATTAGTGCAAGTAACTGTTTAATTTCACATTACTTTAATTTTGTACAGGCATAGAAGAGACCTGAAGAAAGGGAGGATGTCTTTCTAATATTTAACCATATTGAGGTGTATTTGGTGAAAATACAGACAACTCTCAGGAATGTGACTTTACATTCTGATGGTATCCTAGCTCTTATTCCAGTTATTTGTTATTGCAAAATAAAGTACCTTGGCAGATCAGAGTGGCCAAATGGCTCTGTGTTGCTACTGAAAGTTTCAATGTGAAGCAAACTAATGCTGATCCACAAGGCTAGCTGAAATCTGTATCACTATCCACTCAGCAGGTAGTCTTCTAAAATTCGTTTTTTCTCATATTCAATGAATGTAATTTTTCTGTTTTTCTTAGGAAATCAATGAAACAAAAAGGAAACATGAGACTCGCTTAGTTGAGGTTGATTCTGGGCGTCAAATTGAATATGAACATAAACTGGCCCAAGCCCTTAGTGAAATAAGAATGGAGCATGATGCACAAGTGAAGCTGTACAAAGAAGAGCTTGAACAGACTTACTATGCCAAAGTGAGAACATGTTTTCATGCAGTTGTCTGATGTACTTTTTTGTTTTATTTGATGAAAAGATATGCATTTCAGAGGAGTTTATTATGGAATTTGGTTTAAAATTACCATGAATTTGAATGTGAACTTGCATTTTCTGTTATCATTTGAGTAAGAAGCCCTGTGTGAAGGCAAATAGTGCAGAAAAGGTACTTGGTACTGGGATTGCTGTGAACTCAAAGAAAACTTGTGTGTTGTTACATATCAACTGTAACATAGTCTTGGTGATCAATAAGATGTCCTATATTTTTTTAATGAAACTTATTTCATAATAGGGCTTGCTGAGGAGACAGCATCCTGAGTCCTCTGACCCTGTACTTAATGTGTGGAAGCTCTACCACACCCAGTGATAACCTGCTTTCACTCTTCTAGAGAGGAAGCATACTCATAATACTTATGTACTTCATAAGTTCCTTCCTCTAATATGATTCAGTATTTCTGTCAGGGGGAAGCCTGATGTCTCAACTGAAACTGTTTTCTGTAGCTATACTTGTTGCAGTTTGTATATTTTAGAGCAAGGTGGGATGTTACAGCAGAAAAGTTGATACAAGCTGAATTTAGTATCATAGTTCTTTTTAGTTCTACAGTCTTAACAGAGTGCGGATGCTTGTCTTTGGGGCTTACATCTGACTTGGAAAATCTTAAGTAAAAATAGTGCTAAAATTTTTTCAATTTATATTTTAGTCTAACAGCCTTTTCATAATTGAAGCTTTCTTGTTCCCTCTCTTCAGTATGATACTACTATGAAGCAGTAGTGACGACTCTGGAACTGTAATCTGAGGGCACATTACCAACTTGCTTAGGTTGTCTGAAAATTAACATAAGTTTGTTTTTTAAAGAATTAATAATTTAATTACAGTAAATAAATATACAATGCTAAACATTGGCCAACATGAAAACTGAACTTCACAGTCTGACTTCAGTGATGTCTTCAAAGGAAGCTTTACATTTTTAATCCTAGAATAAATATCCAGAGGATTGTGATTTCAGGTAGGGAAGTCCAGCATGGTAATTGAGCCACCATATCTAAACCCAAAAAAAAAAGTTTCATTGTGTTAGAACTGTAGAGAAGAACTTTGTGGCTTAGTGTTTCATGTGGTTTTTAGTGTCTCATTCTTGTAATAAAAGTTACTTTGAAATTGACATTTTAACTTTGTCTACTACAGCTTGAGAATGCTAAACTGTCCTCTGAAATGAGCAGTTCTGCAGTCAATTTGATAAGAGAAGAACTGAATGAAAGTCACGTACGAATTGATACTCTGACTTCCCATCTCGCCAGCCTTCAGAAAGAGGTAACAAGCTGTTAGTGACTCTTCAGTCTTGTTTATTACAGATGTCGATTCCTATATTAAAGGACTTTCCCTTAACTTGTAAGTATGTTCAGCATCATGATTTTCATTTGTCTTCTGTACTTCAAATTTCTCAATGCCTCCTTTTGACAAAACTGATTTTTTTTTTGTGCAATATCCTGCTACAGAATCATAGAACCATAGAATAGTTAGGGTTGGAAAGGCCCTTAAGATCATCTAGTTCTGACTCCCCTGCCATAAGCAGGGACACCTCACACTAAACCGTGTCACCCAATGCTTCATCCAATCTGGCCTTGAACGCTGCCAGGAGTGTAGCATTTAACACTTCTTTGGGCAGTACTCTTAAATGACTTTTGCAATAGGTGTAACGATTTTAGACAACAGCTCTATGTTCAAAGCTTTTGACATTCCATGTAATTTAGTTCTTTTCTGTAGTAATTTGGGCAGTCTAGCATAGGATTCCACAAAGGAACATTCAAAGCCAGAACTGGAGTATGTAGTCTCTCTCTGTTTATCTTTTCTCATCCTAGATTCAGTTTGCATGTAGAAGTCTTAAAAAAAAAAAGTGAACTTACTGATTTTTTGAAAGGGGTTAAAAACTTACAAAATGAGCAATTCTGATGGTCTGTCTTGAGACAACAGCAATGGGAGCACAAGAGCTGGAAGTCCTTAGAAATAGAATGCTGTAAGTACTTCAAACCTAGCTATTGTTTAAGCAGGAGCTGCAACAGGATGTAAAGTTAGGCAAGATCTTAATGATGGATGATGAGATGAAGGTATAACCTTTAGTTACCTTAGGTAATTATAATATTAAAAACCACACCTCTAGGAGGAGATTTCTTATGTACATATAAGACCAGCTTGGTATAATGACCTCGGTAAAAATAGAGATGTGTTTTACATTTTGTTATGTAAAATGTGGGTAACTGATCACTTCTTTTTGTGTGGTTCCTTCCTTGTTAGAATTTTGTATAAAAGAATTTTGTATAAAAAAACCTCCTGTTTCTTAGAAGGTGTGCTGGTTACACAGAATTGTAATGGGGTGAATGTCTCAACTCAATGTACTTAATTGGCTTTTGCACACTGGGTAAAAGAACCCTGCTTTAGGGACAACAGTTTTGAAACCCCAGATGGCACTTTCGTAAAGCCTGCCCAGATTGTCTTGCCATCCCAACAGCAGAGTAATGGATTGAGCAGGACTCCAGTGCACACCAACCAGTTGATCTGCGCTCCACTGACTCCCCTCTGGTGTCAGGGCAGTAATCATCTCAAAGGTGCAGTGCCCAAGAGATATTTGTATCAAGGATGAAAGGGGGAGAACTTAGATTGCTGAGTACTACTTTTGTGTTTTCTTTATTTCTGTCCACAGAAGGTTAAAGTTTTTTCGCACCTAGGTGTTTGGTTCCAGGGGAAAAAAGTGAACCTTTGCTGATAAATTCAGAGCTCAGTGGGAGAGTGAGGTATTGGTTCTAATGGATCATAACCAGTATTAAGGTGAAGTGAGACTGAAAATGTGTCAAATAACTATACTTGAGTATTTGTAGAGCAGAGTCTTGAGCAGAAACTAATCAGACTTAGTCAAATCACAGAGCATATACACCCAAAGAAGTACGATGCAACCTATGACAAACTGTATGTTCAGTACTAGATTATTTGATGGGAGTAATATCATGTGTACTGCATTGGATTTCTGATTTTCATTTTGGATTTTCATAGGATGACTTAGATTGGAAAAGATCTTTAAGAACAAGTCCACCCATTAAGTATTAGGAGTTGGTTCTCCAATGGGATTCTGTAATATACTAATCAGTTGAAACTGCAACAAAACATTTATTTTCTTGAAAAGTATAAGATATTAGGAATATTTAGCTTTGATTCTTTCTGTGATAAGGTTTGAACCGTATTACTCCTGTATAGTAGATTCTAAGGTCTTCAAAGTTCTGTGTATTTAAAGTGAAGAATATAAATTCGGGGGTATTTCATAATTGTCAAAATAACTTGGCAGATATGAGTCTTCCAAGTTTTCCCATTATATAGGCAAGTTAGTCTGTGCAATAGATAGGCGATGAATGCATATGAGGTTATACAAGAGTTGGAGTGAGACTTTTGTTTACTTGCACACTTGCACACTACTTACTTCTGCTTTTAGATTACCATCACCTTTCTTTTGTGGGTTCAGTAACAGGCATTTCTGATGTTGATGGGGTTTTTTTCTTTCTCAGTTTAGTGATTACCTGTGTTCTGTTGCTTATTTGTGACTGACAGCTAGGTTCAGAAAACTTGCTTCTTAATGTGCAGAGGTGTTGGTTGTTAACGTCAGGACTACCAAAACCAACTTCTGCCAGTTTTTCTGTAGTTGTCCACCAAAACTCACTTTGTTGCTGTGAGTTTGGTTTTTGTGTAGTTTTTTTGGTGTGTTTTCTTGTGAGCTTTTGTTTGGTGTGTTTTTTGTCTGTGTGTGTCTTGTGGTTTTTTGTTGTGTGGTGGTGGGTTTTTTGTGGGTTTTTGTTTGTTTGTTTGTGGTTTTGGTTTTGGTTTTTCTTTGTTCTTTTGGGAGAAGACAACTCAATTAGCAGATTTGCGTTACCAGCACTGAACTCTGTAGTAATTTTCACTGGGGTCTTCCATGTGACACTCAAGTCCTTTTGTTAAATTTCTTATCTGACTCTAACATTGACAGCCAGTTACACTGGGCCTCTGTGTCAGACTTTGAGTGCAGGTTTTCATGTATAGAATTACAAAGTTTTAATAGCTGTGATTTCCTATGTAGAGTGCATGCACAGCAGACTCAGTGACTTAACCAGACAATGTGGTTCCTTTGTTTGTCTTTTAATTAAAAAAAAAAAATCTCAAATACTATTAAACAGAATAAGGCATGCTTTTAAGAAACCTTAAACATGTCATCATTTGGCCTTTCTTTGATAAGCATTCTTTTTTGTATGTATGATATTAAGATCTACTGACTTGATGTGGTTTTTAAAACCTCATTCTTCATGGAACAGTTAGGACTGTACTTTCAGCAAGCCTTGAGGATTTTCAGGCAGACAGGCTTTCACTGGCAACAATCCCTATTCCATTAGAGAAGCTTCCTCACAGAATTTGGAATTGGAAGCAGTAAACTGAAGCAGGAAGTAGACATCTCAAAGGTAAACAGCAATTACTTACCGCAGGGACTGAAATAGTGAGCTGTGCTTTGATTCTGTTACCTGTCCACCACATTTCAAAGTGGTTTGACTCTTCAGCTCAGTTTTTCTCAACTTGAGTAAATTCAGGCATAGTAATGTATCTTCAGATCTCAGGAAAATGGGGCAAGTGGTTGTCTTTCAAAGTGTGCTGCAAGTTTGACTCTAACTTAGGTGTTGTGTTTAGTAGATAAGGTGGAGAACATGAATTTGGAAATGAGCTTGAATTCAGAAGTGGGGAAGGATTCTTAACCAAATGTTTTATTTTCATGTTACCTGAATAGCAGACTGCATGGAGGGTTTGGGGGGGGGAGGAGGGGGAGGCTTTCCTTTGCATCACTGATGTTTTTGATGTTTTCTAGTCTAGAGCATGGCAAGATAGAGTGCAAGAGCTTGAGGACAGCTTGGCCAAGGAACGGGAAAACTGTCACAAGTTACTGTCTGAGAAAGAGAGAGAAATGGCTGAGTTAAGAAGTAAGGTGCAGGAGCAGCTGGATGACTATGAACAACTTCTGGATGTTAAACTGGCACTTGATATGGAGATCAGTGCATACCGGAAATTGCTTGAGGGTGAAGAGGAGAGGTATGAAAGAATGTAGCAACAAATGCAGTATATGTGCTTTCCTTACTTGTTCCATTCTCTGTTAAATGGTAGTTCTTACTGGTAATGTATTTATTAGGTGCTTTACTGTAGGTTCCAAGGCACTGTTTGTGTTTGCACCATCCTGCTGGTACTTCTGAATAAGTCTCCATGAGACCAGGCTACTTGAGTACCAGACCAATAGCTCTCAAGGGAACAAATACCATTCTTTTATTAATTTTTTTTATTAAGCACTGAGGATATTATGAATTGCCATTTTTATGAAATAATTTTTAGGTCTGTTTGGTGCCATGGTTGATATTATTTTTCAGAGTTAATTACAGGTCTACTTAGTTGTTGGCCAAGTCTGTTTAAGTGTAGAATAATTTTAGTAGAGTTTTAATAGCTGTTTGATTGCCCAGCTTATCAGCTGGTTACATTTTTCACATCTGACCCCAGAGTTCAGCCATACTGAAAATCTTTGCCTGATAAATCACAGCTGTCACTCTAAAGCATTTTGACCATTTTCTGAATGGCATCCTACTGATCCAGGCTGATTTCCCTCAAGGGTGGGAATAAAACAGAAAAAGTTTTTGCCACTGGGTTTTTACGTAAGTTTTCTACAATGGCTTAAGTCCCCCTAAGAGTGTTTACTGAACTTGTTTTATCTACCCAGGAATGCAGTCTTCTAACAGATAGAGGTGCCTTTATGATCTTAATGTAGTAGGCCTTCAGAATTCTGTGTTCCAAAAGTATTAATAAGCTGTTTGACAATGTGTCATTCAATTCTCCAAAAAGTACCCAAGGCTTCACTTTTTTGTATAACACACTTTGTTTACCATGTTCCTGTAGCTTTTTGCTCTGTAATTCTGTAGAAAGAAGAGAGGGAAGTTTATAAAATTTAAAAAAAAAAAAAGTAGAAAAAGTAAAACCAAAATGTGATGTATGCGTATTTCTTCCTTTCTTCAATAGATTGCAACTTTCTGGAAGCCCATCTTCCCGAGTGACTGTTTCACGCGCTTCATCAAGCCGTAGTGTGCGTACAACCAGAGGGAAGAGGAAGAGGATAGATGTGGAAGAATCTGAAGCCAGCAGTAGTGTTAGCATTTCCCACTCAGCTTCTGCCACTGGAAATGTCTCCATTGAGGAGATAGACATTGATGGAAAGTTCATCCGCTTGAAGAACAACTCTGGACAGGTTTGAAGATGTACACATATATAAGGGACTGATAGAGATAAAAAGCATCCTTGGCACTCTTTCAGCTTTTAGGCTCTGTGTGGACTGTTAGAGCTAAAGCATGCTGTATATGATAAGGCACTAAAACTAGTGTGTCACAAAATAAGCTTTCATACGGTATTACTGATTGACAATGACTCTTTCCTACTTAATTTTAATGCTTTCCATAGCACCTGCCAAGTGTTACATCACTCTTCAGAGTTCTGCCTTGCAAGTGATCTGCCTGTAAAGTATTACAGGTAACATCACTGACAGGAAATAGTGCAAGCAGACATTAGATTGCCTTTTAAGAACTTTCTCAGCCTTAAAAAGCTCCAGAAGAAATACGTACTGTAATTAATTGCCTGTGCCCCTTGTACTTGCATATAGCTTCTCTAAATTATAGTGTTCCTTCTTCCTTAGCTACATCCATATGTTTAAGACAGATAGGCATATTTTGTTTTCTAAGAAGCTTGCTTTCATTCTGCACTTAAGTATTATATATTCGTAAGGGGATTTTAGTATTTATATATTTTTCTGGACTAAGCAGTAACAAAACCGATGTAAATTATAAATATAACATGTTCATGTAACATCAGAGCTGAAAATCAGGTTACATTAAGCTCTAAGAAGATAAACGTAACATTATTCTAATTGGCATGTTGAAGATCAAGTGATAAGAGGTTTTTATTGAAAATTTATTTGCCTCATGGCCGTATGTAAGAAACCCTACATGTTTAACAGAAAATGCCTATTGATGGAAATTTTTTTCTCCTTTTTGTTAGGATCAACCTATGGGAGGTTGGGAGCTGATCCGAAAAATAGGAGACACTTCTGCTATTTACAGATATACCTCAAGATATGTACTAAAGGCAGGCCAAACTGTTACAGTAAGTTGCCAAGCTTCCGCTTCAGTTGAAGTGGTCTTCAGGCCAGTTTGTGTATTTCAATAAGATTCAAGGTTTTCAGTTTTGTACTTTCTGTGTACATGTTCAGAAGATAATCACCTGGATTTGTATTGAGCATTGGTTGTATCCCTCACTGGGAAAAAGTTGGACAGAGCTACATTTTTCAGAAACTTCCTATATGAGGTAATAATTTTGACCATAAAGAGGTGCACTTCCATATTCTTACTCTTTTTTTTCTTTTTAATAACTGGAGGAGATTCCCTAGTGTCACTTAAATAGACTACATTAATTTATTAAATAACATGGAAATATATAAGACTAGTAAATAATGCTCAAGCATGACTTTTTTTAACAGATCTGGGCTGCAAATGCTGGAGTAACTGCTAGCCCTCCCACTGACCTCATCTGGAAGAACCAGAATTCTTGGGGCACTGGTGAAGATGTGAAAGTTGTACTGAAAAATTCTCAGGGAGAGGTAAAGTACTTAAGCTGTGTTTAAACTTGTCTTTATGCAGTGTTGTTGTTTATAAAGATGAAGGCAGAACCATTTTTAGGACTTTATGCATGGGTGCACATGAGTGTTTGCTAAAGTTTTCTCCTTTTGCTTTCCATCCAGTCATACTGTATCCCTGTCTGTCTTTGCTGCAATTTAGGAATGCAGTCTACTGAAGCATGTGAGATTTTTTCCTTGTGTTCAGTATTAGTAGAATGACTTGTTCAGATACTGACTTCATACTGGGAATTGGGCAGTGCCTTGGAATATGCTTTGAAAAGAAAAGGTTTTGGTAAACTCTGTAGTGCTTTGTCTCTTAAATTAGTTTTCCTTAAAACTGTATTTATGGGGTGTGGAAAACACTACAGTGAGACTCACTTTAATCACTGAGGCATTAATTCTGGTAAGGTGAGAGTTAAAACTTTGGGTAGGGCAGTTGCTATGACATCTTGCAATTAAAATAAAATATTTAAATACATCTATAAAAAAACCCCAGATTTTGAAATAACTTTGAGTGTTGTGTTAGACTTTTTAATCAGTAAGGTGTTTGAAACTAAGATGTTATAAATGCTATTTATGCACAGCAGTACATAAAAAGTATATAGACAAAATCAGTGCAAGGAGTTTTCCCAATGGCTGGAATTCCCATTCATAGAAACATAGAATAGTTAGGGTTGGAAGGGACCTTAAGATCACCTAGTTCCAACCCCCCTGCCATAAGCAGGGACACCTCACACTAAACCATGCCACCCAATGCTTCATTCAGTCTGGCCTTGAACACTTTCAGGGATGGAGCACTCACAACCTCCCTGGCCAACCCATTTCAGCATCTCACCACCCTCACAGGAAAGAATTTCTTCCTTATATCCAATCTAAACCTCTCCTGTTGAAGTTTGAACCTGTTACCCCTTGTCCTGTCACTACAGTCCCTAATGAAGAGGCCCTCCGCAGCAGATACTGGAAGGTTGCTATGAGGTCTCCACGCAGTCTTGCTCAAAACATAAGTAGATTAGCACCAAATATTTAGAACAATCAAGTCTTCAAAGTAAAACTCTGTTGCAGGAGGTTGCTCAGAGAAGCACTGTCTTTAGAACAACTATACATGAAGAGGAAGAGGAGGAAGCTGAGGAAGAAGCAGCTGAAGCTATGGAGAAGCAAGGCCTTTATTACCAGGAGGTACGTTTTTTAGGTTAACAAGGTTATGCATTTTTTTTTCAACCTAATGTTACGCATTTTCTGGAAAAAATATACTTGTTAAGGTGTGGATGTTCTTTTATTTTGGATTTATCTGTAATTTGATGAAAGCATGAAGCTGTGTTACTAAAACCAGTATAAAAATACTACTTCACACATTCCCTTGGTGGATAAGTGGATTTTTCTTAAAAAGAGCTTTTAAAGCTTAAAGATTTACAGGATTTTTCTATTTTTTTCCCCCTCTGTTCCTGATAAACTTGCCTCGGGCAGTTGTTTTGGCAAAGTTTGGCTTAAGCAGGAACACCTAAATTTATATACGGTTTTGAGAACTGAAATACCTCATTTTCTCTGATAGAGGAAATGAGGTACTGAAGACACTATCAGAAAAAAATGTCCTTGCATCCTGAAGAAATGCAGTGGTGAGAGGAAAGGTGTGAAATTGCAGTGACCACAAAATATTCTATTAAGGGAAAATACTGAAACACAAAATACTGTATTGTTCATATTCTGAGTTTTATCCATTATCTTACTATTTTGGCTAGTTCTTCTAAAGAGGGAAAAAAAGGCATTTAACAAGCAAAAGTTTCTGTAATGCAATGTTCAAGTTTGCCACTTTGCTTAAAACTTGGCCAGATTTCAGTTAGTACATATCTGAAAGTCAGTAAGAAAAGATAATATATAACAGTAATTAAGTGTGCATATGTAGACAGCCAAACATTGGAGAGAGTTGGCTGTGTTGGAAATCATATTTTTTGGCAGTTGTAGGTTTTGGCCTGTAACTGAATCATAACTTTATAGAGTCAGGTTTTTATTGCAGTTATGCAAAAGTACTGAAGTGCATCCTTCTGCTCTTCTGGTTTCTGGGATTCTGTAGTTCAGCTAAACTGTGTGTCTTAGTAGCTATACTTATAGAAATGTTATAGAGAGATTAGATTTCTTTAGATAAAATCTCACAAGGTACTTGTATGTGTTCCCTGCAGTTTTCACCACCTGTCTAAACTCACTGATGCTTCTTGACTTGAGATTAAAATAAAATAAACTGTTTTTCTGGTACATGTCATCTGTTGCCTCTCACAGGAAAAGAGATATTTATCATTCTTTTACATAGAGGGTACAACAGATGTAGAATTTTTGCATGCTGACTCTTGCTTACACTGTGCCAGGCTAATAATTTCATAGATTAAAAATGTATGTTGTTTTGAGTTGCTCAGTTTTCTGCTGCTGGATTTTTTCTGGTTTTTTTTTTCAAAGATTACTCTTTCTATTCACAACAGGCAAGCTCAAAGACATCTAACAGAGGCTGTGTGATCATGTAAACTTCTAGTCAGCAAGGTTCCTCAAATTACGGTAAACGTTATCTGCAGAACAGAGCCTGCTCATAAGCACAACATATTTTTGTATTTTCTGTATGTGAAGTTTTACGCTGCGAGTCTGATGGCCTTAAATTTCTTTGTCAATGAAAAAGAAGTTTTGTAAAAGAAGTACCTGTAACTTTCTCACAGGATGTGAATTGTTGACTCTGAACAATGTACTGTTTGAAAAGTGATGTCCCTGTCACGCAGATTTTTATGCCAGTCCTGTTTTCTTGAAACCTTACTGGAATAGAAATATTCCACTGTTTTGGGGATCGATTTTTCTTAGACTATACCACTGTAGACTAGTCAGTTGCTGTTGATCTCTTTATTGTTAGGTGCTGTTGGGGAAGGGGATAGTATGATACTATGAACCCTTTTATACTAGAGACTTTTTTTTCCCTACAATGCAATCAAGGGTATAAAATTTTTTTTTACAGAAAAGAACAGCCTTGTTTTAACAAACAAACAAAGGCAAAACAAATGAAAGCAAATACAAGAAAACATACAGAAAAAAACATAGCCCAGGTGACCATGAGTGCACTCAGAGGATGAAGGATGCAGTGAAACTCCTTTATCTACTCTTTTTCCTTTATTTAGATTTTATTCTGGAAGAGGGTTTATGTTGAATGTGTTAGATGTGTTAAGATATTGTATCCAGTTTCTCAAAATATTTTTTTAGCAAGCAGAGAACCTTTTTCATATGGGTTGTCTTGCTTATAATTTGTATGAACAAAAGTAAGGCTTTTAGGGAGTCTTGTCTACATTTGTATGGAAACCCATTTCAGTTTCAGTGTAGAAAGTTTTTCTGTCTTTCCTGCATTAATCTATTGTCTGAAAAAGTTTTAAATAAAGTATTTCTGTTTAAATTGTCAAGTGAAGCTTGGGATTTTTTTCTTTCTTAGAACTGACCTAAAAGTTGAATGAAGGTTGAATACTTAGAACAGACAGGCTTTGAAGCTGGTTAAAATGTCCATGTAAATCTAATATTGGCAATTGATGGAGGTTTTTTAGTTGCCTTTTTTTTTCCCCTGAATAATGGGTAACAACCTTATGTCTGGAAAATTCCTTATTCAAGCTCTGTAACTGTTTCTGCATTGCCTTTGCTTATCTTAATTCTTACTGGACTCACTTTTACCTCATATGAGTACCAGGCTGACCAGTTTAAGCATGGCACAGTAACATAAATAGAAATTTAGAAATACTGTAAATAGCTATTGTTATCTTAGTCTGGAAGTATTTTTAAATGCATGGCCAGAATTTTATAAGTTGACCTGAGCTTTTTCCTTGTATTAGTATCATGATGAATTTATTTTTTTTTTTTTCAGTTTTTTTAGTATGTCTTTCATCTTGGAAAAGTTCCTTTTTCTCGTGAGTTTTGTGTTGCCATTTAAACCTAGCAGAAGGTGAGGGGAAAGTGGCCAAGTGTTATGCAGATGGATGAGGGGAGCTACTTCTTTTGACAGTAGTGCTGGTTTAAACAACTGCATTAAACCCCAGTGTAGTACTTGATTTAATTCCCTGTTTATATTTGAATATTTACATAGTATAAACATTTTCATGTCTTTTAAGCATCACTCTGTACCTGTAATATTCTGAATACTCTTCAGTTTGATCTCTAGGAATAATGGCTTTCTGTCCATTGAAGGCTTAAGTATCTGTAGGCATATACCAATGTAAATGAACGCTATGTTGTAGGAAATGGTTAATGGGTACCTAATTGTTAATTCATAATGGGAATCTGCCAGTGTAATCAAGCATTTTTGGTTCCAGCATTTATAGAAGCTACTTGTCACCAGGGTGATGAACAGTGCTTGTTGACTCCTAGCTGAATGTGTAGTTACAAGCTGCTACTTCAAACTAATTTTCTCCATAATGAGTTTTTACATGAGTCATGTGAATATTCAGCTAAATTGGCAGTCTTTTGATGGATGAAAATAGGAAAAATCATTATTTTAGAAAAACATTAGTTTTGACGTTGCAGGTTTTTCTGTAAACTAGAAATAAAGAGGGTTGGGAAACACTTGACCCTTGTGAGGTGGGTGTGCACCTATGTGTTCACGGTAACCTTTGGAGTAAAACACTGTACCACCAGGTGGCGAGCTTGCTATTCAAATTCAAAAGCAAAAACTGGCACCAGCCCAGAACTTCCTATACTTCCCTGCAAGTTCCATAGTAACTTTTGAAAGTTACTGGTTACAGCTTCTGTTATCCTACCTCTTCCCACACTGAAGTCCAGGAATGCATTTTGATTACAGCAAGGCAGGGTGGGCCTTTCATTGCTGCGCTGTCAAGCTTGTAGAGGGGTATGCACTATGCAGCAAATGCGATACTTTTTGTTTTTTTCTTTGCTCCTCTGTCCCACGCTGTCTGTGAGTTCTTGTTCCTGTTGGTTTGGAACTGCATTCAAAATACACCACCTTGGCTGCTGTGGTTATTGGCATAATTACACCAGTTCAGGTGTGAGAAGTCACACTAATGGATTTGGTACAGGTATCAAACCACTGAAAAATGAGCTAATTGGCTGTATGCAATGCTATGTGTAATTTGTTCATGTTTTCTGGAGGTTGTTAGATACTGAGTCAGAGAAGCAAACAATATCCCAGCTAGCTCTATTGATGTGTCCAACCTGTGATTAAAATTTTGGTAGGCCTTTCTATTACCTGCTGTTAAAGTAATATGTAAAGGTTATTTTTAGGTCCATGCAATCCTTCCTAGAGTTGGCAATGGATGTGGATGATCTTTATCTGACAATGATGTTACACAGTTGACAAGAGATACAAATTGTATCACACTGGCAGGTGAAAACTGTTCAGTAACTTCCACTTGCGGTTGGAAAAACACTTTACCAGAAATGTATCTGCTCAAATACATTTATTTAATGAAAACCAGAGTAAGAATATGGTTAGAAAACAAGTGGTTTGACTTGCACAGCACTAATATGATGGTCCGCTCCTGAGACAAGGAATGCATTCCCTTTTCTTAGGAAGTTTGGTTTTTTTGGGTCTGTTCATAGCAAAAGCAGCAAATCTGTGAACTCCACCTTTGTTTATATTGGACAAGTTTATTAATAATCCCCACTGTAGCTCTGTGGTACGTATTATTTTACACAGTGCAGTCAATTGTAGCCTTGTGCTACAAATTGTCTTGTGCCTTTGACTTCTTTATCTCTGCTGCATCACATTTGCCCCGGCAGACAGCAAAATACAGGAAGAGAAATGTGAATGTGTAAGTAATGTAGGTACTTTGTCTATTTAACAGATGGTAATTATTCATTTGCCTGCTTATGTAAAGGACACAGTCTAAAATGCTGGTCTTGCTTTTTTATAAAGTAATGTAACTGTCTCGAGTATACAATTTTTATACTAATTCAAATGCTTTATGGGGAAACTCCAAATTTGAGAGACTGTGCTTTTTATAGTCATACTGTCCTGTAAGCAGAATAGGTACTTCTAGTTGGAAAAAA
>NDXB01006481.1:29071-39629 GCA_002631895.1 Agapornis roseicollis | reverse complement strand
AGTTGAAAAAAAAAAAGGGGGGGGGGGGAGAATTCTGCGGCTTTTGCAGAACTGGCTACATGTAATTTGACTATGTAGCATTTTTCCTCCAGGCAAAGAAACTAAGCAGTTAATGAGAAATAAAACTTCTAAAGCTGTTGTCCCAGATAGGACAACTAGAACTAATGGGTGATTGTGTTTTGTTTTTGTTTTTATAAAGGGAATGAAGGCTATGTATGATGGATGTGAATGCATATTTAGCCTTTCCTAATATATGACAGTTAACCTCAAGGAAACACTGGGACACTTACTAGATCCATCATAGGATTATAACAAAAATAAACTCTATCTCAGGTTTTGCTTAGTGTGCATTAATTGCTTCGAGTCCTCTGCTGCTGTCCTCTGGTTTCCTTTTATGGGTTTGCATAAATACAGGATGTGTCTGTCTGATTAACCCCAAAGAAATAAAGAGTTACATGTGGCGGCATCAATAAAGGCATGGTTCAGCTTAAACTGATCGATAGGATTTTTGTATTAAGTCCTGGAAGTGAGCTTTCATAGCTGGTTTGGCTGTTGCCATTTGTGAATGGAGAAGATTATAGGCAAGCAAGTCTAACCTTCTCCATAATGTAAGTCATGGGATGAAACTAATGTTGGTTTTCTCTGCAATGGCAGCATTTGATTTCTGAAGGTGGTGCATTTTGTTGGTTGTAATGGGATTTTGTTGGCTTTTGTTGACAGAATGTCAACATTGATTCTTTTTTTTTAACAAGTTTTAGTGGAAAGGTATTTTCTACACTTATGATAAAGAAAAAAATCACAATCAGTTCTATAACTTCTCAACATCAAAGGTGGGGGGAAGTGTTTTGTAGCATTGCTGCAATGAAGAAGCTGTCAGTAAAAAAATCTCAAATGACAGCAGTCAAAAGTACTGACAAACTCGGCAGCTGTTGAGAGATTAACTCTTAATTTTTGAGAAAGCTTTTTATGTGGCAGTGCATGCAGAAATTAAATCTGAGATGTGGAATAACAGCACAGAATCACAGAATCACCAGGTTGGACGGGACCTCCAAGATCATCAAGTCCAACCCATGCCCTACACCTTCACTAAACCATGTCATCAAGTTCTATATCCAGTCTCTTTTTAAACACACCCAGGGATGGTGACTCCACCACCTCTCTGGGCAGACTGTTCCAATATGTTGTTATTCTTTCTGTGAAAAACTTCTTCCTAATATCCAACCTGTACCTCCCTTGGCGCAGTTTGAGACTGTGTCCTCTCGTTCTGTCCGTTGCTGCCTGGTGAAAGAGACCAAACCCCACCAATGTATTAGTATGCCGTGTGGTGTCATCATCAGTAATATTTCTATATACTATACTGTAGTCTTGCTTGTTTTATGGGCCTTCTAGGTATTTATAAAGCTGGGGGACTGTTGTACATTTTGTGTTGTCTAATAGTTTTTAAAGATACTTTTGAATACCCCAAACCAGTATTTGGTGGTAAAGAGGCAATACTGAATTCTGCTTGCAAAGCAAATGGTTGCTTAATTAACCAGGTGTGTGTTAAATAGATGTTGGTCTCATAAACAATAACAGATGAAGAGCTTCATTTTTAACGGTTATTTAAACTTACCTTTATTTGAAAGGAAGTGCTTCTGGGCTTTCTCAGTACCTGTTTCTCCCAATAGCTCTTAATTTCTCTTCTGATGGTGTCCATCACATCAAAGGCCTCTTCCATACATTGGCCCTGGTTCTCTTTATGTACTGAGTTTATACATTGCCCAGTGTGACTTCACACTGTGAAACTGATGGAAAGTTATTTTTAATAGATGAAATGTAAGTGACAGTTTGAAGTGTCAGTCTGGGAGAACTATACAGTTGGGTTAAAAAAATACAATAAAAAAAAAGCAGCAGACAAACAAAAAAAGAAACAACGCACCAAACCTAAAGTGTCTTTAATCTTGCGCATGCTGTGACCTCTGGTTGAACATCAGGCTGTGGTATTTCTGAATCGTCAATTACATCCTTCTGTATCAATTTATGCATTGAATGTGCTTTTTCCCACTTCTTCCTAGGTGGTTTACACTGCTGCTTCTGCCGTTTTATTCTGAATACAATAGCAAGTAAGGAGTAGCATAGCATCCTGCTGTTGGATCTTTTACCTTTTCAGCATCAGTGTTTTTTAAAATACCACTGCTTAACCTTTGTTTTAGGTAATGTGATAGCCTTTTCCCTTCAAGACTAGTCTATGTAGCAGAAGCAGAAACTCCTTTCTTTGCATTGTACTCATCCCTAATACTGAATTGTAGTGGACTCTGTGTAGGTTTATACGCTTACCATGGCATTTCTGTCATCAGCAAGCAGGATGTGAAATGAAGGAACAAAACTGTGTTATGTCTGCAGCTTCAACAAGGTTTCTTTGGCTGGCTTATGGTGCTGCTGCTTTTAACAATTGCTGCTTAAAATACTGATCTGAATACTACTTCTGTGTAACCTATGTGGAAAAGAAATGCAAGTGACAAGGCCAGGCGCATGAGAAGAAAGTATAATGCTGCTGAGAAGAAAATCAAATTGTATCATTAAAAAACACCCTCCCCCATCCTTTCATTAGTTAACTTATTTCTGCTTAACTGGAGCTCTTTAAGGATAGCATAACGGATGCCATTGTAATACCAGGAGCTCTGCTAGCTGTAGCTACTGATGCAGTTAATTTTGTCTTTCACATCTAATCAGACAAAAATGAATATTGCTGCTGATGTAGAGTATTGGCTGTAATGATCCAGGTCTAAATTTTTTAATCAAAGTTTGCACTTAGGCAACAACAGCTTCAACTAGTGGAAGAAAAGGTAATCTTTGCCAGGATTAGCTTTCTATCTGCAGGTCTTCAGTTCGGAAACGGGAATGAGAATTAATATCACCTACTTTCCCGTTATGTTCTAGGAAAACCAAGAAAAAGTGTCCTTTCTTCCATTGCTTTAATGCAAAATGATAAGTGTGTGACTGGGTAGTTTCTGGGTTTTTTTTCCTCCCACTCTCCTGTCACGCCCCCCAGAAGGTAAATGCATGGGAGACTATTCTTAGTGATGACTTTGGTTTTTTGCTGTACTTATGCACCAAACTGAGAAACTGGAGTAGTGATGTATGTGCTAAAACAGACCATGCTTTCTCTCTGTTGGCTTCACTATGCATTCCTCAGAATAAATAAGCTATCTTTAAACAAAAAAGTGATGCTTGAAGTAATACAGGCAAGCATGACCAAGTCACTGTGCTGATTTGTGTACCTTGCAGCTTGATTTAATAATTGTTCTCTTAGTTGCTACTTAAATCTGTATCATCCTAATTTAAGATCAAGAACAGTGCTTAGGAATAACACTTCTTTCATGGGTCAACTTTCTAGGATATCTCCCAAGGAAGCAAAAGTAGTACCATAATTTTGAAGAATACCTGCCTAAAGCAAGCGTGTAGGAATTAAAGAACTGTGTCCAGATGCAGCTAGACTCGCTTTATTTCTGTGCCCCTGGCTAGAAGGTTTACTTTTAACCTGGAACTCTCTGCTTATGTGAATGTTCAGTCTGCTATCCAGACAGTTATTTGCAGTTGTAAAGCAGATTTAAAGAAAAACAAGTGCTACAGGTTTTAGGCCGTAAGAGTTTGTGATATCGAGGTCTTAAGAATCCTCTATAGTTTTCTCTGGAAGAGAAACAGACATTTGCTGCCAAACATGACCAACCCCAGACCTTATTTTTAGGCTAATGAGTATAGATCTGCAGGCCAATTTTTTTGGTTTTTTTTTTTTTTTCCACATCTTGGCTTGCTTTGAAATTAATTTTATGTCTGAATGAGGCTGTTATTGCTTTGTATAGGTGATTCTTGTATCCCCATGAAACTGAGTTACAGAGGATATTGTTTAATATGGCTACACCTAGATTGGTCCAAAACCAGAATGAAGTGAACTGATTTTTTTGTTTGGTTGGTTGGTTTTGTTTGGGTTTTTTTACTAAGCTTTTTCTCCCATAGAGCACACAACATCAAATGAGCTCGTCTGATTAAACACCATAATACCTTGAATGACCTGAATTTGTACATTATTAGCCTTCTTGCTCTATTCCTTTTATTTTCAGTTGCTACGGAGTCTGGGAAAAAAGCATTGCCATGAAATTCTGTGTAGTTCTGTAACATGAGTCTGTCTGTTTGTGTCTTCTTAGAGTGCAGAATTGCTGAATGAATTGGGAGTAAAACCAGCAGGGAATAGTTAATGCCACCCAGGAGTAGCGTCTAGTCTTTACATTGCAAATTCAGATTGGTCACCATAGGCAGGCTATTACATTCTTTTTAAGAAAGTGCTTTAGTCTGAGTGTTGCAACTAGAGGTCAAGGCTTACATATACTCTGATATATCTATGCGTCAAGCTGAGAACTCTGCAGCTTTAAAATAGTGCTAATTTTTATGCAAGACAAGTTCCTGCTTCGCAAAACATGACCTCATTTATTATGTATGCAGACCTTTCTTTACAAAAGTAAGTCTTTACAGTTAACGTTAAATGCAGCTTGGTGTAAATGCAGAGAAATCCAGCTAAGTTTGAATTTGCAGGAGCAAAATGCGTGTTTCAGTGCAGAATGAGTTGCCCAATTTGTCGCTTCTAAGTGGAAAAAGCGCAATTATCTTTTTTTCCCTGAGTGTTAAGTACTAAAATACTTGAGTTGGGAGATTACTGCAATTTATATCATTTCTTTCTTTTGCACGTGCTAAATCTGTTACCTAGAATTTTCTTTCCCTGCCAAATAAGAAACAGATCATTTTCTGATCACTTTGTGGTTTTTAAATAATATGCCAATTTGTGGAAACTATAACACAAAAGTTATAATAATCAAATATTGGTATAAAGGATCTTCAAATAAAAACAACTGTGGGGAGTGCCATTGCTGTGCTTTAGAAAACTAAAACCAGCAGTGGTGTCGATCTACTTAAATAATACTGTAGGAACACAAAATGATAAAGACAGAACACTTCTTAAACCTGTTTTTCATTGATAATTACAATAGTTTAATATTTTAAACAATAAAAAAGTTTGCATCACTTCATGTAATTATTAACACAAGTTTGTACAATACCACGCAGTATCTGCTAAATAAGCAAGTTTGGCAGCTTAGCAAAAATCATGTGATTGCAGCATCCATGATCTGAATTCAAACAAACAGCGACTTACTCCTCTGCAGAGAGTTGGTAAATCAAAATAGCACACTTCAGTGTTCTGGACAGTGCCTGATGCCAGTGAGTTTGATGGATGTATTTTTAGTGCATGGCCCCTACGCATAACTGGCCAAATCAAACTATTGTCTCCTTCGAGTTCCTCTTGATGGACTGCAGGCCCAGTAGAGACTGCTGGTTGGAGGGAATGTTGGCAGAATTTGGCAGTAGGAGTATCACACGCTGATTGGTCCGACGCCATTCGCTGTATAACTTACAGTGATACCTAAAGGATACCTGAGGAGAAAATGGAGGTGCACTTTGTTTAGAGTCACAGTGGTCCTCCAAGGAATCATTTGGGGGTTGGGGGAAATGCCTTGAAGTGGAACAAAAAGCAGCCTGATTGGGTGGGATAAAAATGAGCAAAAGGTAGCAGGCAAAGATGAGCCCTACCAGGTAGATGGCTTGTTCCCCAAGTTGCTACAGCAGAGGAGAAAAGCTGCTAGTGCCCTGCTTGCTGCTGTTGCCTACCTCTTCTTCCTTTATAACATGAAAAATCAGACAAGACTCTTGTCTTTCCTGAGAACTAGAATTCCTGGCAGCTACTTGGAATGAGAATGATTTTGGGGTCCTATAATGCTACAAGTTGTTAAACTGACAGCGTAGCTGGCTGGATGGTGAAGACTTACTTGCCAGTAGCTAAATTGTGTGGAAACAGTGACAGGGTCATATTACAGGTTCTACCCTTTAATGCTTTATTGCTAGATGCATCACATTAAGATTGCACAGGTGCAACAAGGTGAGTGTGAGCCATCTGCCAACATGTGTATCTCACTTTAGATTGTCTTTGATTTTTGTTGTTTTTATTGTTAATAGCTAACAGATTTCAACCTTAATATACTTCTGCTAGTAGTGGAAGAGAAATGACTGACACAAGATAACTTGGCCCTATATATATATATTTTAAAACAGCTTACTGCTTATTTTAGTGACAGGTGAGTGTAGTGAGAATTATGTTTAAGAAGATGTGCAGTTTTGGAAAAAAAAACAAACCCAACAACCCAAAAAATGACAACCCTGTAAACTGCCTTGGGACCTTTTATGTGACAATTACTGTTTCCTTAGCTGTGAGCAGGAGGGACCCACGCAGTGAGCACAGGAGGAGCCTTGTCTTGTTAGCTGTTCTGTCTTCATATGCAGCTGGTCATTTTTCACTGATTTTTATGCACCCGAGCTACTTCCGTAGGTCTGTGCTACTCAGAGGGTGCCATGAAGGCTGGAGGTAACACGTTTGGTTTGCACAGCTGGGTGGAAGATGCTGCTGACTGCTTGCAAAGAAGTGGCTCTGTGCGCTGTTTGCTTTCTTGCCCTTAGAGCAGTGAAGGATGGCTGCCAGTGAGGTATAGAGGGAGATTATGTAATATACATGCTTATGATTGTATCCTTCAAAACCCTTTTCTTCTTTCAAAAAGGTGTTTTTAACTAAGTAAATTATTTACCTTGCTATAAAATCCTACTAGGGCCAAAAAAAAAGAGACAGTTTTTATTAGATCTTTATTCGGCTGTCTGCTGGTTAATGTGGGAAACTTGTACAGCTTTTGTTGAGTGCACAGTTGCCCAAAGACAGCTCTTCCAACAGATCAGTTCCCCATCTTTCAATCTCCTCTGCTGTCCCGGAAGGCAAAGCAGCCTACATCTTCATTTCTGTGGAACATTATTATATGAATGAACATGAGAAATCTCTCTTTAAAAAGCACTTGCAGTATCAGCAGGAGCCATGGGGGCAAGGGGAGGTTGGGAAAATGACTGGACACCAAACACCTGGAAAGATGAATGCCATGCAAAATGCAGTGACTGCTTCAGATGAGTGAGCTAGAGTTTAGGTTGAGTTTTCAAGTAGCATCACATGAGTTCTTTGAGGAAGGGTTGCATTGTTAAGCCATGCTTTAATTGCTCGCTTGTTTAAGGCATTTTCAAAGGATAACCTAGTTAAGTTTGACAGCTTGTTTACAATGGGTTCTTGCCTGGAGGCAGTTTCCAAGTGATGTCAGCTACTGAATTTCAGCAGAGCCAATGTTACTCACTCAAAGCTGTTACACTGGATGCAAAAGTTGAGATGCTAAGCAAAAGCCAGATTTACATTGGTCCTTGGCACACTAATATTTGTTAACCTCTTCAACAGGATAGCAAGTGGTGTCTTTCTAACTTATACTGAATTAATTTAGGGGGGCCTGTTTAAAACCAGCAGTTATGTTACACTGGAAGCTATACAGCCAATCTTGTACTAAAACATGCTATTTGATCTTAAAGGAGTCAAGATTCTCTGTGAGCGAGAAAAAGCAGAGTGTGACCCTGAATTCTCAGTTTAAATAGCAATCTCTGTTCTGTGTCTGAAGCTTTCTTCTTGGGAGTATGTTGGGTTGTTTTGGGGTGTGTGTTACTAGATACCGTGGATAAACTCAGAGAAAAAGCAGCAGCATTGTACGGAGAACATGGCTGTTTAAGGGGAATGGATAAAATAGCTTATTGCGTGCTAAAAATTGAATCTTTCCCATTCACTGCTCATTTGGGTAATTATGGTATGTAAAAATAATCTGTATTGCCTCATCCTCTGTGTAATTTGCCCCACAGCTCTCAATATACTCCCTGCACAGCAATAACTAAACAAGCAGTGCAGGATTCCCCTATTTCCAAAAATTAAAGGGCAGGTGGTGCTATAGTGTGTGGGTCCATTCCTTGCTATGTGGCAAGTGGAGGAGATGTGTCCCCTGTGCAAATGCAAGCTGGGACTTTCCTGTGTTGACTGATGGGTCTCGGCTGCTGAGCAGAGCAGACAAGTCTTCTCCATGTAGGGGATGTTAAGTAGTTGCTTTAAGTCTTTGCCTTGATTTTGCAAATCTGCCTTCTGAGAATGTGTATAAACACTGTCACTCAAGCCTGTTGACTTAATCTGCAGATATACTTAAATCTGCTCCAAACTCTTCTGAGTACTAATGCTGTGAGGGCAATGAGGGCACCTTCTTACTGTGAAGAGAGCCTCAACTCCATCCCTGTCTGCCCACTGAATTAACCCCATGCTGAACCAGAGGGTTGCTGTGCAATGAAAGGCATCCTACCTTGCCCTTTCCTGGTGAACACTGCTTCATTAGCCCATCCACCTCCTGCTGATCTGAATAATAGATCAGAGTGGATTTGCATCTTCCACAATTCAGTGTACATTAAAGATATAATATTTCAATTAAATTAACCAAGGAATACATTTACATCAGGCTCACTATCACCGTGTTCTCCAGCTCCTGTAATACGTTTCTCTGTATGCTTCTGAAGAGGTAAGACTCAGAAAGTGAATAGAAGGCATTTTGCCACTTACAATTTAAGTACAACAGATGATGTTGGGGACTACACTTGAGATGCTGCAGAAATTTTAATGAGCAGGGTCAGGTATGTCCATGTGTCATGGGTAATTAAATCCAACTTCTTAGCCAGGCTCCCCTTACTAACTTCCAACCATTCTGGTGCTTGTGAATTATGTATTTTAGATAAATTGGGGAGCATTTGGGGTTGTAAGACAGCCATACATGAATGAGGTTTGAAAAAGCTTTGCTTGAATACCTGACTGACAGTACTGCAGGAAATACAAGTGCCACTTCACACCTGGAGTAAAGGGCTGTCCCGTCAAAGGGGAGTGCTGCTGGTGCTGCTCCACAGAAAATGGAAGCAGAAACAACACAAACTGCAGGAGGCTGAGGGAAAACTCAGCTTTCCCTACTATTGTGTGCTAAGATTCGCTTGCAGTCTTCTATGGATGAGACAGGGTGTCTCGCTGTTACAAATGAAGTAAATGAGAAGCTACCTTTCATAGCTTTCTTGGAGCTAGCTGTTACGTAGTGTGGAGGTTTTGTGTGTTTTACTGTCACCACCTCTCCTTTTGCAAGCTTACTGTGGGCTCACAATAGAGTTTCTTACTGTGTTTTTACCTCTATTAGTGTCACCTCCTCAGCAGCTTACGCTGACCAAAAACTGCTGGTTGGGGTCAGCTATACAGCATGTGGCCATACACAGTGTGCACAGGAGCCGAGTGCTAGCCCTGCAGGACTGGTGGCTGTGCTGGCACCATGGGCAGGGTGGTCTTCCACCGATCAGGGCAGCACAGGCTCATATGGGTTTTTCCTCTCACAGCAGCACAGCCTTGCGCAAGAATGCTCCCTGTCTGCATCTGCTGTTCTGTTCTCCTCCTTGCCCAAGAGTTAAAGGTGTAGAATGTCAAACTCGACAGTAACGGGATTTTCAGTGAACTGCTGGACCACAACTTGATGAACACTTGTTTTGGCAGCTGTCCTCTGGGTCTGCTTCATTAATGCCAAGCCAAGTGTTCCTTGGTGCACTGGGTCTAGGAACTGATCTCAGTTTAACAATTTAGCACAAATCAAGTGGCTTTTAGGATGGGTCAGCATGCAGGTGACAACTGCAAAGGCAGCTGTATTTCTACAGACCTGGGTGTAAGGTGTGTTTTGCTATGGACTTCCCATAGCGCCACAAGCACAAGTAATGAGGAAAGCATAGAGTGCACCCACATGCAAGGCTTTTGAATTGTAAATTTAGCCAAATGTTGGATTAGAATAAAATCTGAATCCTCTAGCTTCCATGCTTTTCGTGTAAAGCTGTTTTGTGCACTGTGCCTTCACCTATTGCACATTATCTTTGCACAGCACTCTATCATCAATTTTTTGATCTGTTCTTTCCCTTATTCCTATGAGTTAAAGAGAAAACCAATACTTACTAGAGTCCAAAATAGGTAAATAGTGAACAGTGCGATAGTAAGTGCAATAAGGCCAACAGCTTCTAGTCTGCTACTAAAGTGCAGGTGGTTCACTGCTCCTCTTAGACACAACCAGCCAGAGATGCTCGCCAGTGGAGTGATAAAAAAGAAGCACAGCAGGTCTCCAAAGAGAGTCCTTTTCTCACGCTGGGGGCCTGGGTTCCTCAGCCACTGCAGGCAAAATGCAGATAAAGCAAGTGTCAGCACAGGGAGGATGTTTTACCAGAGTCAAGCAGCTCACTTACAAAATGCAGGCCTGTTCCTCTGAGGAGGGAACATGGATCACATGCAGGACACGTGTTTGGCTGTCCCTAGAGAGGTCATACCTGAATTTTCCCACCTCTCTGCCTGCTGATATGCACATATACCTACTGCATTGTTTACTCAACTGTAGTTAGAGCTGCCTTGAGAAGGGGGAGTGTTTGCATAGCGCAGCCCCTGGCATTTGTCTGCTGTTTGGGGAGCTCCCTTAACATGGAAGGAATCACGCTCTTCTCAAGAAGAGTGCAGAAAGCGTTTGTCAATGTTTGGCCATGGTATTTTAAGTTGGGTTTTGGTTGTTTTTTTTTTTGG
>NDXB01006481.1:0-28949 GCA_002631895.1 Agapornis roseicollis | reverse complement strand
TTTTTTTTGTGTGTGGTTTTTTTTTTTTTTTTTTGGGGGGGGGGGGGGGTTTGGTTGTTTTTTAATATGTATTTATTTATTTATTTCTACATTCTGCTTGTAATACCAGCAAAGCCATTTTCAACTTGCTTTCAGATACGTGCAAGCAATTGAATGCACACAAGGTTACATTTATTAAGAGGGAAATCTGCATGGAGACCTCATATCAGCCTTCCAGTGTCTGAAGGGGGCCTACAAGGGTGTCAGAGAGGGACTCTTCATCAGGGACTGGAGTGATAGTACAAGGGATAATGGGTTTAAAGTTAAAAAGGGGAAGTTCAGGTCAGATGTAAGGAAGAAGTTCTTTACTGCGAGGGTGGTGCGGCACTGGAACAGGTTGTGATAACTGCCTGTTATCAGAGGCAACTGTGATAACTGCCCCATCCTTGGCAGTGTTTAAGGCCATGTTGGACAGAGCCTTGAGTGACATGGTTTAGTGTGAGGTGTCCCTGCCCATGGCAGGGGAGTTGGAACTAGGTGTTCTTAAGCCCCTTTCTTAACTATTCTATCATTCTATGAAAACAGAGTGCCTGATAATCAACTGCTGAAGTGAAGGCTGATTGAACAGCTATCAAGCCCACACGCCCATGCTTCTGTAAATAGGATTTTAGATGGCAGAGGTGAAAGAAGTTCAGCCTACAACAGTACACTGAGACCTTTTAATAAGAAAACCTCATCATTCAAGTCAATCTTTGAATAGGAAGACTACCAAACCCTGCAATTTTTGCTAATGTAAGCTGCAGGCTTTGGTCAGAAGGGCTCTGCAGCAATCTTTAATTCTTTGAGCATGTACATGGTGTTACCAAGGATAGAAAATAATTCTGACTGGGGACCCTAACCAGCCTGGGAGCCATACATGTTACCCTAGCCACCAAGGGGAAACACATGTACTGCACAGGACTGTGTGTTCGCCAGAGCCCATGATCTAAGCAGAAAAGTCAAAGCTGGGAACAGGCAGCAGAGGTGGAAGGAGCTGCCATAACCCCAGCTGCCTGTGCAGCCAGAGCTGGGTGCAAGGCAGGTTATTGATTCCCAGTCTACCATGTCCCTGTCAGGCTCTTGCTCTGAGAGTGAGGCCATGCTGAAGGCAAGGAAAGTCATGCTCCAACAGGGAGCTACAGCATTATCTGTGATCAGTACAAGGAGAAACCAAAGCTGCTGCAGCTCTGTGCCAGCAGATGTACAGAAGGCTCATGTATCCTTAAACTCTTTGGCCCCTCATTACTCACAGCACATTATATGTGGCAGTAGAAGTCCAATCTCCTTAGGTTCAGAAACTAAGGTTAAAACTTCATCCCTTCTTCAGTTAATGCCCTTTATTCCCAGTCACCTTGGGGTTTTTTCTTCTTGTGCTACAGTAATTTCCTAGAGGAACAGCAGGACTCAAGAGGTTTGATGAGAGAATAAGGCTAAGGAATGTTGTTCAAGATAATGAATATTCCTCATCTAGGTATTCTACTCCTCTATACGGATCCTGCTTCAACTTTTCCTGCTTTACACACACCATGAAAACAAACAGCAGCATTTATCTCTCACTGTCATATGGGGTGTAACAACAGTCAAGAAATTAAGTCCAACCAGGAGCTAATTTGACACTAGCAGAAAGACACAAATCAGTAGACAAGTTTGCCTCAGCCTTACCATCTTCTCAGATGGAAATAATAAATTATCTACTTAACAGGTTTTTTTGTGAGGTTTAAATACAACGGAGCAACTCGGCAGCCTAAGACAGAATATAGTCTTTTACTAATTTGAATACTTTTAAAATCTGAAGGATGGGGAAGTACTTTATAACTGCTGTGTACAACTATAAGCAAGAAGCTGTAAGGGGAGATGCTGGTCAAAGAGGGAGGCTTAATATTGTTTTTTCCCCATCCAAACAGTGTCTTAAGCTCAAGATTATTTAAGACACCAAAATACCATGTGTGGTAGGTTCACCACAGCCTGCAGCTAAGCACCACACAGCCACTACTACCCACCACATCAGTGTGGAGGAGGAAACAGGCAGAGGCTGCAGATAGAGCTTGGACAACATAAGGAGACATATGTTTACGTCTGAACAACTTCGTAGAGAAAGCTATAGTCATGTGTGAGATGCTCACACCACTTTGCTTGGAGCTTTCCTTTCATTTACTTAAAAATACTCCCATAATAGTTTCAGGTTTTATTTTGTTGCTGCTAGACAGGACTGATTTCAACCCTCACCTTTGCAATTGCCATGAATTCCTGTAATCCAAAACTGCCAAGAAAATGAGAAGAACTGAAAGCATCTGGTGGTGGAGATTCTGCTTTTAAAGGTGACTATGAAGAAGTTTTTTGAAAAGTATTTGTTTATAAGCTGTGACCCACAAGAGAATTGCTGAGCAGCTGCACTACTGATCTCAATGGGAGCTGCAGGTGTTCACCGCTTCCTTAGGGTAGACCTTAAAATGCCAACATCTCCTTATGTCAGTGCTATGGCGACTGCTCCCTCTGTAACTGAGCAGTGAAGAACACAATAACACCTTTCAGAGTCCATTTAGTGGAGGCTGCATCTTCAAATCACAGCCTGTTTTGATCCTTTTGGCCTCCATGCAGCTCAGCTAGTACATGAAATACATTTTATTGATCAGAGTGAGAAGGAAGATCAGCAGGAATACATGCATGTGAAGAAGCACACACATGAAGGCATGTGTTGTCATCTCTGCCCTGTGACTTTCACGATATGCAAGACAATGCACTTGAATTAAGACAGCATTTTATGGTGGCCCACCTAATTTCATTGAAATCTTGGGCAGGCAAAAAAATGGTGTGAGGCTGCTTACAGGCTGCCTGCACTCCTTATGTCTTGTCTGACCCATATGAACAAAGAATCAAATAGAAACCATTCAAATAATAGAGGAGGCTGGGACAGACAAGAGTAGTATTATACAATAATAACTCCTCTCCTGCAATTCTACAGTCTAACCTTAAAAGCTAGTTCTGAAGTTGAAGTCAAAAGCAATGAGTAAGTAATTTGAGTGGCTGTATGGATTTCAGTTGCAGCAGGTATTTATCTCTTGAAGTACTTCTGTTTAGAGGCTAGGTTTCAGTCTTTTCTTTTGGAAATGTGTGCTGTCAAGCTACTTTGTAGCTAAAAAGGGAAGTCAGCAAATCCCTTCCTGAAACTGAAACCCATACAAGGGCCTCAACAAAGTGTTGAGCTGATTAATTAGTGTGGCAGTACAGGAGGGCAAAGAACAAGATGTAAGGCCAGGTGCAACTGTCATATCTGCACTATAATATTCTGAAATCTGTTCTATTCAAATGTGTCAATGCACTCAATTATTTCTGCAATAATGAGACTCTTACAGTAATAGTTTCCATATTTTGGGAAAAAAAAAAAATGTCGTAAGAAGGGTTATATTTGAAGTAAAATGCTGGCTTGCCTTGCAAACCACTATTTTATTGAGTACAATCTTAAAGTGAACAGTGATTCCAGTTCCTGATACGCAGGTAGAAACCCAGAGTAATACAACATGAATTGACATTAGTAATAGCAGCAAGCACAAATTTAATACCAGATAAGCGCAGCACCTGATGCACAACCCACTACTGGCTCATGACTAACAACAAACAAAGAAACCCTGGAGAATCCAGCCCCTTGAAGAAACGTGGGGTCCTACCTCACCCCTCACAGTGACACATAGCAAATGGGGTCTGCTCAGATGCAAACACCTTCCAAACCCTTATCTGCTCTCCCTACTGTCCATGCCATCACTTTGGCAGTGGGTACTGCGATGGCTGCATGGTCCACACACACTGCTCCAGCACAGGAGGTCTGTGCTCAGTCACGTTCTGCTAAACAGGGCAGGTGCTGCTGAAATAACCCCGACTGGGCACTCTGTGAAAGGGCAGCCACAGCAACCAGTTGGGACAGGACAGCACCTTCAGCCACATATCTCTTTACCCGGCAGATGTTGCCTAAGCCTGCAGGCAGTGGCTAAAGCTTTGTTGAGACATACTGGTGATTACTACATTCAGACACAATTGCTTCAAATGGAAAACAGAAGGAGTGTCAGGAAAACAGCCTACACCACTAGAGGTGACATAAAAAGTCTAATTACCACAGCAAAGTCACACTCTAAATGCATCTTGGGGCTGGGCAAAAGAAGGGAGAACTGAACAGGGACATCAGTACAGGAGAAGTGCTACTTGAGTTCATAAACTCTTTAAAGTAGGAATCCTTTGTAGGAGAGAGATGAAACACAGAATTTCATTTGTGGGGACAGTTCAGCTCCAGAAACAGCAATACCTTGTTTCTGAACACAATGGGACAAGGACAACGCTGCTCTTATTCAGAGACCGGGGCAGAGGGAGCAGAAATGCGGATGTCAAAAATGGGAAATATAGGAATGGGAGTTCAGTTTCCTTCTCAAGCTTTAGACACCATGGGTCTCATGGATTGGATGTAAAACAAGTCTTCCAAACACAGTGTTGGCTTAAGAGCAACCAACATTGTGAGGCTGAACACAATGTTGTGCATTAAGGAGAATGCAATGTTGGCTTAAGAACAAAAGGGTAACAGTTGGCAATAAATACATTTAGATTAAGAATCAAAAATCTTCCCAGCTGTTATACAATCCAGCTCTGGAGAAAAAAAAGACTCAGGGAGGACCTTATTGCTCTCTACAACTACCTGAAAGGAGGCTGTAGAGAGGTGGGAGTTGGTCTCTTCTCCCAAGTAACAAGTGATAGGACAAGAGGAAACAGCCCCAACCTGTACCAGGGGAGGTTTAGATTGGATGTTAGGAAAAATTTCTTCCCAGAGAGGGTGCTCAGGCATTGGAAGAGGCTGCCCAGGGCAGTAGTGGAGTCACCGTCCCTGGAAGTGTTAAAAACCAAATAGATGAGGCCCTTAGCTACACAGTACAGTGGTGGACATGGCAGGCCTGGGGAAATGGTTGAGCTTTTTGACCTCAAAGGTCTTTTCCAACCTAGCTGATTGTATGGTTCTATAATTCTACTTCACAAAGCTGAATTTAAACTATTATCTGCCCTAGAGGGATTAGACTGAGCTCTTGATTTTCATCAGAGGGTCCCCACACTTCCTTAAACTGAAGGCAAACCCCAGTGCTCCGGAATTTAATGTGAGTTCATAACAGTCCTATGGAGACTTTTGGTCTGTGAGCCTACTACTGGCCTCCAAAATTTTACCTTATGTTTTACACTACACATGAGACCAGTTCTATGAAACTGTTTAAAATCCCCTCCAGTACAAACATACAGAGATGTTTGTTTGACATGGTCAACTAAGCTGAAACTTCAGACGCCTTCGACGAACAAATGGGCTCAGTTTCCTTTTAACTGGTTTACTGAATCTTGACTAACCAAACGTAACTGAGGACTGAAGAGCTGCTCATCTGAAGGGATAGACAGGCGGAGGCATCTACATGACATGCCAGCAAAGTAAAGCCTGACATTTGGAGAAGGAAATCATCATAACAAGCAGCAACTAAGGACCAGAACACCCTGGAGAAGCTGAGACTGGGAATTCATCTAACCTAACCAACTGAGCTGCCAGCACAGAACTGCTGCAAAGTATCTCCACAAGTATGAGCTGCTTCACCATTGCCAAAGGCCAAATCCTGGAAGCACTCACCTTCATAGGTCTAGCTACAAATGCTAAGTATGTGAGTAGTGTTTTCCATATTAGATTCTAAGGCTACAACCTGTTTCTACTGGGAAGCCCTTTTTAGTTCACTACGTTATCTTTGGAAAATTGGTTTTGTGTAAATGTTACCAGGGTTATACCAGCAGCAAAGAAGATTCTGCAGAATGAAGAAAATCTATCACACTGCTTTTTAGTTAAAGGTATTTAATTAGTTATCACAAATGAAGCTGGGGGGGGTGGGGGAAGGGAAGTTGGTCGGAAAGAATTGTCTTCCCTAAATACATTTCCCTTTGAACTAAAAATAGCTTATTACACATCAAACATATCAGTTCATTTTGTTCATTTCACAGTGGTAGCTCTGCAGTGAGTCTTGGTGAAAACTGTCTGTACACAAGCAAAACTGCTAGAAATTATTGTTATCTCTGGTTTCATGCCAGCAATGACCAATGGCAGCAGCTTGCCTTGGGTTTTAAACATAGGAAGACTCTATAAGCCCAAGTATATGGGAACTAAAGACATGATAGATAATGAATCTAAAAGTTCAGATGCAATAGAATTTTTCATCTTAGCATTTGCTTTTTCCTAGAAAAAGCAAACTTTGGCTCCTATTGATGGTAGGAAATGGTACTAGCAGGACAGAGATAATAACCTGGCACTTCTGAACTGTACTACAGAATTATAATGTCCAAAGAAAAGTCACGAAACCCACAGCATCTTGTCTCATCTTGCTAGTCCTTAAAGAACAGCATTTGGCCTCTTCCAAAGCAGCTGGGAGCTCTCCTCAACTGTTTTTGTCCTTGATTGCTATTGCTAGACCTTTACATATAGAACAGACCAGTTACAGATGTGATGGGTGATGGTCTGAAGGCACAACCTGTTCACTGGCAATAATTTGTGCTGCCTTTTTTTGTTTGTTTTTGTTATTTTATTTGGATTTTTTTGTTATTTTTTTGTTTTTTCCAGGGGTGGTTTGGTCTTGTTTTCGTTCTTGCTGTTAGTACGATGAGAAAGATTTGTGCTTGGAAAAAGTCAAGCACTTTAGCAAAACTTTTCTGTAGAGAACATAAATCAACTATTTAGTTTCTCTGTAAAGGAGAACAGCTTGTTCTGGTCTCTGGATTTTTTCCCATTAGGTATGAGTAGGGTATGGTATTCAAGGTGTAAAAAGTGTCTTGAAGAGGTTATGTTTTTAAAACTTTATGTGTTGGGGAGTTTATTTTTGTTATACTTCCTTAACTCAGACATACTTCTACTGGAAAACTACATGGCTGCTTCAAACTCTCCCTGCGTGACTTGGGTCTCAGGGGGGTGGTTTGCAGCTGAACACAACTAGGTATAAAAGCTTCTGCATCACCTTGCCCTTCTATTTTCCCTTTGGGTCAGGAAGGGAAGGAGGATATACATACTTAACACACCTGCTCCCAGCCCCAATGTACTGTACTGACAGCTGCAGTTCCTCCAAACTCAGATTCAAGACAATTTTCCTAGTTGGTGACTATGCTGAGCCACCATTTTCCTTCTGGCTTTAAGAGTGATCCTTCTACAAACTTTGTGCAGCACATCTGGTGTCTCTTCATTACAGTAATTTAATGCTGATGACTCGCTTCACTGAGCAGTGGAGAGGCAAAATAAGTAGAAAGAATCCCAGCAGATAAAACCAGATGATTCAAAGTCTTGCACAAAAAGTAAATTAGTATTTCAGTGTAAGACTTCTGGAAGTTTTAAATTCTAATGTAAGCTCATCTTAACTACTTCAGGCACAGATGTAGGTTTTAGGGGGTTTCAAATTTATTTTTCTTTATCAGCATGAGCTTTACAGCCAGCAATAGATTGGGATAAAGGGAATTTAATATCTGCCCAATATTGTGATGATTGTCCTGGCTTTGTTTTTCTCCTAGTCATACTGTTTTGCTTATGAGTTTCATATTGTTAATTGAGTGCTTTCTTTTGTTTGTTTGAAAAAAAAAATGAACCAATAAAAAGCAAATCCTGGTTGGTTTAAAACATGTAAATAGCCTACATACAATGCTNGTGATGATTGTCCTGGCTTTGTTTTTCTCCTAGTCATACTGTTTTGCTTATGAGTTTCATATTGTTAATTGAGTGCTTTCTTTTGTTTGTTTGAAAAAAAAATGAACCAATAAAAAGCAAATCCTGGTTGGTTTAAAACATGTAAATAGCCTACAAGCAATACAATGCTGACTTATAAGGCCACATAATGTTCTTATACATATTTATGTTGTAACTGGCTGTTTTCTAAGTATTTTATTGCACATAAGTACATTTTCTCTGCCATGTTTTGTGTCTGTTTCTGCACTAAGCCAAGTGGAAGCAACACAGATGCAATATGGAAATTGAAATGAAGATGATACATAATACTCATATAAAGCTTGCCTAATCTTCACGCTGAAACATAGCAGAAGCATCTATGTGAATAATGTCACAAATTTCTACAGTGCATTTCTTTGTGTGGATTTGCTGCGTTAAAAAAGCAGCTTATATACAAGTGGAAGGTCTATAAAAGTGACTAACGGAAACTGCTGCAGTTTGGAGTTTGTTTTGAGATTTTCCCATGTTTGTCACAAGAAACATATCTCCAGACATACCAACCACATCTGATAGACTTTTCTCTCCTCCTGTCTAGAATTTCTACTGCTTCAGCTTGGGTCCTCTGTGTTAAATGTAGCCAGGCTCTCTCTAGCAGTGTGGTCACCAAGACATGGGAGAGAAACAGGGTTACTTACCAGCAGCTGTTCTTTTCCTTGAGGTGTGTCATCCCTAAGTACATTCATAATGAGAAATCCATGTGCCCATGTACGAGTCCCGCACACCTCTAATTTCCAATAGACTGTACAGGGGTGCTGTGCATTTAGCATATGGTAGAAGAGGTAGGTTCAGACCTTGTCTGCTCTTCCTGAATTGAATTTTGTAGTATCACAGGGCCTGAGACATTGGAGAATGTGCACGTACTGGTAATGTGTAAATAATCTTTTGGATTATTGTCAAATAGCTTTAACTGACTGTAGGGCTGTGGATGTCTCTAAACAACGCCTTTGCCTGAAAGGAGGAGCTCTGAAATCAAGTGAAATGGCTAGGCTTGCTCATGCCTGCCAAGTACCTGACTAGGCTCATGCCTGCCAAGTACCTAATAGGAACATGTTGTCTGCAAAAATGTGACTCTAAATGGCAGCTGCAAAGATGATACAGAGAGCTTATGCTCCAGTAGATGATGTCTGATTGATGTTTGTGGTCTCCACTTTCTGTGCCAGGGCCTGCGAGGTGCCCTCCAGAAGGGAGAAAAACAGCAGGACTCATTGATCTGCAATATGAAAATACTTTATCACAATCCATCTCTTGCTCCTTTATAATATATTATGTTCTTTAGTGCAGTTGTTACAAATAAGTTTACAAGTGACTCAGAAATAACAAGTTCTAGGTCCCAATGGAGAACTGAGGAGCCTGAGCCCAGCTTTACAGCAGAAGTCCCACCAGAAGCAGGGATTTCCTGGTTAGCTCAGTCCATAAGCAAGGCAGCATAAGTGCTGAAAGCCAGGCAGGGCACTGTACCTACCTGCAGGGCATTCATTTAGAAATGCCTATGAAGGCTCAACAGAAAGCAGTCCTTAATAACTGTAAAATCACACAGGGCACATTTGACACACACAGGCCAACAGTATGGAGATAAGGAACTGTAAAGGAGACCACTCATTTTGGCTGACCAGCCTTTGACAAATACCTGTGGAGGAGGTGAAATGTGTGTATTCTCTGGTGTGTGTTTCTTTGACTTGAGGCAGGACAAGCCACAGAGCTCTCCCACCCAATATAGCAGGAGGCAAAAGATGCAAGTAAGTGGTGGATGGCAATGAACAAATCACTTTCTGCTGAATACTGAAGGAGAGGTTAATCGCCATAAATGCCTGATTCATGAAATACAATTCTTCTGAGGAACATAATCTGAGTGAAAAAAAAAAGTGGATGAAGAATGCCTGAAACTTGACAACTGCAATGTTGAGAGGATCAATCTGCCTGACAGACTACCCTATCATTTCCTGTCTCTGTGGCTGGGTTTGGGACACCAGTTAGCAGATTGTACATTTCTTTGGGACGTTTCTCCCTCAGACAACAAAGACATGTCCTGTGGCACAGAAAGAGGAATGTCTCCCTTGAAAAGAGCAGAGTTTGAATCTCAGTTGACCAAAGAGAAGCTTATGATGGAGAAAAGACATGAAGGATAAAAGAGAACATCAAGGTCAAAATGAATGCTATTTTTTCTTTGCTTATTTTCACAATAGAAGTCCAGGGAAAGACCAAAGTGCTGTGTAGAAGATAAGTTGGGAAGGGAAAGCAAAGGTGAGCTCCTTGCACTTTTGCTTCCTTTGCATGATATATGCAGGAGGCAGGACATGGTTCCTAGAATCATCAAATACCAGGTTGGAAGGGACCTCAAGATTTATCTAACACAGCCTTTTTTAGCTATAGATATGCCCCTTGTGCCTGACTTAAAGATCTGTTCAAGTGCATGGGCCCACATTCTTAGTGTGGACACAGGTGATGCCTTAAAAGAAGGCAAAAAGCCATCTTGCAACAAATTTTTATTGCTTTAATTTCCTCATAAACTAATGGAAAGGTAGCAACGTGGTCGAAGAGGAGGAGTGCAGGTGAAATACGATGAGTTCACTAGCCTCTTCTGATCAAATCATGAAGTATGGCACAAAATCCTTTGCTGGTTCCATCATAATGTACACAGGGGAGGAAGGAATATGGCTTGACAACCCGCCGAGCCACTTACTGCTTCATTTCACTTACTTCATTTCAAGCCCACTACTTCTGCAGCCTCTCCTGGGTGCCACCAGCAGCAATTAAGTCAGATGTGACATTTCTAGATAAAACAAGTGAAGTATCTCAATTTGATTTTCCATTGAGCTTTTTTCCTTTACACCTACGGCTAGACTGCTAAGAAGCAGTGACCAATGCAATTAATGGATGAGGAGAAAACATAATACTGTGTTCTCTTCTTTTTTTTTTTTTTGTTTTGTTTTCCTTTAAGAAAGTGAATAATATGTTTTTAACTAGTCAGAAATACCATTTCTTTTCCTGATGGAACACCTCTAAGAGAAAAGATGNATGGATGAGGAAAAAACATTATTCTTTTTTCTCTTTTTTTTTTTTTTTTTGTTTTGTTTTCCTTTAAGAAAGTGAATAATATGTTTTTAAATAGTCGGAAATACCATTTCTTTTCCTGATGGAACACCTCTAAGAGAAAAGATGGACAAGATTGATTGCTTCAAGCATTTTTATACTACCTCTCACTCACCAATGGATGGGATGTATTCTGTGCATGAGACAGGGGCTGCTGAGGGGTTATTGGATAAGCTTCTATAGACAAAACTTTACAAATGACTTTATGAATACAATAGTCCCTCTTGACCTCCTAAAATGCAGTGGTAAACTCATCACCTCCACTGGAAGAACCACTTACCACTTCCATAATCTAGTTCAGAGGAATCTTTGGAGAACTAATTCTCTCACTAAATGAAGAGAACTCTGACTCCACACACATACACACACATGTTGGAGTTAAAAACAGGTGGCTGCTCTGGCTTGTCGTTTGACCAAACATTACAGTAGGTTCTTGTGAAAGACTGTCCTACCGTACCTGATGATAAACTTCCCTCCATGCCCTTATGCTCTAAGTAATGCAGGGAGACATATAGGACAGCACTTTTAGGACACTAAAAGCTTAGCGCTTTAGTGCTTTTTAGGATGTGGGAATATGGAAACGTGCATCTGCTTTTGTCACTCTTTGGGAAATTTTAGATTTGCTGTTATTGTTCGCAGGAGGTTCTTTTTATTTCAAAGCACTGTCTATTAAATAAATACAAATTTTAGGGCAAGCTTAAATTACACTAACAGAAATAAAAAACTTCGACTCATGCCCTTCTGCTTAATTTGTCCCCTTGTGTACAAGTCATCTTAGTTACTCTTTGTCTCTGCTGCTCTCAACTTCAAAAGTACAGCTTCAATTCCCTTCCAAACATACTTGTGTAAGATCACAATGGACTTAAAAAGAGTAATCTGCTTTTTCTTTTATGACTTTTTTTGCAACTGCATATAATAGTTGATTACTGTACTAAAATATTGTGGATATAGTAGCTGAGGAGCAGGAAAAGATTAGGTAATAAAGAGAAAAACATCAATTAACAATGTGTAATATGTTTCAGAAATATTCTTGAACCTGGTTCTTATTAATCCAGCTGAGAAAAAAAAAAACAAACCAGCTTTATCATTATTATTACTGTTGTTGCTACTCTTTATCACTTCTTTTGCCAAAAATAAGCCTCACTTTACCAGGGAATAATCAAGAAACCAGACTCACCCAGCCTCAGCAGGGTTAGCTTTGCTTTCATGTTCTTCAGTGGTCATTACCTCTTGAACAATATCCATCTCTCTAAAGCAAGCCTATGAGTAGCTATTGCAAAGGAACAGCTTGGAGAACCTGGACTTTAAAATTAAACTGTGATAAAGAATCAGTCACACAGATTTTCCTGCTTAGTCCCTTAACTGCCTGAGAATCCTCAACAAACAGCAGCATTTCTGAAACCAGGACCAGCTTCCCGGAAGAGTTCGGAGTCCTGCTAGAAGCACCAAACAATAAGCAATCAAACACAGCTGGCCTAGGCTTGCTCTGATTGGACTACAGCTTTTGTGCTAAATACTGTGTCATAAAAACAAAATACACATTCCTTAACCCAGCATAAGCAGTTTTGGTAATCCTCAGTGAGAATTGCTCACCCCCTTTCTGCATGGGCCTCTGACCCGCTACCCAGCAGTCAGTTTTATCCTGTATCCTCTCATCTGTGAATAAAAGCAATAAAACACATCTGTGAATAGAAGCTTATTTTTAATACCATATTTCCTTCTACCAGTTTGCTACAGTACACAGGAGCAATGAGGATGCACAGGAAAGACGCACAGTCCTGAACCTAAGCTGAGCGTTTAAGTGCTTGTATCACCAGCTGATACAAAAATGATTCTCATTACTTCTGAAAAATGTTATTTGTAATTCACTTTGAATTCCAATATAAGCTACAATTTTTACAGTTTTGTTTATTGATTTGTTTGGTTTTGTTTTTTTTTTTTCCATATTGAAATAGAAGAGGCAAAAGATCATTAAGAGTGTAAAGACAGTGATCACCAAAATTTATGCAGCCAAAGAGCATCTATGGCTACCACAAACATGCCAGATACTAAGAACTACTTCTTGTGGGCTTAACATGGACACTACCTTTCTAAGGTTCCTTGGTTTGTTACTGCTCCCTCAAAAGCCAGGTGAAAGTATATTCTTGACCTATATTTAATACTGATGTTTGTCTCACATTCCACAGAAATTACTACTTACCTCTCTTCCATCCTCTACCAAGCTGGCTGCTAGACCAGGAATACACTGCACACTGTTTCCCACACCTACACTCAAGTTTACAGTGAAGCAAACCCATTGATCCCATTCTTCTCACTTGATTTAATTCACTTCAAAATAAGAGCTTTGTTACTTCTGCCCTTTCCCTGACCTCTTGCCCTCATCATGCCAATCCCAAAACTCACAGCTTGCTTTGGTTTTGGCCAAAGGACTTTGTGATGCCTCTATCAAACCAAACATGACTTACACATTAAAGGTAAGGTTTTGGGGACATGCCCCATGTACTGACCTCCACCAGTGGCCTGTATTTGCGCTCCACTGCAAACCTGAAGTGGCAGAGTTCACAGTAGCTGGTGTTTGAAGATGTCAGCCAGCGCTCCAGGCAGCTGCGATGAATGGTCCCCAATGTTCCTGTACATTTGCAAGGGGAAAGCAGGTCTTCCTGGCTGCTGCCCTCATGGCAGATCCTGCATATCGGCTGGTCATTAAGGGGGCTGCTGAAGGAGGAGGGAAAATTGCTGTGATCTACCCTCTGCATGTCACAAATTAACAACTGGGACACGTGCAGTTTGCAAATGTTCTGCAGTTGGTACACCAAGCTGCTGGCTGATGGCTGCAGGCACTTCGATATTCTTGTTTAAAATATCTCTTCTGTTGTGGGGGGAAAGGTAGAGAGGAAGAGCGAAAAAACATCAGAGTGGCATGTTAAAGACAGATGACCAAGGGCTTCTGTACCTTTGTATTTTCCACCTCTTCACAGTGCAGCAGCGGAGCCACTTCAAGAAATCTCTAAATACATCACGGAAGTTTTAAACCTGCCTCAACTGGTCCCCTCTTATGCCAGTGATGATCTGTGCTATCCCTTCTGAGCTACAGGGTAGCAATCTCTTATGCTAGTAATGATTCCCTGACCTACAGGGTAATCTGTTTTCAGTAATCAACAGCAAAGGACTACTGGACTTGAAACAACAGCACAATTTGTCCTGCAGTGATCTGAAAGCAGGGCCACAACTCTGGGCAGGTGTGTGCAGGCATGAAGCTCTTGTCCCTGGGGAAGGTTTCCTTCTCTTTGGGACAACATCCCACAAGCAGCTCAAGAAGCACTGAAAAGTAGGACTGTGCCAAACACATCTCTCTCCCTCATTGCTGCCTGTGCCTATTTCTCCTGCACTGCCTCCCCCAAAGCACCCACGTTCCTGGTGGTGGGATGCTAATGTTCAAAGGAGATGAGTGCTCCTCCTGACAGTGAAAACTGTCAGGACTCTGATGATTCTCAATTTTACAGAGGAATTTTTTTCTGAAAGGAAGGCAGCACATGGCTTCCCAGGGTGCTCAGACTTAGGGCATCAGGAGGAAAGCAGGAGCAGGCTGCAAGCACCAGTGCTGCTGAACCATGGACTTCACTGCAGCTTCAACTCAGCCCCAGCTGCCAAGGCTGAGATCTTAGAAACAACTTAGATCAACTGAGACTGAGATCTTAGAAACAACCCTCCCTGCCACATACACCAGATAAGGTGATCTCCTCAGAGAAGCTGGTTTTATCACTGGCATTGACAAAACCTCATTAGCAAGTAGTATGATGGCACATAGCTGTTCCCTCTGTCCCTCTCCTGGCTCTTTGCAGGATGCTCCAGCTAGACCTCACTCAGGTGTAACTTCAGCAAAGTCCAAAAAAGCTAGCCTGTTCCTTTCAACCTGCCTGGTAAAACAGTAAGAAGTTGTGATCGATACTCTGCACACACATCTGAGCTGTGCAAAATGCACAAGTTTTAAAAGAGTTGCTACAAGTCACGGGGAAAAGACAGCCTTTCAGGTGTCACATCACACGTGCAGCAGCAGTTACTAATTTCACCCTTCACATGAGCGCAGTGAACTGAATTGTATTATTATTATTATTTGCTGTTTTGTGAAAATCAAGGGCTGCTTCAAGACCCATGCAGTCTTTCCAGCCTCCTACCAATGAAACGGAACTTAATTCTGACCCGAGTATCAAATCTGCATACAGCCAGACCCTTAAGCATCCTCTTTCTTGCTTCTGATGAAAACAAAGCCAACCCAAAGTAGACTTTCGAAGGGTATAGTTTCAGTGTATATTTCACCACTGAAATCTGCCATTCTTAACTGACAGAGAGAGCTGCTCTCAATCATTTGCAATGGCTGAAGAAGCAACACTTGTGTGTGCACCTCTGCTAGAAATAGCTTGTCTGTCTGCTAAACACACTGGCTTAGGAAGTGTGAAGGAAACTTGCTGCGGAAGTGCTGGCAGCATCATGCAGGCTAAACACAGCATCCCATGCCAGCCAGCACCTGATGGAGCCTCCCACTGTCTATCAGGGCAAATTACTGCAGCTGGCAAACTTGAGCAGCAGCATCCCTAGACAGCTTGCTTCCTTATTCTTCACCAAGTGTAATGGCAAGGATTTAATTATATACACAGCACAGTCATTACAAAGTTAGGATAAGGATTTAATTACAAGTGTACCATGGTAAGCCCTCATGAAGCACATCATCACATCTCCCCGTCAAGTGCCTGTGTGAGTCCATGAAGGAAACGGTTTCATGGCACCCCCCACATACCTCTGTGTGGTGAGGGTCCGCATGACAGAGGACAGCAGCTGCCCATCCTTGGAGGACACTGGTGTGACATGTTCCGGGCAGCCACTGCTACTGCCTCTGGTCTTGCTGGTGGGTGCTGGAGAGTACAGGTGCTCCGGTGGGACTCCTGGCAGGTATCTGCTGTGGTTTGTCCTCATGGTGGTGGGCAGTGGGTCCCCATCTACAAAAGAGAGAGTAGAGGGCAGTAAGGCAGAGGGAGGGAGTACGTCCTTCCCTGTCTGCAACTCTGACACACTGATCGATACCAGGTGTGAGATATAACATGTCCCCTCCCTGGCCCAACCCTCCAAATCGCCACAGGGAAGCTTACAGCATTACGTGTTGTGGAAAAACAGCGACCCGTGGCTCTGTGCTCCTTTTTTTCCCTGTTCTCTGCAGACTCCTGAAGTTATGAGTGATAAATGGAAAGACTGAACTGCTTTGTCTCTTCCAAATACTACAAAGGAATATACAATCTTCACATTCTGTGCTTTTAAACTTAAAGACTGCCCCTGTCCATCAATGTTATCACAGGAGAAAATGACCGATGAGCTCCAAATCCCCTGAGAAAACACTCCACTGTTGCTAAGTGCCTTCCATCACCAATCACGCAGAGCACAGACCTGACAAATAATCCCATATAGGGCTTTTGTCACATAGACCTGCCTAATGACAGCCTGTGTGCAGTAATAATTTATGACACAAGGTGAGGTAGAAATCATAGCTTCCCTGTGTCTTTCCTCACTTCTTCGCTTTTTCGTCCGTCACTTAAAGTGTATTTTGTATGATGTTTTAACTGTGGTAATTGGAAAGCAAGGGTTATGCTGACAACCTGAGAGAGCCTGGAAACGTAAATTCTTGACACCTTTGTGTGATGCTCCTTGGTGGGCGCGCCTGTTGGTGAAAGGAGACTGTGTGGCTCAACAGGCAACACACCAGCCCATGTGCCTGTGAGCTTGTTTTCCAGGTTTGTTACTGACAGCATACATACAGGCTGGATTAATCCCTCTATAAAACGGGGAGAGACTTCCTAGCACTTGCCTACGGTCACATGTAAATGTTACAGGTTACTACTGTGGTATTCAGAAGTTGAAATCAGGTATATTTGCCCTGCATTTAACCCTCAAGAAAAAGCATTTTGCATCAGACACCACTGTTACTTGTGTAGTACCAGTACAGCAGCAGAAATCTTGTAATTTGATTTCACTGGATTTCAGCAAATGGCAGTGCTAACTTTCAGAAGTATCCCAAATAGATGGATGTCTTTCTTGGCAGTAAGGTTTTGTAGCATGTGAAGATGTGATGAGGATGCTGTACCACAAACATGCAAGTTTTCACATAGGGACTTACATTCTTACAGAGGCATCTAAAATAGGAAAATGCTTGCAAAGTGTTTGTTTTACAGGATTGCTTAAGCTATGTCAGACCACACACACCCCAGACAGCAAACTGGAGGCTGATAAGACAGCTTACAGGGGAAATCAGACTGGTCTTCATTTACAATGAAAATGAAGCAAATGGCTGATTTAAAAACCATTAACACATAAAAGATGCAGGGTTTTTAAGAGAATAAGAGCCACGGACTCTCCAAGGAGACCATGGTATCAGCAACATTTTAGTTTTAAAATCCATGCTGAGACTGTTTAATAAGTATATTCAGCAGTAGAGTAGCTGCTTCATTAAACTTAAAAAGCTTAAGCAATACCACGCTTGCAGACTCATGCTACAGAATTATATATTTCTTTTATGGTTGTTTCACTGACCTCATTAAGTATTGTTGTGTATAAAGTGACCATCCAAGCCTTTTACAAACAGATGCATCAGCCACTTGATGAGTTCAGAGCATTTGCTGAAGCACCAGAAGATGCAACTAAATGTAAAGCTTTAAAGCACGTCAGAAATAATGTAGCTATATCCCAGCAATTATGTTAATTCAAATTTCTGCATACAGTACTGCATCGATATCCCACTTTGGCATACCACCATTTCAGAACAAGCATTTTCATGCTAAACCAGTGTATGTATATGAAAGTAATACAATTATAGAATTAAATAATATGTGCATTAACACTGACCCCTGTGGTGAATAGTGAAGGTTAATTGTTCTGAGAAGCACAGAGATCCTATGCATATCTGAAGTCACAGCTGACAATAAGGAATTGTAAATCTTTATATGCATAAAACCCCAAAGTCAGTATTTACCCAAATGCATCTATTATTTTTTGTCAGAATGTTTTTCACCTGAAAGAGGTAGAAATCTGCCACAAATGTCTTAACAGAAGAAGAAAAAATGAAGGCAAAAACCAAGAAGATGTGTTCAACATAGTATTTAGGGAGAGATATAGTATTAAATGGTGGAAAACAGAATATCAACATTTATTATGGGCTCTAGAAAATTCAGAGGAAAGTGGCTGAAATTGGCATGCTGGACATATGTTTGAAGAAGTCTAGTAATTAGCACTCTTTTTTCTGCATTACTACACCGACTCATCTTACACATTTCTGGTCTACCCAAAATCTACTTTAAGACTGCCTTACTACTGTAATATTTAAACTAGATCTTTTCCCTGTTCTAATATTTTTTGGTTTGTTTTGGTTTGGCTTTTTTGCTTTGCCTTTGGTACCAGTCTCTGACTCCCTCTTCTCACCTCCATGACATGAGATCTTGTGATGGCAGGTGGCAAAGTCTGTCTTCCAGAGTTACTCTCCAATTTCAGCATTGATATGTATATGCACTCCAGGAATCACTGATCAGTATGTAGTTCTTGGTATATTTCTTCTATTTTCTTGTGCAATTACTTCCATCAGCTATACAAAAAAATCTCATTTTCAAGGTTGTTTAATGATCCTAAATTGAAAAATCCTGAAATAAGTGAAAATCTTTTTTAGCGTGTTACATGTATGTGCCAGTTTATGTATCTATTGATATATATATAGATATGGGTTTATGGGTACCAGAGTAAAAATAAAGACACTGCATGTATTCTTTTTGTACCATAAGTTTTGGGGAGAGGGGGAAGTTGTTATATTCTCAAAGCTGTTCTGTGTCCTCAGAAATTTCAAATTCCTCCCTGGAAAGAGGTCAGTACAGGGTTTCCTGGTGGGAAGAACAGCATTTTATTAGTCACTGATTAGATTGTCCTGGTTGTGATTTACTCCTTCCACTCATCCACTGGCTTATGGAGTAAATATCCCTCAGTGAGCACTAAAAGGTCTCACATATATTCCTGTTACTCTTGCATTCAGTACTCTGGCTTACAGACATGAAAAGCGCAAGTCTCAAAATAACAACTCTACTCCCTTTTTCAGTTTATACAGTTACAGATGCAGATGATCACAGTAGTTTGTGGATATTTATGCTATTTCCTCAAAAATCCCACAGGCATTATACACAGAGTTAGTAAATTCAACCTAGCTGTCATTGCAAAGCATGAAACTATAGGACAGAAAGAGATGCAGTGTACTCAAACAAATTATTTGAGGCCATAGCAGAGCTGGGCAGAAGATTCAAGTGCAACCTATATCATTTGCTACAAAATAATATATAGAATAGATATATATAGATTACATAGAATAGCTAGATGCTATTCTAGCAAACATTAGGGATAATTTACACTCCTTTTTCTCTCCTGATCTAATGGCTGCTACCCCCAATGTTAAAAACTAAGTCAGCATCATCTGATTGTTTTGCCTCTCTCTGCCATCTCCCCTGTTTAATTTTTTACATAATTCCAAAGTCCAAACTGCTTTCTGGGGCTTCTCTAGTTATTAAGATTTATCTGAAAGTATTTATTTTATTTTATTATTGACATAATATGAGTGAATGTATGTATTTTTGAAAAGGGGCTTAGCCCCACAAACACATACCTCCAATCACAATCTTTGTTTCAAAACCAAGTTAATCCTTGGCTTAGTCAACTGCTGATTATTACTAACAATAGGTCCTCACTCAGCTCAAAAAACATTACTCTATATGTTGCAAGGCATTTATAGCACATCTTCTTCCCCATGCTTGTATTTATTTTTGAAAGATAATTTTTAAAGATAACTTCTGTATAAACAGAAACCATGAGACTCAACAAATGCTAGTGAGCAAGACACTGCTATTGTTGAATTTCACTCACATATGAGCTGTTACAAACTAGCATTACTGTCCTGAAAAGGAATTTAATGAAGAAATCATCTATCTACACTTACAACAAGCACCTACAACTGGAATCCTTGTTGCAGTCTCTCCTATTGTGCAAGAACTGACCTCGTTTCTTAAACCCATAAAGCATCATCATGCTGAGGAGTTACATTATCACAGTGGACTTTTTTAATCAGTGGCACTTTTCTGATGAAGCTGTGAGGGGCTTAGATCTAATGTTTCAAGCAGTGGACTGGAAAAGTTAAATATTAATGTAGAGATTGCCTGTGAATTGCTTGCTTTTCCTCTTTTTTTAGCATCTTTTTTAGGAACAGGACATATTGTATCTCTTACAGTCATGTAGTTTCAAACTTGAAATCCATTCATCTTTCTTATTCAATGTTCCCATGAGTCAACCTGTTACTTTCAAGAAATGCAACTCAAGCTTGGATCAATCAGCTTGAAGACTTAAAAAAAAGCATGAAAAAACACCACCTTCCCATCTGGAGACATTTTTCTAAGAAATACTGTATTAAAAAAAAAAAACAAAAAACAAAAAACAAACAACCAAAACAGCCATTATTTAAGAAAACAACTTTTGGAGTGTATTTTTGTTTCCTATTTATGTACTTTCATATGGCACAAGAATATTTCACTTTCTACTCTTAACTACAGCCCACTGGCCAATCTTAAAATTACAATCCAGTGTCAAGATCAAGTAGAAATGGCAAACTAGTTTCCCCTCAGACTTTATTTATTACTTTAGCAGTTTGGCCCCAGTGACTTGTGTGCATAGACAGAGCTTTACTTCAGGACAGGTCAGCAGATTTGAAGCACAGACATAAATCTGCATCATGCTGCAATCTGGAAGAACAGTAGTACACCTCATGGAGAAAGGCCTTTATTTCTTCTATCAATCCTATGTAATTACCCAGAATGCAAATTGTTGTATTCTAAGTGATGAACAAATTACTAGTATCAAAAGCTGTCTGTAATAGCTATTAGAGGCTATGCTGAAAAGGTGTTTTTACTGTCTTCAAACCCATCAGACAAGAATTACAGTGTACATTATGCTTTGTTTTCTGAAATGGAGATCAGGAACTCATCTTTCACTGAGGTTTATACAGTATTTTTATGCCATCCTGCCTCGTAAGAATGTATTTTTTTTTTTAGTAGTTTCTCATTATACAAGTTGCTTGTCTTCCAGTTATCCATTACTGCATGATCCTCACTGAGATACACCACCATGGTCAAAAGGCCTCTGCTTAAACTGAACTACTATTTGGGGTTTAGTTACAGCAGGACAGAAGTCAAGGCTGGCTGGCAAACCTCCCATGAGAAGCTAAATACTTAGGCAGTTAAGTTAGTTAAGCTGGCTGTGACTAAGCCCCTCCAAGTGCAGCTACGTTAAGATGCTCCAGAGACTAAACCAGACATTGCAGTGACTGGATGGCTTGCTGCTTTGTCTCTCAGATTCATCTTCCCACTGAAAAATGCAAAAGAAGAACCAAAATTCTCAACTCCAGAGGACTCTGAAACTTGCAGAATTTTTTTACCTATTAAGAAATGATGCAGGGTTTGGAAAAGATGGAATGGCCAGAATTTCTCAGAAATTTTTCAAAAAAATTCCTCTAAAAGAGATAGACACTCTGGGGTGCACGAAACTCATATTTTAATAACTCTTATTACACCCATGAAGAAGTTTTCTGTACATCATTTCCAAGGCATTCATAGCTGGGATTGTTTTAAATGTTTCTTGAGTTCTCCCTCCACACTCAGCCACAGAGAGCTGTACGGCTCCTCTTCTGCTGGCCATACCCCACCCCTTCTGCATCTGTCTCCCCAAAAGGAGGGAGCTCTCAGCTCATCGGGTACCCTTACTTTTCTCTATGGATTTTTTCATGAACCTGTGGGGACCAGGTTTATTCTTCAAAGTTAGAATTCATAGCAGCTAAGCCCAGAAATTGTAATAGGAAATGCCATCCCTCCTGCAGTCTTAGCAGGCATACGGATGAGTACAGTTAGTACCCTTGCTCTGTTTGTTGAAAAAATAAAGAAAATGAAAGGCATGGTAGCTTTCAGAAAAAAAAGTATCTTAACTCCAAAAGCAGTGCATGTAAGTCCCTGAAGTACTCCATAGCAAAAACATAATTCCTGGAACTTGAGAAGGTTAAATAATTCCTACACCTGATACTCACATGTGGCTTAGTATATAGGAGGACATTAGATGCTGCCTATCTTGTACACTATGGAGATGCAAAGTGCTCACTGGCATCAAGCCATCAGTGAGAAAGGCAGAGGGGAACCACCACCAAGTCACAGCAGTTCTGGGACATGATGACAAGAAAAAAATGTTGAGCATTCTTGTGAAAAATCCCTACAACCTGGTCACAGAATCATAGACTCATAGAATAGTTTGGGTTGGAAGGGGCCTTAAAGCTCATCTAGTTCCAATCCTCTGCCATGGGCAGGGACATCTTCCACTAGACCAGGTTGTTCAAAGGCTCATCCAACCTGTCCTTGAACACCACCAGAGATGGGGCAGGCACAACTTCCCTGGGCAACCTGTCCCCAAAGGTGCTTCAGTACTTTCACAATAAAGAACTTCTTCCTAGTACCTGATTTAAATCTACTCTCTGTCAGTTTAAAACCATTATCCCCTGTCCTATCACTACTTGCCTTTGTAAGAAGTCCCTCTCCATTTTTTTTACATCCCTTCTAGGTAATGGAAGGCTGCTGTAAGGTCTCCCCTGAGCCTTGTCTTCTCCAGGCTGACCAAGCCCAAAGGTCAGCAAATGGGTGCCTCTCTACTTTCCAGGAGAAAGTCTGCTACTACTATCATAGAATCATAGGATAGTTAGGGTTGGAAAAGACCTTAAGATCATCTAGTTCCAACCCTGCTGCCATAGGCAGGGATGCCTCACACTAAACCATGTCACCCGAGGCTTTGTCCAACCTGGCCTTCCAACTGCCAGGGATGGAGCATTTACCACTTCTTTGGGCAAACCCATTGCCTTTTTCAGTTGTTCTGGTTGTTATACAGGGAACTCATCGGGCTGCCTGGGCTCCAGCATCTCTCCTGATGCGACAGGTCTGCAGAGCAATGAAGTGGATCTGCAAAGGCACCTCAGGCACTGGGGGAAGCCACTTCCTCCTGCAGGTCCTTGCTGTTGCAAGCTTCCGTGCTTCTGCATTAGCGCCCTCCCTTCTGCATGTGTCAGCAGGGTTGATTCTGACTGTTTGGCTGTGGGTTCACTGAAGCCTTGCACTACAAACCAGCTGTCTAACTCCTTCTCAGCTTCCCTGATGTTACACAGTCACTGCTTCCTGCAACTCTGCCAACAGCCGCTGCATAGGGTCCTCCACCCGGGCACACCATGTGCAGGCAGGTCTGCTGCCTGTCCCGGGCCCAGGAAAAAGGTCCAGGCACTGGTCAACAGCATTCAGTTTGTAACAACTTCCCTACCACCACCATCAAACCTTTCCAAGAACCTGTGAGGACAACAGAACACTGAAAGCAGATGTAATACTTGTTTGCCAGTTGAGGAGAGTGGTGTAGCTTTACACTCCTCTCAAGATTTCACTTTAAAGCATGTCAGCATACAGAAAGCAGTGCATTACAAACCCTCACTGGTAATAGGCAATTTTAGTTCGGCTGTTTCAGTCCACAGTTTCATAATTTGTCATGCTGTGGATGGCTTTTTCTGCTCAGCTGCTCTGACTGCAGAGAGCTCCGGGGCCTCTTAAAAATTACTATTCAGTAGGCTGTATGTAAAGTGTAATTTTATAAACATGCACATCAAAGAATTGAGTGCTAGTCTGAGGCAGTAGCACAAAGCAGGTCAGCATGAATAGTCCTGAAGAGTTTCCCATGCATTTAAAAAATCACTGCCCACCCATAAATCAGTGCATTTTCTTGTTATGTACTGAACCTCAAACCTCTTTTCTTGAGAGCAACAGCCTACTTTTTTTTTGGTACCATGGACTTCAATAAATTGCTTTATATGTCTGCACAAACACTAACTTAAGTGTTTTGCTTAGATTTTTCTTGTGTTGGCTGTCAAAGTGGAAGATGTCACATGATAATATATACTATAAATACTTTTGTTGGTATCATTTTAAGTCTTGCATAATAATAAAAATCACAAGATGCAAATACAGTTTACAAGTGAACTGGAATGCAATGATAGTTTATTTCAAAGTATAAGGAAAGGCATAAATTTTCTTGTCTAGTTTTAGTCTTCTCTAGTGGAAATGTCTTTCCTCATAGAATCAAAGAATGGTTTGGGTTGGCAGGGACTTTAAAGATCATTTAGTTCCAACCCCCTTGCTCTAGCAGTTAGAATTCAAGACCTGTTTTTCCTAGAAGGCATTTTGGATTACTAGACAAAAAGGAGGAAGTCATGATTCAGCATACAAATGGTGCTGCCAACAGACTCCTCCTGAGCTGAACAAGCTGCTTCCAGGTTCCCTGGAGTAATGTGGTCTGCAGAAAACCAGTATGTCTACAACTGCCCTTTGCATGAATGGGCTCCTTGTGCCTACAGAACCTGGTAGAACACAGACATGAATAAAACAGCCTAATGTGCTTAACTGCACCCTTACCAAGCATAATGTGGTAAATAAATGAATGTTTCTGTATATGCTGCGAATTTTGCATTTGCAAATTCCTGACAATAGGTTGGTATTGTGAGCCAGACTCCCAGAATAGCCACTTAATCTACACTTGTTTATATCATGAACTGGACATATGCACAAGATCTGCTCAAGCATGTTATTCTCTCTGCCTAACCAGGACTCCTTTTACTCTGTTCCTGTTACATCCAGCTGTTGTGGCTTCAACTCCAGATGCTATTTGCTAACACAGCCTCTTCTGGTCTAAGGGTCCCATGAACGCACAGCTCCCTGGGACAGACATACACCAGTTTTCCAATGCTGGGCAGCATACTGTCCCTGTATATTGTGCCTGATGCATCAGGGAAGGAGGACAGGTGTGAGAGTGGCAGAGGTTAGTCCAGAATGGGGTACTAAAGATATGCTGCTCCAAGATAACCACCCTCAGTGCGGAAGGATGTAGGAGTTTTGCTGGCAATCATGAGTAGAGGAATCAAAATTATTAGGTATTTTCCAGCTTCTTTCTCCAAGTTCTATGTTCTAAAGAGTGGCAATCTTTTATTACACAATACGTATTACTGATACTGCACCTCCTTCAGCACGGGACTATAAAACTTATAGAAACTCCCTTCTCTGCAGGTATCTAGGATTTTATCTGAAATCCTGGCTTTTGCTATTTCCAATAGCATCAGTTTTAACCGAACCAGTTAGTGCCTCTTCACTCTGTCTGGCCTGTCTTATATTTAGATCCTTCATTTCTGGTGCTTGTTTTATTAGAAAAAGCATAATCCAAAAGTGTGGTATGCTTCTTCCACACAGCATACGTCATTGTACCCTCTGGGATTTACACTACATCTGCACACCTTGGGGCAGCTAAGTGCACCAAAGAAATGTAACAGAAATTATGCTTACTACACCCTGATGTTTTATAGCTAACTACCTTTTCAGTGTATGGTAAGGACCAAGACCAAGCAAAGACCAATGTCTTTGTCAAATGCAAAGTCTTAAGTCTTTCTTAAACACAAATTCTAAAGAGAAAAAGTCAAGTCAGACCCAATCCAGATGTACTGCATTTGACATAAATGTCATTATTGACTTCCTGCAGCTTTATATTGGACTCAAAGTCACTGTTCAACAGCTGTAGGATGTAGCTTGGGGGAAAATGCACAAACTTAAATCTTTGTGCTCCCAAGGCTGTATTTTCCCCAGGGACCATTCAAAAATAGCTCTCACGATTTCCACTGCAAGGCTAAAAAGAGGGCTGCTAACATTATAGGAATTATAGTCCTGTCCCACACAATAAAACCCTAACTGTGCATCATTTTCTACTCACACAGGCAAACATCAGCTGCATTCAACTGTTTGATTACTCCTGAACAGGTGAAGTTAAACTAAAAATTACTTGCTTAAACTCCAAATGGTGTAAATAACTTCATGTCTGGCATTCTGTAATGAATTCTTGTTTGTGTGAAACTTGTGTAACTGAATTGTTTGACAAACAGGAGCAGTTTGTAAACCTGTGGTTTTACATGGCTTATGGTGGTTCAGCCTGCATACATCTAGAACTAGGACTGTGTAACTTCTCTGTGCAACTGCATGACAGAGAACACAGGCAGTACTGGTTGGTGATGGAGGCAAAAGTCAGAAAACTGCAGGGCAAAGCAGCCAGGAATGAAAACCAAAATGTTTTTCATTATTAAAGGGGACTATTTGGAGAAATAGGGTCACACCATTTCCTTGCATACCTTAACTAAAATGCTAATTTTTCTGTTCATTGTTGCTAAGCTAATTATTTGTCTACTTTTAGTGTATTTGACTTTTCCAGCCTTCACAATCAAGACTCAAGTATGATCATTTCTATTCAAATATCTTCAAATATATCATTAAAAACACTTCTAGTCCTCACCACTTACAGAAAAACAGCTGGATATATGAAAGTTAAAAAAGACACTAAAACCACTTTCAAATTAAAATAAGTAGAAAATTAAAAATGTTTCTGTATTTGACAGCTTAAAGTTCTAGAGTTTGGCAATATTGGCTATGTCAGTCTTACACGTGCTAACAAAAACCCCATTGCAAGCTCATCGAGTATGACTTCAGTTTTGATTTAGATTTCAGTTTTGCAATAGAGAAACAATATCCTGAATATCTTTTTCTGATGCAAAGTAATTTAACCTTAAATCACACAGATACCTACTTTTTTTTTTTTTTCTTAGCCTTTATCTGAATAAATATTTAATATTAACATTTACTTCCTGTATGGAGCACCTCTCTCCTTATGTGATGCATCCCAAACATCTTTCTCTGGGAANAAGATTCCTTTTTTTTTTTTTTTTTCTTAGCCTTTATCTGAATAAATATTTAATATTAACATTTACTTCCTGTATGGAGCACCTCTCTCCTTATGTGATGCATCCCAAACATCTTTCTCTGGGAAGCCTTCAATTAGTGTTGTATGCAGGGTAACTGCACTGGTAAATAAACCATCTGGAACTGTGTATTGAAAGTCTTTGTATATTAAGTACAACAGAAACTTAAGCTGAAGGAAGGGAAGGTTTCTACCTCTTCTTCTCTAGATGCTGTGTCAGTACTATAATGCAACTGCAGACTCCTTGGGGTAGATTCAAGTTTTCTAATGCTTTATTTAGCAATGAATCAGCTGATGATACTTTGTTAATATATGAAACTTAGCTTGTATGTGATGCTTTGCAAAGCATGCCCCAAACAAACATATTTATATGTAAAATGTATGGTTTCTTTTATTCCAAGACTATATGGTCATCCCATGTGTTTCCAAAGGTGCCACCTAACAAGCCCTTCTTCTTCACTGAAGAGAATTTACTTCGTATTATTTTATCTTTAGTGGTTTAGTTGGTAGTAGTTGAGCTTTGATGTCTACTGACAAAGGAATTAGTCTTTCAAAGAACTATTAAAAAAAATAACATTTTTAAAAGTAAAATTACTCAAAATTCAGCATTTTTCTTTTTCTTTTTTCTCTTTTTACCCTGTAGACAAAAGCAGCTAAAAATAATCTCACTGCATTTTCTTCCACACAGGCAGACATGCTAATATGAGAATCGAAAGAGTTTCTTTTTCTCAGTAGGAGTAAAATACAGACTCTGGTTTTCTACAATGTTTACATAAAGACTTCTCTCTGAACTTGAATTCTAGGGGGAAAGTGTCTTTCCTCAAACTGCAAGACTTGCACTGTAACAATCATTCCAAATGTGACAAGCACATGGGAATACTGCAGGTTAATTATAAACAGTGTAGTTCCCTACACTAATTGGTTTTACATGCACATGTGTTGGGCCACGTAAAACTGTGTGCAACCAGGACCAGACAGTCCCATTCCTTTTTCCAGCAACAAGTACACCAAGAATGCTTTTAGTCATTGTCAAATGAACTTGGCACTGGTCATGCAAATCAAACCTGACATGCACACCTGGAAATGAAAAATAATTGCTGTAACAAAGCATAGAATTTCCAATTTCTAGTCAGTCATTTTCAAGCAAATTACTGAAATGTTGCACTAGTGAATCAAACCCACAAGACAGAACCAAATCAAAATGACATAGATAAAATCTGGCTGAACAACTTTATTCTCTTTATCCAAATCCAGGAGAAATACAAACAAGAAAAATAAGGACAAGATTCGTGAAGGAGGTGTTAGCTTTAGTACTATGAGAAATACAGGCAATGATACTTCGGAGCAGGTTGTGATTTTAGTCTCTTGTGTTATTGTGACTTCTGCACTGAAATCAGCCATGAGATGCAGATTTTCTTATATGCCCATAATGAACTTGGTACAGGACTGCAGTAGTGAAACAGCTTGTTAGTAACATCTCAGTTTGTGCCAGTGCTGTTAGACTTTTGCAACAGTTAAATTAACTGTTATCTAAGTTGTACGATTGCCATCTATTTCTTCAGGGACTACACATATGATATAGTTTACCTGATTTATACCACTACATAGCTCTTTCAGCTTGTGAAATTCCCAGCTAGCCATCACAGACAGATTCCAGTTCCCTATCACTAAGATGTGATCATCTAAGATAAGATAAGTTGTGATGTTAATCTAATGTCTTCTACAACTGCAGGAATTTCGAGTGGGGTCTAATCAGTCCAGGAAATTGTATCCAGCAAGTCCCAGATCCTTCAGAAAAGTATCTTATTTGCATCCTGGAAAACTCTAAAGTAAGAAATATGTAGTTTTCCATTTTCAATGGCCTTGAAAAAATTCTTTCAGGCCCTCTTTAATCAGGCTTTGTGCTCACCCCAGCTCACAATCATGAAAAATTTTACTTATACTACTTTGGTGAGAACAGGTTTAAAAAATCAACACACATCCACATCTAAAGAGACAACATTAATCAACTCACAGCAAATATTCAAACCTATAACCAATGTATACTGAACATGAATTCTTTCAAAGTTTATTTGTTGTTTAAAAGGTAACTTTCTGTAGTAGTTTGAACCCAGCCAGGCAGCACGTTCACCCACTCAACCCCTCCTTCCTGCCC
>NDXB01006478.1:0-10073 GCA_002631895.1 Agapornis roseicollis | reverse complement strand
TTTCTTTTTTTTTTTTTAACCTTTTGACCTTTTAAATCACTTTTTCATCTTATGTTTTTTTTTTTTTTTTTTTTATTTTTTTTTTTTAATTTTTTTATTTTTTTTTTTTTTTTTTGGGGGGGGGTAGCTATTTTTATTAAAAAATAAAACCAACAGGTTTTTTCCAGATGCATTAGCTATTTTGATATTTTACAAAAAGAAGGAAGTCTACCTGTAGCTTGGCTGGACTACTACTGTAGTGAACAAAGACAATGTCTTCTGTCACTGCAGTCAGTGATAAACTTACGCAGAGTTAAGTACACAAGAATGTGCTGAGCACTATGTACTATAATATGTTAATGCATCTTTAGAAACCCAGTAATGATTCTGGCTTGACTTAGGCCTAACTTCACAATTTTTTCACCAATTGTATACTCTAAGTAAGATGATAAAGGGAAACACCTGTTTTTTTAAAAAGCACTAACAGTTCCAAGATTGGTAGAAGGTAAGTTAAAGACGTATATACAACTTGTTTCTTGTCTTCCTCCTTTTCAATGTTTCTAAAAAGGAATGAAATGTATCTTTTATATTTCTTACAGACTGAAAAATGCATCACCATAATTTGTTACACTCAGAAGTTCTGAGTAATGCACATACATGTGACAGCTTTTCAGGGTTAGCATTTTTCCTGGCATGCATCAAAAATGTGAATCTGTTCTGTAAATGTGAATATAGTAAAAAAAATATAAAATAATTAGTTATCCTTTTCAAAAGTTATTATGGAAACAATTTTTCCAGTTAATTTTGATAACAGCAGGTTTTTTCCATCTTAATGGAGTAAAATTGTTTGAGATTCACACAAATACATTATTAACAATTGAAAGGAATTTCTTAGCCTAAGTTACCAAAAACAAATTGGAGAATTTAGCAATTGAAAGCTCCAGGAGATGAAGAATTAAAACACAGATAACACAGAATTACATGAAGAAATTTATATGCTTTGCAACCACTCCTAAGACACAAATCTTAATTTTTTAAGGCTCACCAATTCAACATAAGCAAGGGACATATATATAGAATCATGTATGTTGGGATGTAATTAGTCTGATAAGCTCTGTTACTTTGCCAATCACATTTTGGCAAAAATCAAGATCCAGAGATCTAAAGGATGCAAGACAACACAACAGTTTGATTACTCGTCCATTGCTATTGTACAGATGGAAATTAAAATGAATCCTGTGATCATAAAGCAGAATGACATTACTTTTTGATAGGATGTTGTTTCAGCTATGTGAGCATCTTCTTGGTCTTTCAGTACTTTCTGTGTAGCATTATTGAGAGCCTGAAGTTGCTTTATCAGCTCAGCCTGCTGTGCTGTATGTTCAATGTTTTGACTGTAAAGATTCTGCAGCTCCTGTAACTCCTTCCTGTGCAAAATAAGCAATACAGAGAGTTTAAGGCCTCCATTAAACAACTGTATTCAAATAATTTTATTGTAGCTTTCTATTTTTAATTATTTTTCTGCCATTTGCCTTATAAATACTAGAAGTTATATATATTTACCATATACCTTTGTGAAATATCTACAAACCAGTTAAGTCTCGAAACGGAATGCCTTTCAATTTTCCTCTAATGTTCTAACCGCTTTACAATAAATGGATTTTTGCTACTGCATCAATACTTTCTAATCAATATTCAGTTAACTCTTTGGTGGTGGGTGTCAAAATGTAAAATATTTAGAACACATGGACTGTAAAAAGTTTGGTTTTGTTTTTTTTTTTAGCTAGAACAATCAAGAAAAGATACAAGTTTTGTTTAACTTGAAAAGTATCTGCAAAGCAAGTCTCTTCTGAAATGCCTCTATTCCCTAGACACATAAAGTATGTCTGCTGATAAATTCCTTTTCGTCTGAAGGTGCAGCATACTGAGAAAGCCATAAAGTAAAGTAAGTAAACTTTGCTGAGCATTATATAACATAACAATAAAAATTCTATAAACACAATAATAAGAAATATGTTGTAATGCCACCATAGGACAGATCTAATACAATCAGTCTGCTTGAGAATTTTACTCTACTGATGATAATCTTACAAATTAAGGCAGAATTGAAGATCAGTAACTCTTTCTTGTTGTAAACAATGCTTAAAAACCTGGAATATTTTCTGTAACACATGTTAGAAGACTCCATGAATATCTCTTTACATATTTTCTACTTAATTTCCTTTTCAATTCACAAGCAAATTTCAACTAGCATTATGTACAGGTACTGAAATATAAGTTTAGCACTTCAACAAATTTACTTCCTTATTTTCTTGAAGACTTTTATTGGTGACTCACTTCTCTGCACTCAGAATTACCATTAACAACAAGAAATATCAATACACTTTTATAATACTGCTGGAGACATCCAAGCAAAGATTAGTGTACAAAAAGGTAAGCTTAAATATCAACTTCCTTGGTCCTGAGAAACTGGACAAAGGAACCATTTTAAGGGAACTTTCAAAAAAATATTTCTTAAGACCTGAGCCACTACTTCATATGTTCATTATTCATTAGAAGTACAACTGAATAATCATATTTTTGCCTATAAAATTGAAACGACATGTACCACAACAGCATACTCAGTCAACTTACTGTGGTTAAGACAGCACTGTTTAAAAACGCCTGTTAACAGGCCAATGCAGGAGAACACTTACAGACATGGCTTAATTAACAGTATTTTATTTAAGTCCTACTGTTCTTAATGAGACGTAAACCTTAACAACAGTAGAGGTACATTTAGGACTCTATGTAACAAAACCATAGCAAAACAGCAGTGGGTACTTCGTATGTATTAACTTAATTGTGTTCACAAGTACAGCAGGAGAAATAGGGACATAATGATATATTAGAACTTTATGAAACTCTACGACAGACTTCGAAACAACTTGGCTTATTTCCCTGAATGTGGGTAAATAGTAGAAAAAAACCCACATCTTTGCATGGCAGTTGAAACAGATTATATTAATTTTATACTGGTTCTCCAGATCTTCATTTTGTTATGGAAGCAAAAAACCTGGAATAATGTTGAATCCTCAGATACTGTTAGAAATTATGGTAGTAGCAGTTGCCAAAACCACTCTGCTACATTGCTGCTGTTTAATTTGTATGCAAACTTTAACGCAGTTATCTGTGTCTGTCACCTGAGAATGTACAGTATTAAGTACTCTAATGGTCTGCCCATAAAGTGTATTAAGCTCTATAGGAGTCTTTCTTGTTGACTTTATCAGCATTTGGGTCATGCTCTGAAAGACAGGAGATTTGGAGGGAAGCTCAACTTGCAGCCACCCAACTGCAGCACAGTCAGAACACATGTTAACATGTTTGCTCATGTTAAGCTCAAGGATTTTTAAATATAAGGAAACCTAGTCACAGTTCCATTATTCCATATTTTATTTCTTCATACACATGCCATAAATTCCACTATTTCTTTTTTTTGAGTAAAAGCTTACACAAACAAAAAGTTTCAATCTGAAAAATTCTTGATACACAGAAATACACAAGCACTGTATTTTACTGTTACTTGCATCTCTATGTTACAGGTGCTTTTATCCTCTTTAGTCTAAAAGATACTATTTATACATTGCAGATCAACAAAGGGAACCTTCTTTTATTTCATTTCTACACAGGAAGGAGGAAACGATACTCAATCTTACCAGGAATTATTCGGCACCGATGGGGCAACACAAATAAACTGACAGGATTAAGCACTTTCGGTAACAGACAGGCCAACTTGGTGAGAGGAGCTTTAAGACAGGAATGGTGAGAGAGAATGATATTGATCAACTAAAAAGTGAGAGAACTGTGGCCAGGGCTGACAAGAAAAGGGCACAGGTTGGTGTGCCCAGGAAAGACCTTGTGATGAATACCAAGCTCAGGGAGGACAACTCAAGTATATGCACATAAATAAGGGAGTGCTGACAAGACATTATCAGAAGGAGCCTTAAGTTTCTTCCTAGGAAACAGGCACAACTAAGTGTCCACCTGAAGCTGCTGCTCAAATGCACACAGCATGGCCTCACAGAAGATGACAGAAGGAATTAGAAAGCTGTAGTTGAAGGCTCATTAGGATCATGGAGAAAGACGTGATAACTCACATGACTGGAGTGCTGCCATGTCATACAGACTTTTCAGGAAGTACAGGCTGGGATGGCAAAAAATTGCCCTTTATGTGAAAGAGTAATCTAAATGGAGCTCTGCCTTGGGTTGGGCAATGATCCAGACGACAGCATCCATGGGGGCAGGCCAATATGGATGACATAGGGGCTGCTTGCTGATCCTTTCTGACCGGAAGGAAGAATTAAGTCCTCTCAAGAACTGGATTCATGTTTGCAGATCTTTATCTTCATGAAGGACTTGAATCACTCCAGTATATACTGGAGGGATGACAACACAGCAGGACACAAGCAATCCAGGAAGTTTCTGGAGTGCTTTGATGAGAACGTCTTGCTATAGCCAACTAATAGGCTTATAAGGGGACACACACTGCTGGACCACATACTTACAAAGAATGGTCACAGGTGTAAAGGCCAGGGGCAGCCTTGTCTACAGCAACTTTGAGATGATGGGAGTTCAGGATCTTGAGAGGTGGGACAAAGGGAAAAAGCAGCATCACAACCCTTTATTTTTGTGGAGCAAACAGGTTTTTTTCAGGGACTTCCTTGGAACAATCCAGTACAGTATTGGTCTAGAGAGAAGAAGGATCCATGAGAGCTGGTTGATTTTCAGAGATTACTTCCTGTAAGATCAACAATGGTCCATTGCAATGAGCAAGAAGTCAAGCAAGGGTAGCAGGAGGGTTGTTGGATGGACAAACAAGGACCTGCACTGACTAAACTCAAATGTAAAAGGAAGGATACCAACACAGAAGGAGGGACAGGAGATTAGATAAATGGATAGTAAGGTAGATTTGAATCTGGCTTGAATCTACTGGGCTTAAAGAATTATGACCAGTGGCACAAAGTCCAGATGAAGGCCAGGCATCAGTGGGGTATCCTAGGGGCTAACACTGGGGCCAATCCTCTTTTAACATCTTCATAATGAACTGGACAACAGAGCAAAGTGCACCATAGCAAGTTTGCTGATGACACAAAACAGGGGGCAGTGGTTGTTTCACCAGATGCTTATGCTTCCATTCAGAGGGCCTTCAACAGTCTAGACAAACGGGCGGACAGAAATCTCATTAAGTTCAATAAACAGAAGTGAAAATTACTGCCTTGAAGAATAAAAACCCCATGCACCAGTAAAGGCTGGGTCCTGACCAGCTGGAAAGCAGCTTGTCAGAAAATGTCCTGGGGATGAAGGTGGACATCAGACTAACTGGGAGCCACTAATGTGCCCTTGTGACAAAGACTAAAGACATTCTGACACCCACTGAGAATAGCATTACCAGCACAGGGAAGGAGGTGATCCTTCCCCTTTATTCAGAAGTGGTGTGTCCAGTCCTAGGTCCAGTACAAGAGACACATGGATACATGAGGGACCACAAAGATGATGAAAGGACTGAAGCACCTGCCATACACAGAGAGGCTGGGAAAGCTGGGACTGTTTAGTCTGGAGAAAGGAAGGCTCAGAGGGGAGGGATATTATGCATAAGTACCCGATGGAAGTCTATAAAGAAGATGTAGACAAACTCTTCTCAGTGATACCCAGTCAAATAAGAAGAGACAACAGGTAAAAATTAAAAAAGCATGAAATTCCAGTTTAAAAAATAAAATAAAAAAAAAAAAAAAAAAGGTTTTATGCTGTAAGTGTGGTCAAATACTAGAACAGGCTGGCCAGAGAGGCTGCAGAGTCTCTAGTCTTGGACATACTCAAAGTCAATTGAACATCATACTGGGCAGCCTGCTCTGGCTGACATGGCTTGAGCAGAGCACTGGCCCTGCTGGAGCAGAGGGACCACACAATCTCCAGAGGTATCTGCCAGTCTCACCCACTCAGTGATTCTGTATGATTCTGTTACTAATTTGCCTGCAGCATGCTCAAAGTAAGTACACAAAATCAACCCCTGTGATAGTCAGAAAAACAGTTAAAAGATAAAAATGGATTTTAAATCAAAATACCTATTAATGTGCTTACTCAAATCATCAATCTACCACTCTACAAGAAAGACACCTGCCTGTCACTGCAGCAGGATAAGGATGTCGAGTCTTTAAGTAAAATGGTACTTCAAAGTGAATATGTAACAGAAGAAATAATCAAAAATTGCAAACTGGATGTAACAAACACCTACAAGGTCTGTTTTTTCCCCATCACCCTTATTGTCCCCATAAACAAACACACCATGATCACCATGATACACTGAGAGCATGTAACTCCATACTCCATTTAACACTGAAGTCAACAGATACTACTGAATTAAAAAAAAACCAAACAAAACAACCAACCAAACACCAAGACCAATACAATGGGAAACCAAGAAGTTTACAGAAAGTGAGCTGCACTCTTCAAGTCACAAGAAAAAAACTGAAAAATAGTCAGTTTTGTCTCAAGTCAAGATAGAAAAGCATAACTGAAGTATTTCAGCCACAAAAATAAGATAACCTTAGTAGATTTTGCTTTAAACATGCAAGGTTGATACTACACGATTACTGTACAAACTGGACTGTAGCAAGACTCAAAGATTTAACTTGTCCTGCCAATATCAATATTTAATAGTCTTATTACTGTTTACAGTAGAGGTAGCTCTACTGATCACATCAGACAAGAATGGCAACTAAAGTTTCCTCCTATCCTTAGAGGATAATATTAAATAAAACCTTTATGTCCTGCACATACCGACAGTTTAAGAGTAAACTGTGGCTTCCCAGAGATATAATTGAAAGAAGTAGCTGCCATCACTCCATGAGCTATACAACCGTGCTGCAAACAGATTTAATGTTCATACCCACCATTTCAGGTGATGTTGGCTTTGTTTCACCACCAGAGTTTTGGTGAATACACTGGGATTCTGAGTAGCTCTGCTACCCCTGTTACCAAGCAAATATAACAGGGTTTGGGATAATTCAGGAAATCTCTAAATTCCATTATCTGTAGTTTAGAAATACAACAGTGACAGGCATTATGAATTATGGCTTCTCAGGGGAATGGCACAGATACTATGAAATGGTTTACAGCACACTCAAAGAATAACCTGAAAATCCCAGAGCAGCAAAATCAGGGCTGAGTAGAAATCTGACTGCCTCATAATTTACAGCACAGAGGTAAATGGGGCAGGAGAGGAGAGGGGGCAATACTGTTACAAAAAAAGTGACTGTGAAATGATCAGAGGTAGGACTAGAAAGTAATTTTAAGGTAATAAAGTTGTGGCACACAATTCTATTAAGAACACAGAGGCAAGAAATTCTAATTCAATTTTATAATGGTTTACTATATTCACAACAGTTTAATATTTCTTGGATACCTGTGACAGCAAGGCTGATGTCTCAGTGAGTCAAGCAAACCTCTAAAGTTTTATGTGAAGAGCTCCATCAGAGCTCTGTGTCAATAAGACACAGACCACCAAGTGCTCAGCTGTAAACACAAAGTTCTAAAATCCAATATTGAGCCTAATTTCAAAACATACATCACAGAGATGCATTGTTAATCTTTAGAAACAAACCAGCAAGATTTAATGTTCTTCAAGAACGTGAAAACGGTAAGGCTACCAGGGACTAATAGATACAGAAAATCTGTACCAAATGCAAACTTAAAAAAATGAAACAAGGAAATGCATTTCATAACTACTTCAGGAGGCTGAAATGAAATCCAGTGAGATCAAGAGTGTTTTGCAAAAGCAAAGCCAGCAAAGGAAGGTGGTCGTTTTCTGGAGACATACCATGCAAGATGGCTCCTGTAAATACTGTCTGTTTACTAGTCTTAGAAAATTTATTTTCCACAGCTCAGAAGTATGTGACAGACTTTTACTAACACTGGGTAACAGGTTCAAACTTAAACAGGAGAGGTTTAGATTGGATATAAGGAAGAAATTCTTTCCTGTTAGGGTGGTGAGGCACTGGAATGGGTTGCCCAGGGAGGCTGTGAGTGCTCCATCCCTGGCAGTGTTCAAGGCCAGGTTGGATGAAGCCTTGGATGACAGGGTTTAGTGTGAGGTGTCCCTGCTTATGACAGGGGGGTTGGAACTAGATGATCTTAAGGTCCTTTCCAGCCCTAACTATTCTATGATTCTATGGGTGGGACTTCCAGAAACACCTCCCACTCTGTTCCACCAGAATGAGACTGGAGTACTTTAAAATGTTGGTCCCTGATAATTTGCTAAAAAAGACTGTCCCTTAAAGGGAACGTTTCTCTTAGTGTCTACAGACACAGTTCCTGTTAAACTGAAAAAAAACAACAACCAAACCTCTTGTAAAAACCTGTCAGATGTACAGAACAGAACAAGAAGTTAAGATTGCACAAGAAATAGCACCAGACCAGTTTGCACTCAGGCTCTTAAGAGACTTTAATTTTCAATTGATTTTAGCATCTACTGTAAAAATTTCAGATACAATTACCAAGGTGTCAGCTGAGAAGTATTTTTCTGGATCTGCCTGTACTGCATATAAAAGAAGATGCTATAAGAAGGAAGCGATTTTCCTTCACTCCTTTCTCCAGAGCTTGTTTCTAACAATTACAAACATGCTCCTGGTCTGTTTTCAAGAAAGCAAATGGTGGGGAAGCCAGGCAGGCAACAGATGGGGAGAGAGGCAGAGCAGTGGGGAGAACAGAGATATTTCTAAATCAGATTGTCCTTTTTCAGCTCGAAAAGTTTGAAATTGATGACGGAAGATAGTAAAGAAGATAGCATATTTTCCACACTATTTTCAAAGAATTTTCTGCCAGCATTAAATAAAAACTGACCATTCGATGCAATACTTTCACAAGTCTGAGGTATAAACAAGAATTAAAAAAAAAAAAAATTGTCAGTTAAAATAAAAACTTAACAACCAAATGTTTAAATCATGAACTCAACATAGTTCTAAGATCTTGGCCTAAGAGGATGAGACAATGTAAACACCTTATTTTCTCCTCAGATTTTTCCTTTATTTCTGGAATTATTGTTTTTTCATGAAGAACGAAAAGAAAAAATGTTTTATGTATGTTTCCCCTTGGAAAGATAAGGAAAAACTTCAGCTTTCTGTACTACAAAAAATACAGAATACTTGAAATTCTCAGTCCATATGGCTAAATACAGAAACTGCTGCCTGAAACTGTGAATTTTATATAAAACATTTAGCATAAGCCTTCTTTTTTCATACTAAAAATGTAACCAAGACACTTGTAGCTAAAGACAGTTCATTGAGAAAGATTAACAGACATTGAGCAATAATGGTATTGAATAAATATATGCATACATAACATAATAACTCACAAGCTAATGATATGAAAACATACTATCATTCATTGGAGTATCAATGAAGTGTCAGGGAAAAAAAACATTTGAGCACACATTAAAACGTGATCCTTTTGCCAAACTCCTTTCCATAAATACAGGACGTATGTTGTATGGAAAAACATATAGACAAACACTTGAAACTTCAAATAAATATATTTAGTATTTTTTGCTACCTAAAATTCAGAACACATGTTCAACAACATACTTATTTGAATTAAATATGTGAGCAAAAAAATTTTTCCTGGGATGAATACAGGGATGTTGTACGGGAAGCTATGGACCAGGTTAGGAAAGCTAAGGCCCAGCTAGAATTAAACCTAGCTAGGGATGTTAAAGATAACAAGAAGGGATCCTCTGTGTATATTGCAAATAAAGGACAGACCAGGAACAACTCAGGCCCCCTATGGAAGCTATTGGGTGAACTGGCTACCCTGGATTTGGAGAAGGCTGAGGTTCTGAACGATTTCTTTGCCTCAGTCTTCAATGGCAAAGGCGCTGACTGCACCACCCAAGTCTTGGAAGGCAGGCACAGGGACTGTGAGAATGAAGACCTTGGGCCCATTGTAGGAGAGGATCTGGTTAGAGACCATCTTAGGAATTTGAACATACACAAGTCCACGGGACCTGATGAAATCCATCCGTGGGTCCTGAAGGAGCTGGCGAATGAAGTTGCTAAGCCACT
>NDXB01006475.1:12247-26504 GCA_002631895.1 Agapornis roseicollis | reverse complement strand
ACAAGTGCAGAGGAGGGCCACGAGGATGATCAGGGGACTGGAGCATCTCCCATACAAAAACAGGCTGGGAAAGTTGGGTCTGTTCGGGGAAGAGANTCTTGTGAGACCTCACTTGGAGTACTGTGTGCAGTTCTGGTGTCCTCAACGTAAAAAGGACATGGAAGTGTTGGAACAAGTGCAGAGGAGGGCCACGAGGATGATCAGGGGACTGGAGCATCTCCCATACAAAAACAGGCTGGGAAAGTTGGGTCTGTTCAGCCTGGGGAAGAGAAGGCTGCGTGGGGACCTCATAGCAGCTTTCCAGTATCTGAAGGGGGCCTATAGGGATGCTGGGGAGGGATGCTCCCTTCATTAGGGACTGTAGTGACAGGACAAGGGATAATGAGTTCAAACTTAAACAGGGGAGGTTTAGACTGGATCTAAGGAAGAAATTCTTTCCTGTTAGGGTGGTCAGATGCCGGGATGGGTTGCCCAAGGAAGTTGTGAGTGCTACATCCCTGGCAGAATTCAAGGCCAGGTTGGACAGAGCCTTACATGGCATGGTTTGGTTTGAGGTGTCCCTGCTTATAGCAAGGGGTTTGGAACTAGATGATCTTAAGGTCCTTTCCAACCCTAACTGTTCTATGATTCTAAATAGGAAATGGGGGAATTGATATTTGAGGTGCTTTAAGCTGAAATTTGACAGAGATTTAAATAAAACTGCAACATCTTCAGTAATATTCCTAACCATCAAGCTACAGCTCTTAACTTTTCCTGCTGAAAGTACTCCAACACATGCAAATACTTCAATATTCATTAGAAGAGTGACTTGAAAGTGACTGTCCCATATTCTAGCTGAGTGATACAATTGCTGCACCATACAATCTTACCTTCCTCAGCCCAATGAATATTCATGCCAAGTGGAACATTTCCAACAGGAAAAATCGCCGCTGGGATACTCAAAGGTGTGATAGTGATCACACTTTCAGATGTGGTGAGACCTGCCAAGGGCACATGTCCCTGATCCAGCAGCAGTACACAGGAATCTAAGAACAGTTTACCCCTAAGTGGTCTTCAGGTGGAAATACAGAAGACAGATGAAAAATATCTGTCACAATATCTCATCACTAAACTGCCTTTTGTAGGATCTGCTCTAGAGCACATACTGAAAATTCTTTCAGAGCTAAAAATTGAGACAGGGAAATACTTGTTCTGAAAACTGAAAATCTTAAGCTGTCAAAGTAAAGGAATATGCAGCAGTAGAAAAGAAGCTGAGGGTCCTGGTGGTGTCTGAAAGTTGTTGGAGTGAGGTGCCTAAATGCCATTGTCGTAGCCTAACTTGTGTAGTGATTTAGTTTATGTATCTCCTGTTGGTCATTTTCTCATCTCTGAGACATATGGTAAAAAATTGTAAGTCTACTCCCATGTGGGATGACTACAGAATAAATTGTAGGACAATACAAAGAACAAAACTGGAAATGATAGAGTAATAGAGACTTAGAAGAAAGGATTATTAATTATAAGACCAAAGAAATAAAGCAGATGTGCTGAACATTCAGAAAAGATTGTATGATTTAGCACAGGAAGAAAAGAAGAAAAAGCACTCTTAGTAAAAACTAAGATTATCCTCCACTGAATCTGCAGCAACAACATCCCCCTCCGACCTTCTCTTCTCTAATTAGAGGCAGCAGCTTTGCACCTTTAGAGATGGAAATAAAACAAGGAGAAAGAAAAAAAAAAAGGAAGCATGATGGGTGGAAATAAAACTTTTTAACTTAAATGTAATTAATCACAAGGTTCCTACCATATACACCCTGAATACATAAGGAAATCTAGTATCAAATGGTTGGAGTACTATGGAAAAGTAAGTGCATCACTGAAAATTACAATAGAAACTGAAGAATTAAATATTTCCTTTTTAAGAAGGATATAGCATAGCTTAAGGAATTAAACTTTCTTATCAATCCCTTTATCCAAAAGTGTGATTAAAATGATGATTAAGAATTGAGTAAAACACCAAGACTACAACATAATAGGACTAATCAACATGGTTGCTAAAAATAAGTGTCATTACTCCATCACAGTAGTTTGAGCATAGAAGATAAAAAAGTAATTATTCATGCCAATGGCATACAGGAGAGCCTTCAGAAGAGATTACTACAAGAAAGTAATCGGCTTGCATTCAGAGCTGAATCATGAAAGCACTCAAATGATGAAAAACAAAGCATGGGAATTATAATTTCACAACACTTACAGGCTGGCAAAGGTTTATAAGGCTTCAGGCTTTTCAGGTAGGTTCTGTGTAGTTCAGTACTTTCTTACAATTTGGAAAGGTCAGCATCAGGATTATGCATTCTGGACAAAGGCTAAATCAGAACACCATACCCCTTTCTTCCAGCAGACCATCCAGTTATAGTGTCTGTAGTTTCTATTATTATTTCTTTTTATTAAAGTTCAGTAAATAAAAGCCAAAGGAAACTGATGTTTGATAACTGATTTGTGTTTAGATGATACTGTCTACTGCAGAAATACAGATTTGAGGCTACAAAATTAATATGCTCCCGATCACAGAAAATGAAATTTTCTCAGAAGAGAACTTATCATTAGCTTTTTGTTTAATACAGCAGTGTTAAATTTCATGTGCAGTAAGCCATGTATTATTATGACTGCATTAGAGCTGTCAATCTCATTTTAGCTGAGGAAATATTTGTGCTTATCAACAGTAGAAATAAGAAAAGTTTTCCTAAAAGGTGTTCTCAGCGTCAGCCAGTGCAGACTGGCTCAGAAAATCTGTATTATGGAAGAAAAAAAACCCCAATACCATGATGAATTCCTGTCTGGTTTGGAAATTTCTATATCACTGTATGTTGATTCATGGACCTTCCTACCATGCTATATGTACCACAGAAGAACAGTATATCTTACCCCCAAGGGAGGATGAAGCATTTTAGCCATGTATCTTGGAGGAATTGCAATGGCAGGAATGCTTGAGCTTTACTAACATTTTAAAACCCAATCTAACTCAATCAATCATGTCTCATGCTACTTGCCTATGGTCCATGGATCCTCCTTCCTTTGTTGCATTAGCCCCCATTTTGGGAGGCTGCACAGTAAACCACGGCAAAAGCCTAGGTCACCTTTACAGGTATTGAATATGCTAGAAGAAATCAAGTTGATAACAACCAAGTTGAGTATTCCTGGGGACCTCCTTGCTCAGAGGAGACTGTTTAACAGCACAAAGCCATTTAGAAAACATTTTCTTCTTCCCCCTGTCCTGGGTCTCATCCTCTACATGTAGCTGAACAGTCACAGATCTGCAAACTTATCTGTGCTGTGAAGTTTCTAACCTCTTCTGATTTGCGTTTCAAATATGAAAGTTAAACAATGCAAGAGAAAACAGGAAATCAAAATCTGAGGAAAATAAACACTTCAACCATTACTCTAAAATTATTTGCTTGATTTTCTGGAATAACCTGGTTGTCTTAATCCATAGGATGTGAACATCTGACATGTTCTCTGCTTGAATTAACCCACTTCTTCCAGTCTAATGCTATTATAAGAAAAGAGCCTGGATTTGATACAGCCTTAGGATCAAAATATGTATCTTTAGTTAAGCGTCATTTTTCAGAAGTGTGTATAAGTGGAAAAGGTCAACAAATAACCAGTCATGGTCATACTCCCAAAGACAGTAAAGAGAGAATTTTAGGTTCACATTAATTTCTACCCTTGTAGCAAACACTTGACTCATCCAACAGTGCAATTAGGACCTAGTTGTCATACTACACAGCTAAATCAGAATATTAGGTGATAGTCATATCCTGCACTACATTTACAGTTTTAATTTGTGATAGATAACATTGAATTACAGTCACAGAAAGGAGAAATAAGCTTTCAGCCCAGACAAGTCCTTGCCTCCTGTAAACACAGATGAATCATGAAGAGAATACAGCTTTTCCAGTGTTGCTTTTTATGCTGGCATGCTGATTTTAGTGCTGAATATTGACAATTTGTCAAGAAAGTTGAGTGTTTCAACTGCACTGTCTTTCAGCTGAAAGAAGAAAAGCACCTTTAATTTGTAGGCATGTTCTTGTTTGCTAACACCAAAGAAAATACACAGTTAAAGCTGTAATCTGCTTCTAAGATAATATTAGTCCCTTACTGTTTGATGCATAATGCACACTTCCCATATTAAGAGAGGAAGCTGACTTATGTCACAGCATTTCATAAGCACAGTAATTCATATGCTAATGTACATTTGTAGTAATTTCACTTCATGCTGATGTTCTCATTACATGATAGCTGTCAGAGCCTTATCTTCACAAGGACTTGAAAGCCAATCCTTCTCCAACAAAAAGCAGTGCAAACCCTGGAAACAGGCATTTTCTGGCCAGGTAGAGAGTAGAGGCACAGCCATGCAACAGGGCTCTTTGCACACAGCCTCAGAACTGTCAGAACATGTGACTTTGCCCAAGTGGCAGCCCAGAAGCTGAGCATCCTCCAGAGATCAAAGGCTGAGGGTGGAACTTGACAGAATTTGCGCAACAGTAACAAAGGCAGTTACAAAATCATGCTTGCTATTATTCCATTGCAATCTGGCAGTAGGCCTATGCTCTGGGTACAGTGGTAAATGAAAGACCTAGAGGCTATGCAGGGATTTTATTTAATAGGGTGTCATATTAATCCTGAATAAAACATGGAAGATGTCTCCATTTTTCCTACTGCATTCTGTGTAGAAAGTGAATACTGCAAGCAAGCTATGGATATGAAGGTTTCAGATTTTAGAGACACTTTTCTATTTAAAACCACTACTAAGTGTTGATTATTTTAGATAAATTAGATTTTGTTAGCACATATCTGTGAGATAATAAAAACTCATTTCAGCTTCTGTGGAAAAGAAAGAAGTGTTACATATATAGAAAAAAAACTGAAAGCTTTTGGAGCTTGAGAGTACTTTTTAGAGAGGTTTGTTTTAATGAAAGTTTCCATCAATTATGAAGAGCTTATTCTGTACTTGCTGTTAAGAGAAGTCATTGTCCAAAGTGATCAAGGAGATTTAGGAAACTTCCTTTCCTTTTTATGAAAACAAAAGGATAATGAAAAGTCTGCTTTTCATGGAGGGGCAAATATGTATGTGGCCCTTCAATAACACTGATTTCTAAAAATTCCAGCCTATTAAAGTTGCACTGATTCCGTGCTGGATGAGATGCCACATATACAGATTGGGCTGCTCTGTGGCAGAAATAGTCCCTTGCCCAACACTCTGTATTACTGGTGGTACACGAAATTCTGTTAATGAAGAGGAAAAAAGAAAGGCAGCCAAAACTTATTTTACCCTTCAGTAAATCTGTCCTATGCAGTGTAATGGAATAGACCTAAATTAGGTTTCATGTGTCTTTCCTACATTGCAAAAAATAATAAATTAAAACCAAAATAAATAAACCCTAAAGAAAAATGAACAGAAAACACTTTGAAATAAGTACCAGACTGAAAAGAAAGGAGAGAAACATCAGCTCTGCAGTCCTCTTGAGTCCTTCTGAAGATTTAGTTTCCCATCTTTTCCCACCCTCCATATTCTCTTATAATGTCACACTCTGCTTAATGCGTGATTGCTTAACTTCCATCACATCCTCCCTCAATATTCATGCCTTAGGTCTTAACAGGCTGTGTGTTACAACTTGATGCAATGATGTGATCTTGAAACCCTGGGGTAGTACCTGGTGAGTGTTACCATGGGATCATAGAATACCAGGTTAATAAGGACATCAAGGATCATCTGCTTCAAACTTTTTAGGCAAAGCATGACCTAGCTAGGTGATGGCAAGATGTCCCAGCACCCTGTCAAGCAAATCCTAAAAGTGTCCCACTGCTGGGGAGTCCACCACTTCCCTGGGAGAATTATTCCAATGGCTGATTGTTCTCAAATATTACCCACATAAACAAAAAGAAAGTAACAATATTACCAGTCTTTGAATCTAGTAAGTATATTTAACTTTTTAATAGGTGTTTCCTGCTTTGACTCTAGATACTACTTCTACATTTTGTATAATCTATTATTAAATAAGGGCGAGATTCAAATCATTCAACTTCCACTTCAGTTTGGATCCAAATGAAATCTTTTTGCCCAAATATTAGGAATCAAGACTGCCTTCTCTCCAGCACCATTTAAGTTCTGATCAAGGCTGTCACGATCCTACATGCAATCCAAAGAGTTCCAACTTGCTCGCAGTTTTGGGTTAAAAAAACATGTTTTGAGCCTCCCAAGAATATGATTTTCCTTTCTCAAATGGAGAATCCTACTGCCTCTAGTGGGACTGAGCTCCAGAGCAGCAGAAAACACTACTGCCTACCCTCTGACTAGCCTAAGGTTCAACTCTACCCTTATGTTGGAGCAAACTGTTCCTTAGATCCTCAACACCGATACCTGCTCATTTTCCAAAGTATAGTAATCCAGACAGCCAGGAATAGCTTGAATCTTGGTTTTTCATTGAAGAGAAACAGGTGAAGTGCCTATGTTTTGCTGGAGTCTCCAGACAGATGAATCTGAATTTTGCCACACCTGAATTCAGATGTACAAATCAAACTGCTTTCAGAAATATGTGTACTTGTAACCACTATTAAAGGAACTGGAGCATAGAAAATTTTATTGTTCAGTATCAGCTCAGAGTATGCTTGATTATATGCCTGTAGCTTTGCAGCTTGTCCATGCTCTCCCCAGAAGCCCACTTCATTTTCAAGCATGGTATGTTGCACTGAATAGGAAAGCCACATTTACCTAGGATAATTCTAGAGTTCTTTTGACAATGCAATAAACGTAGATGGATCCCTATCAGTGAGATAACATAACCTAGTTTTATTCAACTGATTCTTTAAAGTAGTGCTCTCACTTTCATCAGGCGATAATAAAAGTATCTATTAAAGTAACAATATTGGCCAAAGGAGCACACAAAAGGCAAGGTGTGAGCCTATCCTTCAGTTTTCCCCAGAGCCAAAAGCAGTCTTTACAAAAGCATCTTAAATTTTCATTTAAAATGGCAAATGCATTCCATCTCCATCAGTCAGCAAACCATCCTCCTTCCTAGCTGTCACACTAGCAGGAGAGTCAGAACAATGTCCATATTTTTGATGTTTGGCACACAAAAGCTGGTTTAAAGTTATTTGTCTGGCACATTTTCAGTGCATCCCCTTTTTTGGGAAGCGTAACATACAGATTTATGTACACTTTGACTTAATTTTATTGTCTCTCTCATATTAGGAAAATACTTGATTTGATTGCTATATCCTTGTCTGTATTTCAGCTTTCTCAGAAGTATTTACGAAAGAGTGAGACCAAACAATATGAAAACGATGGCTTTCCATCTAAGGCCAGAGCTCTAGAAACACCAGAACACATACTTACCAGCTACTCTGAATGCCTGATTGAGGCACAACCCTGAGGAAGCGTCTGCTGCAGAAGTCAATGATATACAAGAATACAAGCATGACATTGCTATAAAGTCATAAAGCATGGATGTGTAAATTATTTTTAAAACCTTCAGATACAGACACAAGTACAACACACCTACTTAGTACATGTTTAACTGCAAAGTATTAAACTTCTGTAGTTTTACTATAAATACTTATTCTGCATTTGAACAGTAATGAGAAGGTCCACTTACTGGATCTAACACTGCCATGCAGTAGGATACTTCCCATAAAATAAGCATTTTTCTATGTATAGCCTCACCAAAGTGTTCTGCAACCTCTCTTATCAAATGCATCTTAATTAGTCAAAGTGATTACTCATGCTGTGCTAGTGCTCCTGAATTTGAACTCCAAATTGCAAATAGAATCTCTCTCTCTCTCTGAATACCTCCCCCTCTCCTTCTCCCATCTGCAGCAAGAAAAGCACTGCCTGGGTAAAATTAAAGCAGCTGAGAGAAAGTTTCTCTACACAAGTTCATAAATGTGGATTCAGAAGCAGTGTGGAGGTCCTCATACATGGAAATAAAGACAGAAAGCAAGGAAAGGAAGAGCTACCTTAATATTAAATATAAATTTTATTTTTCCCTACACACACAGATAAAAGATGATAGCCAGTACACATATAAAAATATACGGAAAAGAAAAGGATGTGAGGAAACTCAGGGTCTCCAAACCACAGGAAGCAGTGCCCAACTGCAAGTCGCTAACACAAAGCACTGCCTTGAGTAACAGCAAGCACTGCTTGGCAAGCACAGGCACAGGCTGAACCCTAAAGCAAGCTTTAAGGTAACTGAAAAATTCCTGGTGCTTAGAGACTGAGAAAGGAGAAAATACCCACAAACCATGAAAGGAAGAATTAGATTCCCTGTACAGACTTACTTAAAGCCAGAGATATTTTGGGGTTCTCTTTACCACGTTTACTGAAGATGTGTGAGAACCTAACTAGTTAAGAAGCACCACTTTTTAAAACAATGATATTAAAAGCTTCCAATTTCACTGACTATTTTCCCCTGACCTTTTAAAGCATCAGCTGCATGACAAGATGGCATCTAAATCATGCCTGAAACATTGTTCTTGGACAGGATTGGAAAAACATCATGCTGTATTACACTGCTACAAACCTGACATAATTTATATAGCCTGCATACCAATGTTAGATTTAAGAGAATGTGCCTGTGCATTTTATATCTATATTTATTTATCTTCTTTTTAACGTGGCTAATAAAACTATACAAACGTATACTGATTATTCAATTTCCCTACAATTATTCAGATTAGGATCCTTGGTGGTCACAGCTGTCATTAATACAACAGAACAAGAACAAATTAGAAAAGCATTTAAAAATTTCCATGAGATTCTTTGTGACCATGTACTGGCCTGAGTTAACAACGATTTAGACTAATTTGACAATAGTTACTTTGCAAGAATGGTACTAGATGAACTCAAAATAGTATTAGCAGAAGACAGTAATTGTGTTCCCTTTGCAAGCACCCTAATACAGGAAAATGATAAAAGACATCATGTGTTTAACAGATGTTCCCTTTAGGCATTGTGCTGCTAAAAGTGTGTCCCTGCACACAGCTGCAAAGGCCCAATGCTCATGAGATAAACACCAAAAAAAAAAAAATACAATTGTTTGCAATGAAAATAAGAAACAAAGATCACTCTTGCAACAACAGAAAAGTAAGAGTTAATTTTCTGAGTGTCAGCCGTGAAACTGGCAAATGTTGAACCAAGAGGACACAACCTTATTCTGACTAGTAACAAGTACAAAAACAACTGAGAGAATGTAGTGTTAGTGTTAAATGAAACTATGCGATAACCTAGTTTAAGTCAGACGCTCACTGTAGCAAGCACATTCTTAAAACACCTGTTTGCCCACTGACTGTGAACATTAATCAACACGTATATTCACTCTCTCCAGAAAAAGAAACCCTTTCACTCCTTACTGTCTTCTACTGTTATCTCTATACAGGGCTTCAAAACTGGGGAATTTATTCCATGCAAAGTCAATTAAGAGCTAGTTAGAGAAAAAAAGCTTGCCAAAGGATGCAAGCCATGCAACACTCCCAAAACATAGTGAGAGACTCCCAGTGAACTCTTCCAGTGATTCATTCCACAGTCCAGGGAGGTGCATGGACACCACTGTCCTCCTGCTTCTGGCAAGTTCCATTTCAGGCTTTATAACCCCAAATTAAGATGAGTGGCAAAATATTGAGGAGCAATAAATTATTCAGCTGGACTGTATGGCATTTAAGCCTTTTAAGACCCAGGATGATAATCCTGAAATTAATCAAGATTTAAAGATACTCAAAGACCCGCAGCTTAAATAAACTACAATTTCCTGACATTTCAGGTTAGTTTCAAAAGGAATTTGAAGAACTAATGCCTGTGATAGCATAGAATGCCATGCTCTGGCTTATCTCTGGGAAGTCGTTACCAGTCTCTAGGCCAGGCAAAGATGAAAAATACATTCCTGAACACTTCTGTAATTATGCAAGCATCCAAGAAAAAGTGGTAATGCTATATACAAACCAATTATTTTCAGGAAGACATGTATCGGTAAGATAAGTCCTTCAATCAGTTTGTGTTAGGAGTCATTACCCTTACATTTTCTGTAGTTAAGTACTACTGTCATGTTAGCACTATAAATTCAGCTGGTAAAGCAACTGTATCTGAGAACAATTTTCAGCTAAAAGTGAAAAAGTGTAATAGCAAGGTTTAGACCTACTCATGGTGTTTTACACTGCTGGTCATATCATTTCTACCTTTCTTAGGTGGAGAAAATTATTTGGGGCTATCCTTCAAAGTGCTGACTTCAAAAGCAGGCTATGAGGGCAACAGCTGTTACAGCATAGTGTCCAAGTGTAATAAATATTTTGGGGAGGGTGGAAACTACTAGGGGATCCCAATGGGAGCTACGTAATCTGAGATCCCATTGGTTCTTACGCAGAGAAATGGGTTAAGTTCAGATCACATTTCAGCAGAAATGAGATTTCCAGATATGTTTCTCGACTATGACAATCAGGACACAGCTGCTTCTTATGGGAAAGTGAAAAGGAACATCTTCCCCAGCTGAGGATAGAGGAAACTCTTTTTCCCTTAATGGCATACTTTTACTGAGACTTACAGACACTTAACCTTTCTATGCTCTTACAGGTTAGATGAGAGGAATGCCACGCCAAGACCTCCTGCACTATGTTCATCATGAGTGAAGCACAATAAATGAAAAAGGATTTCCTTCCACTAGCAGAGCTGCTCTGCTGGGGAGGAGCCCGCCTGTGAGCGCAGGTTTATCAGGACTGATGGGGTTTTTTTCTGCTCTAAGCAGAGGGCAGGAGTAGGTCTTCATCTCTCAATATTTGTTCTCTCCTAATTTGTTCATACAATTCCCAAGCTCTGTGTATCATTATTTTAATTGGAAATGGCAAATTAATGGGCTGAACATTCTTTGATGGTCAGAGTGCTTTATAGGAAGTCAAAGTAAATTATTCAAAGAAGGTTTATCTTCCAGTCTCTAAGACAACGCTGAAGAAACTGGAAAAAATGTAATAATGAGATTCTTACAGGAATTTTTGATGTTTCTACTTAGGTATCAAATTTATTCAAAATTGGGAACATAAAGCTTTCTCTCTCATCATGTAGCTCTGGATAGTGTCACTGCTAGACTGGAAACATCTTCCTGTCAAATCCTCTAAAGGCAGGTGTCTGGCAACAGATCTCTACTGCTGTTATTGTTTAAACTGTAGCAAAACCGGCAAACTTGATTTGCTACCATATACATCAATCCCCACATTAGCCAACGTGTGTGTGCGTATTGGTGTGAAAGGGTGTACAAAAATCCACTGGAAAATAAATCCAAATCCTTATGCAAACTGAGCTAAGATTTCTCATATCACTTTCTGGAAACATAGAAAGTAGGTTAGCCCATATTCCAAAATAGCACATCAGCACTGAGAGAAAAAGTAGTATATCTGTATCTTTGTGCTTTTTAGCTCAGTTCTCTATAGGGGGGGAATGTAGAATGAAAGCTTTTCCCTTATTGCACTATGTGGAGAAACACATACAAGGAAAAAATGCTTATACCTTTAAAAAGCCCCCAAATCAGCCACCTATATGGGAAAAATGTTATCTGTTTTAATCAAAGCAAATGCCACAGTGAAACCATTTCAGCTTTATCTAAATATAAGCAAAGAAAAAGCCAGGAAGTTTAAAATGTGTTTAAAATGTTGTACTGGGTATGTATCACATCCTGTTCCTTGTACATCTTGTTCCTTGTATCAAAATTCTATTTGGTAAAATATTTATTTTGGAAATAGCAGCATACTGTCTGTGATGTGGCTGTTCATCTTGTGATTTTTTTAAAGGATTTGTTGTTCCAGTAAGAATTGCTCCCTATTTTGTGATATCTTATGCACTCCTACACAAAAAAAATATTTTCTTTAATACCAATGCAGGTCTCCTGCATTTTATTCTCTGCTCCCTCCCCCCCACCTTTTTTTGAGGAAATAAAAATGTACAAGCAAAACCCGAATTATTTATACACACATCAATATAAAGATTCTGAAGAACTCTTCTGGTATTAATATTGAAAAACTCCTTTCATAAACTACTGCAGTACCTTAACATGAAAAGAAAAACAAAATCCACTCTTAGGCAATATTAAATGATGCTTATCTGCCCTGAAAAAGTTATTACCTTCTTCAAGTCAATATCAATACTCTTGGTTACAACATGATGAATGATGCTGATCTGCTTCCCAGAACAGATTTCAAGCTAGAACACTGATATTTCTAATTACAAAAAAAATTATATTGCCTCCCCCAAATTCCAAGTGTCAGTCTTCATTTGGATCTCTGCAGTAGATTAAAATGAATGCTTGAAAGGTACTGAGCATTGTACATGAAAGGTATAGGACCTTTTAATTTCAGTGATTTTTACGCAAGCAGCAGGAATTCCTAAAAATAACAAAACAAATCTATTTTTAATTCCTCCTACTGGTCTATTCAAATTCCAGTTCAGTTCTTGGACACCTGGCTCTCATTTATTCCCCTGTATCAGTCCAACCTGTTTAAATACCTAATCCACTATCTTGTGAAGCACTATAACCCATGTACATATGCACATAGTTTAGGCAATTATAGGGTTAGACTCTTCCACACAGCCAGGCTTAATTCTCTCTAAAAAGGAGAGACTGAAATGGAAAGCAATTTCCTGAATGCGTAGCTGTTGGGATCTGCATTTTTCTTTCACAGTCATTGACTTAATGCTTGCTATCACAACTTCAGTAAAAATTAGGACCTTCGTAAGGCTACACAAGCTTCACAATTAACTAAGTGAAGAAATGATGGAGTTTCTTACTTTAAAAAATGAAGTCAAAGCACTAAAATAAAATAAAATGGTTGGTTTTTCATGTCCTGTGAGATTTCCACCTGTCAGAATTTTTTAAATTGTAACCTAGTAAATGAAGTGCATAATTAAACACATTTAACTGCATTCCTAGATTGTAACTAGATAGCTTGTCACATGCCTTGGTGGGTCTAAATAGAGTTTTCATTCTTAATTTCCAAAAACCCAAGGCACAGAATTGACTTAGCTCAACCTAGAGCTGGACAAATATACTACTAAAGTATCATCACATCAAATAAATCAAAGAACATAAATTTATAGCACAGCAGTGGAATAAGTAAGAAGAAATAAGGCAGTTATGTTTATGAGTAGAAACAGATAGCATTGTCTTGCGATGCCAGCAATTTCATCCTCCAAAACCTAAGAGGGTCTGTGGAAAGATAATAGGTCCCACAGTCATCAGACTTAAGTACAGCTAATTTTTTGACATACCACCAATGTAATTAAAACCCAACACTTTCCTAGTTAGATGGAACTAAATCAAACTGTAAAAGGCAAGAGATTTCACAAGAGTACATCATGTCAGTTAGTCTCATCTCCTTTTTAGAAAATAAAGGCCCATGAATATATTTGCATATTCACGTATCTCCAGCTCTGAGTTCAAGGACATTTACAAGACACCTGCTAATATGCCAAATTCGTATTCATTGGACTGGGAAGCCTGCTGCGATGAGATACCATTTTCATTGAGAAGCCATTAGCTTAAATGTTGAGAGATTGGTTTTCCTTAAACTGTTTTGTGAAGGAGAAGCATTAGTATAATCAGTTGTTAGAAGGCACAGTAGAACAGGTGAACTAGTCCAAAGTGGTCAAATCTAGTATTTTCGGAGTTTGCTTAACCAGGACATTGAAGGTCCTTTCCAACCCTAACTATTCTATGATTCTGGGTCCTAGAATTACAGTCACAAGGTAGTCTAAGCAACAGCTCTCATTTCCCAGCTTAGAGCTTCTAATTACATATAGTTGTACTTTTCCAGACCAGCGACAATCATGCATTCCCTCCTGGCTCATGTGGCACAATGATACGTGTTCAATCTTGTGTCTACAGCACGAGTGACCGTGCTCTAGACTCCTGTGGCTGCATTATTTTATATGGGTTAGATGTCTCCCTTACACCCTCCAGTGACTGACACAGGAATTTCAGCAACCAAGTTTCAATGTCACAGGCTGCTGCAGAGGTGTGTCCTAAAGCCCCACCGCAAGTCAAACTGAACTTACAGATTCAGCCCTATGGAGCCTTTTTCATGTCAGCATGCATATACATAGCTCTGCTGCACAGAACTCTAGGCAATTGCCATCTCAATAGTTCTAGAATACATATCACGTATTTACAGATCTCTGTGAGTTACAGCATACATCCTTCTATTTGTTTTGATCTGCACTGTCTTGGATTAAAAAAAAAAAAAA
>NDXB01006474.1:23178-38871 GCA_002631895.1 Agapornis roseicollis | reverse complement strand
AAAAATTTTTTTTTTTTTTTTTTTTTTTTTTTTTTTTAAATAACAGAATATCATGAGTATATAGCCTTCTATGATATACATACCTAAGTATGTCACCTTGATCTTCAAGTATTTTTCTTCCTTCCTCTGGATCAGTGATGGAGATTTAGGCTAGGAACTGGAAAAAAATAACTTCACTAAATGATTAGAGGCACTACATATGTGAACAGCACATTGGTCCTGTAATCAGAATATGCCACTGAATATCATTTGACGTTTAAGAACTTTTCTGAGACATTTTCCTCAGATTTTTGCTAGTAATAAGGTCAAATCACATGTGAAATTTTTAAAACTGAAGCCTAAATCAAGGAATATAGTTTTCAAGTTTAGTGTTGGGGACTGAGAGAACAGAGGAGGAATGGAAAAGACACTGTTCAAGTTGAACTGTAATGAATTATCAGTAGCAGAGATCTCTGTCTTAAGCTGATAATGTGATGATGGTCAGGGAAAGCCTGTGAAATGTTCTCTAGATTGTAGGAAGAGTCCCCTTAACTTAAAAAGTTTGCTTGGGGACTAGATCTAATGTCTAAGTTCTGAAAGGGGAAACAAAAAGTTGCCCCAGTGCATGTCTGCAGTTTGCAGCGCTGCATGTTTAATGCTGGCTACAACCACATGATATTTGTGATGGGTCTTACAATATGTCTTCAAGCAGTGTGTGCTTAAAGAAATTGCTTTTAATTTTTTTTTTTAATGAATGGTATGAAGAGTTTTTTCAATCATTTTTTTGAAAGGTAACATTAAAACCCATTTCATTTTAATCTTTCCAATTTTACTTTTAAAGTGATAAGGTAATTTACCTTAAATTAGGTAAGTGATAAGGTAAATTAGGTAATTAGGTGATTAGGTAAGTGATAAGGTAAAATTTATCACTTTAATTTTACCTTAAGGTAATTGAAAAATACATTTTTGCAAGCAGTCTTCTGTCATTTTGAAGGAGTTGGAATTTGTTCCCTTTTTATGCCCTATTTTTTCACTAGAAATACAGAAACAAAGAAAAGGCACGAGGATCTGAATAATGGAGTACTGTTAGGAACTTCTTTTTAGTAACTGATCCAATGTTTGTATTGTAATTATTGAGTAGTCAGTGAAAACATTAACCTGATGTAGTTCTATTACTACTACTGTTATTAAAGGTGTGAGAATATGACTTGCTTGAAGTGCATAGTGCTCAAATTATACAAAAAGAGGGAACCAGTGCAACAAGCACACATATGGGGATGCTTTCACAGAGCCAAATATACATAATTTAACATTTAAATAATTGCATGTTCTCACTATAGAAACAGTAATTGGCAAAATCCTGGTTTGTAAAAAATATAAGTAACATAAATTTTTTAAGAAAATTTTTCTTTAATACACCTCATACAGCACTATCATACGATTTCTATCTTTGTGTTTGACTTGTTAAAGATATTATATCCTGGAATCCAAATCTAAAAATTTATCTTAAAGACATTAAATTTGGAAATATTGCAAAAAAGTTGGTGCTATTTTTAATTAAAATATCACTTGGAATATTTTAATTAAACTATTACTTTTTATAAGAGTTTCTTGATGTGTTTTCTTGAGGGGCTTCTGAAATACTTATTCTGCGTATGTTGACAGATATTTTCTTTGTTGTTCTAGGAGCAAAGTTTAAAAAATATCTAGGTCATTCTGCTCATGTGACAAATGTCAGATGGTCACACGATCACCAATGGGTTGTTTCCATTGGGGGGGCTGATCATTCTGTCTTTCAGTGGAAGTTTGTCCCTGACCGGAAGTTGAAGGATTCTCTTCATATAGCTCCCCAGGGTAAGTCATTTATTTGTATTTTTTTTTTTTTTAAAATGGTAGGAGGAGGGGAGACTAAAATGGAAGTAAAATTCTTTGGTGGAAGTATAGAAATAGATATTCAGAATTGCCACCTGAGAACATTGACTAATGCTTGCCTCTACCCTGTGTGTGCAGTCTGTCAACATTCTGGGGGAAAAATAAAACTAACCCCTGTGTTAACTGTGCACAGGGAAAATGGAAAAGTTTGTAATATAGATACAACTTCATGAATTCCCTATGTATTATCCTTTACTAAATTGACAACAACTGGATGCCAAGACGTTACTGGAAAAAAAAAGTTGATTAAAATTTTGAACTATTTAGATGATATTTTAAGCACTGTAATTGATTTGTTTAATATGAAGATGTATCAGTGCAGACCCAGCTACTGGGTAAATAAATGCTCTTTCAGTGCTGGCCTTGTTAGTACCAAATGCAGAAAGAAGCTATAGTTTTATTCATCTCCTTAATGAAGCCTCCAAGAAGCCTGTTTGATTCTTTATGGCATGAATTGGTTTTCAGCTGATTACTTCCTATTACTCAGATTTCTTATTAGCTAATGCATCCCAAGATGAAATATCTATATAGAAAGTGTTTAGATTTCTTGTTTATAGATATATAACCTTACTTCTGGCTATCTGACACTAAGTGCAGCATACATCTGTTTTGTCACACTATTATAATTGATCTGATAATGGCCTTTCTAACTGTGCTCTGCTACTTTTATCAGTAGCTGTATTGGGCTTCTCTGAATCACTGATGAAAAGATTACTCTTTATTGCATATTTCTAGAAACATTTCTTACTGAGTGCTGATTCTGTCTTTGCAATTACATTTTGAGATCTTTTAAAATAATTTGTGTTCTAGACTGACTTTATGTCTGGTTTCTTAATCAATAAATGTGCAACATTCAATTGCAGAAAGATCCAAATGTATTACAGTTTATCAGCCAGGACACTCTTTTCAGTTTCTGTTGGAATGAAATTCTGTGCTATAACATTATCTGGCTTTCCCCAGGTGTAAAGCAGAAACTTTAAATGAATACTCTTTCTCTCTAGTCATGGAAATTTTTCCACTTCCTTCACACATATGATTTTTATTTTTTTCCTGGCAATGTACCTGGAGAATTGCTACATACATCAATGACTCACTTTACCATAAGTTTCTCTTTGGAGTCCTTTACTTCTCGTTACCTTTCTGCAAGTCTTATTTTCTGCTTTATACTCATTAGTTCATTCTCTTATTTCTTCCTTTCCTCCTCACATTAATGTCAATGAAATAATTTTAAGGAATGAAACTAAGTCGCTTCAAAGCCCTCCCAAAATTACCATACTTACAAGTTGTCTTATTTCTACTAAATTTCTCTAATTTCAGAAGAACTGATTTTTTCAGCCTGTTAATTATTAGCAATTTATGTGTAGTTAACGTAGTCATTGAATAAAATCAGAAACATTAAGCAGTTACTTTAAATGCTTTCTTGTTTGTAATTTAGGTTGCTTCATTTTCTATTTCTGTTTTCTTGGTGGCAGAGAGTTTGGTTGATTCTAATAGTGATGACTCAGATTCAGATCAGTCTGATGTTCCAGAGCTGGACTCTGAAATTGAACAAGAGACACAGATCACCTATCGTCGACAGGTAAACATTCTGGTTTTGATGGTAGTTGGAATGCTTCCCAGGACTTAAATTGGTCTTTTATGAATATGTGTTGAAGTCTGAAAACTGGAGAGACTGAAGTCTGAGCAGGAACTGACCAAAACTTTTAGAATTGTTATTATCTGATGTATTCAAAATCTGAAGACACAATAGATGAAAAATAAAAAAGTACATGTATTCCCAACATGTTCTGATAGAGTTTTGGTTGTAATTTTAAAACAAGTTACACTATGCAATAACCAGCTACAATTCTTGGAGATTTTTTACAATTATGTCAGTATTTCATTTATATGGATGATTACCGTGGCTGAATTCTCAGAAATATGTGTTTCTCATGGTAATCTTTTAATTTATTGTGTGCTCTTTCTTAAAGGTTTACAAAGAAGATCTACCTCAACTTAAAGAGCAATGCAAAGAAAAAAGAAAAAGTGCAGCTTCTAAAAGACGAGAGCGAGCTCCGGGGAACAGTATAAGATTACATTTTGTTCATGGGTATGAAAACTAGGATTCTTTAAAATACACAAGCAGACTGTGTTTCGTAGGTTGGTGATCATCATTTAAGAATCTGATGAAAGACTTTTAAGTCAGTTGCATTGTGATTTATGTAAAAATAAATTTACACTAATTTAATAGAAACCTTTGATGCCAAAGTAGACTAAATCTAAGTGTGAATTCTGAATTGAATTTGTACTGAAACTCTAGCTGATACTTCTTATTTGAATAGAGGTGACTATAGTATTTGGCTATTACATAATTTTCAGCATTTGGAAAGTAATAGCTCTCTGGTGTATTATTTTGGAAGCTTGGTGTAGTTGAAGATGGCTGGGTTCTGTACTAAATGTTGCTTTTATTGCTATTTTATTAAAAAAAAAAAAAAACACCACCAACAACAACAAAAAAACCCCAACAATCCAAAACCTGTTTGTACCTAATCTGAAACAATTTATATGTTTCTATGGTAGTTTAGTAATTAAACTTAATTGTTACCAGGTCCTACAAGTGTGTTAAAATTCAGTTTCATTCTCTTTTTGGTGCTAATTTAAGTACCAAAATGACTTTCAGATGCATCCTTTAAGTTCTACAATTTCATCTTTAGGGTTGGTAGTCTCCCATAAGTCTTCATAAGTGAGGAATTTTTCATCAGAACAAAGATGTGGTGTCTTACAGCAAAATGGCAGTAGAGGTTACTAGATTAGAATAATGAAAGAATGAAATAGAAATTCCCTTGATATAAAACATACTCAAAGCCTTGATTAAATTAAGGCACTAGAAATCGGGTAATACTGTTTTTTCTCTCAAAATGTTACCACTTTGTGGGAATACAACTTCTTTTTAGAGATAAATAAATGCACAGATTAGCAACTGGCACTGGCTTTCTTTATGATGATACTTAAACAATTTTAGAAGGGCTCCATATGAAATGCTTAATAAATTAATTGGCTAAGGATAGTTAACTTTTTGACTCAGCAATTTTGTCTGTAAAAGACATGGAGTCTGAGGAATAGCTTTGGAAATAATGACAACTGGGAAGCTTGTTACAGAGTTGTGGTTTTCTGTTTCTATTTTGATGCTCCAGAATTCTCAGTTGGAGATTTTTATATTGGTGTAGAAAATGCATTAAGGTGGGTAGCTCTTTAAAATTTGGTCTAGGAATCAAACCAAATGATCCTGAAGAGGATGTAGCAGAAGCAAGGTCCCTGGATCTTTGGGATTATTGTTATTTCCTTCACAACAGAAGTGGAGCTTGACCAGAATATCCAGGAATGACCAGAAGTAGAATATCCAGTTGAGTTCTGTCTGGTTACCCAGTGGGCTTCAAGGAAACTAATGAAGAATCCATGCTGAACAACAGATTTTTCTCAATGTCCAGGCTGTTAACTTTAAAGTGACCCACATCCAAGTGAGTAATAGGCATATTCTCTGATTCAGGAAGTCTGCTTTGCTTCGTCTTTCTTTAGCTGCAATGGAAATGTCTTGGATGCTCCTTGAAAGCGTGAAAAGTGGTGCTTTTTTGAACTAGGGGAATAGGAAGCTCTTTCTCCTTTCTTTGTTTTTGGGCATGTTGGTTATGTTTTGAATTTATCGACTGCCTTGAAAAATGAACTTTTTAAAATCTCTTTGTATCCTATAAGAAATCTTTTAAACCTCTGCTTACTTCCGATTTTGGGAAGGAACAAAAATAATAATTCTGAGTATGTGAGCCAGCCACTGACTAATACAGATGAGACAGCAACTTCCATTAACAGTTTAATCTCTAAGTGCATCTTTCTCTAAGGGGTCTGATGCAGTCATCATCAGAAAGGTTATTAAAGTGGTGTACTAGTTTGGCCTCTTTTAGACTATTTCTGTATTTTCTTTCTGCCATGTCTTTGGCAGTGGTGGTCGTTCAGAAACATAAAAAGGATACTACTTTTGAGAGATATTCAGTGGAACCCCTTTCTCAGACTCAGTGCTTATGAAAGTTTCTTTCTGCTGGTAGGGAATAAGGATGCAAATATTATACTATTATATTCATAAAAGTATGTAATAAGAATAGTAGCCCTGTACTCTCTCAAAGCTATGAAGCTATGCTGCTGATCTCACAAGAATGATTTTTAATTATTCAAAGGTTTTAAACAAAGTTTCTTTACAGCATCTTGCATGGATTCCTACCAGAGGGTTAAAATATATACAAATAGCATCTGAAGGGAGTAAGCTAAGAGTGGTGCCTGTTGAGAAAACACTATTGTCATGCAAAAATATTTTAAAAGGAAATAAACTCTGCCTTTGTGCTAAAGACTGTGACCTCAGCTATGTTTAGTTTGACATTTGGTTCTTCTGGAGATTTTGGGGGCAAGATTGCAATCCATTTGGAAGTTTTCTACATTGCTTTGAAGAGTAACATACAAATTTTGAAGCCCTTACAAAATCGGACAAACTATGGACATTGAGGCTTTACCCAGAGTGGACTGTACTTGTGAAGTTGCCCCTTAGATGGCTTTAGATGCGTAATTTGCAACTATGGGTAGGATCCTAGCTTCAGGTTGAAGAGCCTACACTTCTGTGACTGAAAGCAGGTGGTTTTTTAAACTTCTGTCGCAGTCTGTGGAGATCCAGTCAAGTAGTCAGCAAAGCATGAGGCGTGATTTGGCTCAAGTAAAGTTAAATGCTGACTGGTCAGCTGAGTAGCCCTGCAGGTTCCATTGACTATATTGACTGTTGATTAAAATGTAGGTATTAATATATCTAATGCACATGCGAACACCTGCATTTACGTGTCTTAATCTCAAACTGAATCCAGTCCCTCCTCTACATGATCTAGGTAATGGCAAAAATTTTTTCCTACTAGCATTAGGAGGCTTTTTGTCTGAAAGTTGCTGTCCTATTCACTTGAACTGGAGCTGGATTGATGGTTTGATTACCTGTTGATGAAGACCACTTGGAAACAACTACTGCAGCATTGTCATTAACAGAATGCAATATTATCTTTAATTGTGCCTTGTTATGTATTATCCAGTAACTATGATGCAGAGCTTGTTTTCATTATTATTTAGTTTGTAGCTGCTAGTTGAGTTGCTTTGCAAATTACTTCTGTGGTTTGTTTTCTGCATGCAAAGAAATTGTTTCTCTTTTTTTTTTTTCCCCATGAGATTAGCTAATAACCTTAGTTCTAAATTGGGTTCATAATAATGGAGATGTAAGTATTTTGGAACTCAGGGAATGATCTTCTACACTGAAAAACATACCTCTGCTTGAACTAGATAGTCCATCAATTCATTCTGGTGAAAAGCACCTGTATAGTTAAGGAGTTAGTAAACTGGCATATGGGAATGACCAGATATGTTTAACTGGGCTACAAAATGTCTTTGTTTGCACTGCTTGATATTTTGGCAACGTAATGTTTTATTTTAATTGTAAATAGCTGATTGTACACCTTTTTTAATAATGGAAGAAGTGAACTAAAATCTCAACTTCTAATCATAAAAAGTTACAGTCATGAGCAGTAATAAATATTTTCCTGCTTCCTTGATAGATTTTGGAGGTTTTGAGTAGCACAGTGATATACAGAATTAACATACTCAGGTCTACTATGCTTAGCTTAGGGTATATAGGCAACTGTTAGAACAAGAGCTGGGAAAAATCTGAATTTTTGGGTTACAGATAGAAGGATCTGAGACTCTTTCTGTCCTAATGCTTTTTACTTTTATAGGTGACTTCTGTGCTTGTATGAAATTGCTCCATGTCCAGTATTTTTAAAGCATTATTTCTTTTACCATACATTTTTGGTGGCTGTTTTTCAAGATATTCTCATTCAGGGTGTATATTCAACTGCCTTAAAAAAAAAATAAAAAAAAATTATTATTACTCTGCACTTATAAAGGGAATCCAGTGTTTTTAACAGAGCACAGTCCAGAGCAAAGCACAGGAAAATGATGCTTAAGCAGCAACAGGTCCAAATATCTTCTTTGGCACTGTGTTTCCCCATCACTGCATGTTGTCATGTCCTTTAACTTTTGATGTTGCATACTGTGATAAGTTATTTTGGTTTTCTTTCTTCACAGCTACTGTAGGTCATTCTGTATTATGTCTCTTTAGAAACTAGTGGCTGGACATCAAAGAAGGCTTAGCCAGGCAGGGCAAGCAGGCAGCACTTTTGGTCAGGCAGAAATCAGCTTCAAAACATCCAGACATGCTGCTGCTAGGGGAAGCTCTTAGGAAAGGATATGGGTGGAGGGAGAGCAAAGTATGATTGAAGAGTCTGCACTTGTATTGTGACTCGAAATTGTTAATTACTTTTGAGAAGAGCAGGAAGCAAACATAGCAGAGCATCAGACCTAATGGAAAGTTTTCTAGGGACCTTGAAGGGGCAATAACTCTGGAGACACTTGAAAAGTTACTGAACTGGTGCCATACCTGAGTGTGACTACCAATGTAAACAGTGGGCTGGAGTGAGATGTATTTAAAAGCTGTTATTTCTGTGCTGTCACACAGTTTGCTGGTTTAAGAAGTTCATTAAATCATGGCAACTTGCCTGTTCATGAGATCCAGCTTTGGACTTCACAGTATTGGAAGCAGTATGAGGCTGGGAGGAGTGCTTGGTACACCAGATAGCTGTGCTGCATTGAGAGGGACCTGAACAGGCTAGAGAACTAGGCAGGGAGAAATCTTATGAACTTAAAAAAGGGGAAATGCAACATTCTGAATCTGGGAAGGAATGGACCTGGACTATCTGCTTTGTGAGGTGATTTTAGCAATTTTTATCTAATAGCATATGAGCTAAGTACCATTGAGAGTAGTGCAGGTGAGCAGACAGAAAGATAGGATGTTCAAACCTGCTCTAGGTTTTCCAGTAATCACCTGCTGTGATGTTTTGCAGTAATGCAAATATCTATTACTTGTATTGGTCTAGTAGTGGAGCACTATTTACACAAAGAAAGCTGTATATAATTTTATGAAAAATTTTCTACCTGGACTACATAATTTCTGTGTCATTTAAACCTTTTACGTGTCTCATGCAGTGATTATCTTAATGCTATCCCATTAATTTTGTGTATGACACTTATTGGTATGTGTGCAAATGTATCTTTGTCTTGTGTGATAAAAACCTGCAGTGTTTCAGAAAGATCTGGCATTCGTTTTCTTCTTTAAAATGATGCAATTTGTTCTGGTGAAACATGCTTTCAATTAAGCAAACCAATTCATATCATGAGAAGTATAGCAGACATTTGGGATTTCTGTCAGTTTGCAGTTGCCAATGCTGAAAGTTTAGTTATTTTGTTTGCCAAGAATGACTGACTTATGACTGACTTACCATGATCAGGGCTATTTTTCAATTAGTTCAGTTAGAAGCTGGGTTCAGAAATACTTAGGTAAAGCCTTATGATTCCTAAATAAAGATAACTTATGGCCAGTTCAAACACATTCAAGTGTTATTCCCTTCTTGTAAATGTAACTGTATATTTAGAAATGTAACCAGATTTTGCCTGCATCTTTGTAAAATAATTCAAAAGTTTAGTGAAGATCTGCAGAAGAAACAGAAAGAGGTTAGCTGGGGAATTAACAGCATAGGAACAGGATGTGTCAGGAGTATATGGAATACTGTTCATACCAGAAGAAAGGAAGGAACGGATTTAAGTTACACATTTTTAAATGTTATTTCCATTGACTGCCAAGGATCACATTATTAAAAACAGTAGTTTACAACTTGATTGTTTAATGATTTTAGGTTTCTGACCCTCTTAAATTACTTCTGAAAGTAGGACCCTAGCCTTTTTGAAAATGCTACTGTTTTTTCTTACGGGGCACTGAATTGTAATCATGCCTAAGAAGAAATGTATATACTGTGATAGCGCATGCAGACCTCAGTAGGGAATTGGCCTACCCATGCACTTGCTGTGTCGGTACAGAAAGGATACAGGATTTTCCTTCAAAACAAATTAATATGGTAGAAAATTTATGTATTTATTTTGTATTAGTAAGTTTCCAGAAACTCAGTTTTATGAAACTTGGGTTGTCCACATTCTTATGGAAACTTTTTGCTGCCTGTTGCTCAAACAGTAAGAGATAGAAAATGTCCAAGGTACTAGTTTGGCTATTTTGTTTGACACATTGCATGCCCAAATTCTCCATGATGTCTGAAAAAGTGACTTGCTATTACTTTCTCTTTTAAACTAGTTGTGGAGAGTTACTATTAAATCGCAGCCACTTTCACACTAATGCTAGTAGCACTGCTGTCTGAATATTAAGTGAAATTGATAAATTGGTGCTCCTTTAGGAAAATATGTTAATAATGTTAAAACACCAAAACAGCAATTGTTAAATGATTGAATTTTCACATGTGCAAAATGCATTTTGCATTATTTTATCTCAAAAATTCAGTATGTATCGTTATGTCCTTGAAGAACAAACTTTTTTTCTTTAGTTACAGAGGTTACGACTGTCGAAGCAATTTATTTTACACTCAGACGGGTGAAATTGTATACCATGTTGCAGCAGTTGGAGTGGTGTACAATCGACAGCAGAACACACAGCGCTTTTATCTAGGTCATGATGATGATATTCTTTGCCTTGCTATTCATCCCTTAAAGGACTATGTGGCAACAGGCCAGGTAGGATGCGTGTTTATCTGCAGTAAGAATCTGAAGTTGTTACGACTGAATTTAGAAAAGCCTGTTTTGAAGGAAGAAAGTGCAGTGTACATTTATGAAGGTGAAGGACTGCATTTAAGTTACAGTTCTTTAACATGATTCCATCTGCTATATAAGGTTTTTTTTCCCCAGTTCTTTATATTAATTCTGATAAGAAACTTTAGTTGATAGGTTTTTGTGAATATCTGGGGTTTTTTAACATCTTTTTTATTTAAGAATGGATTAATTTTTTTTTTTCTTCATTATGTTGCTGCTTCATGATAACAGTGGAGGAAATGTGCGATAAAAATACAATTTTTTTTTAGTATCTTAGTTACGAAGTTAGCTGTATATCCACTTGTATACTATTACATAACATGAAGTTAGCAGTTGTTACTACATTCTGGCATTTCAGTTGCATGTGTTCTGGGTTTGGTTATCACTTATAGCCAAACCTTTTACTGTTTGTGCACGCAACTCAGGTGTGTACATTGCCAAAATATTTATAAGAAGTTCATTTTACCTTTCACGAGACAGTAATATCCTTTTCATTCATGTGTTCAGGCAAATACCTCTTCTCCTAAATGTTTATAGACCAGGATGTGAAGGCTTGATTTGATGTTTCAGAGTTTTTAAGTTATTATTGCTGATGTATAAATTGGATAATATGTGAATTGAAGTTTTTAATAGAAATAAACTTTTGCTTATAATGCCCTTAATTTGTGTAAAAATGTTTGTGATTAACATAAATTTGCAGGTCAGTCTAGAGATTAAAGACCTAAATGTGAGAATTTATTCTGTTTAATTTTGTAGTAAAAACTAAAACTAAAAATATGCCTGGAATTGCTGTGTTTTAGAACACCTTATGCTATCAACAGGAAAATATATACTGGCTTATGTATGCACATTTTATACTGTTGTTTACTACGTTACCTGCAGAAATTAGTTAAGGCTGTAATCAAATTCCCCATGGAACACTGGTTCAGATTTTCCTGTTAGTGGAAATTACAAAGAGCTTTGCAAACACTGCATGTTATGTTTGTGGTAAAACCAGAAATAGATCTTTTTTCTTGAGTCCTGCCTATGGTCTTAAACACAGGAAAGTGTTCTGGTTTTGCAGCCCTTTTTGTGTACTGAGGTGCAAAATCTTCGGAATTGCAAATAATCTTGTAAATATTGGCTAATAATGCTTGTATATAGTTGAAATGAATAAGCTATGTTGCTTTTTTTACCATGTTCTAGTTACCTGCATTGGTGCCATTTTTGTGGATATTACTCCATAGGTATTGATGCTTTAAAAGCTGGCTTGTAGGCACTTGTAACGAAAACAGAGAGCAGCAGAAGTCACCTTGATTTCTCAAACACAGAGTAGCTTCCATACTAGCAATAAAAATAACCTTTTATTTTTAGACAGGGAATGATTGATAGAGAATTGATGGAATAAACATGCCACAGTTCAATCAATGAAGGGCTTCTTCCCCTTCTCTTCCCCCAAGCGGAGAGTGATTTAATTGTGATTAATGTGTCTGAGTTATTTGGAGGAAAGAAAGAGCCAGCTGAGGAGTGATACTTGTAAAGCAGGAGAAGGAATGACATACTGCTAGCCACACAAAAGTAATACTGCAAAACTTTTATCTCTGTAAATTTTTTCAAATACTTTTTAAAGAATTTGTCAGTATTATGCTTTAAAACACCTGTGTGAAGTAACAGAGAAATGAAAACAATTTCTTATGTTTGCTTTCAGGTTGGTCGAGATTCCTCAATACACATTTGGGATACAGAAACAATAAGACCGCTCTCAGTATTAAAGGGCTATCACCAGTATGGTGTTTGTGCTGTTGATTTTTCAGGTAATAAGTATTTATTTATTTATTTACTTACTTACAATTTTATTTTTCTAGATGAAAGCTAATCAGTTGTAATGAGCAATTGGGAATTCCTTTACATTGAAGATTTTACATTAAAAGTATTCTCCAATGATCAATGTCAAATGAGAGAGGCTGTGATCATTGATTACAAAAAACTCCTGTGGAGTCTTGCACATCAGGAAATGCAAGAACAGGTTCTGTGTCATTTAATAGCTGAGTTGATCACTTTGGAATCTCTTTTGGTTGTATGAGGCAGGCGCACAGATCTTGAGCGTTATGTCTGCATTACAACTGTGTAAGCAAATTTATTAGGTGTCCAGTTTTAAAGAATTTAAATCCCGCAAGCCAATTGGGTAGCAACTGGTAAATTCAGAAAGTCCAGTTATGGAGGCGTTCTGAGCAGAAACCCAGCCTTTCTCTCCATCTTATACTAACAAGAGACTTTCAGTTATATCTTTTGAGATTTTTAAACTCCATACACTGAATTCCTGTACCAGTGTTAAATTTCCTCTTTTCCACTGACTTCTGTTCATTCTTTAGTTGCTTGGCCTTACTAGATAGCATCTCTAACCTCACACTGAGAGCATGTGATCCCAAAGATGTGTAGTTAAGTGTCTTTGATACTTCTTACCTTTGGTTCTCTTCAAGATGTGAATCTGATTTCCCAAATTTTGCCATGTATGTATACCAATTTCAAAGATTGATACATGACAAAAAGTTGTTTATCACAAGTGAGCACAAATAACTTCTTTCTTGGATGTTAATGTGGGACACATGTCAGAGCTTCTCAAAGACTTCACACTGTTACTAAGTTCAAGGATATTTCATAAACTTCATGGCATTGCTTTAATGGACATGGAATTTAAAAACGAACACGGAATTTCATATTGAGCAGAAAATTCTCATAGTACAACCTGTGATTAAAGTTGTTGTGCAGCTCTGTCAGCAACCACCTGAACAAAGGATCTGATAAAAACACAGAGGATCTAAGCACAATTTTAAGACAGGATGACTTAAAGTCCTAAGCTCCATCCGACTGATCACTCAAGTTTAAAAGCAGACAGACGTGCCTTTAAGCACATGTCACATGATTATTTACCTGTTTGTACATTCTTCTTGTAGTATTTGTGAAGTTATAATATTCTTTAATATGTTCCCTTGTTGCAGCCTAGTTACATATCTTAATCATAAATTTATCTTTTTAGCGGATGGGAAACGATTGGCTTCTGTTGGAATAGATGACAATCACACTATTGTACTCTGGGATTGGAAGAAAGGAGAAAAACTTTCAGCAGTAAGGTAGGAATATAACTCCATTTTAAAATTTGTACCTAGATTTACACTTAAATGACAGTTAGGAAAATATATTAATGGAAGAATAATAATTCTGTAATAAATTAGCAGTTTCTGTCACTTCAGTGATAGAGCACAGCTTTAAACATATTTAGCACACACTTAAAACTTTCTTTGGAAGAAGAAACTGTTGACTCTCATAGAATCAACAAAGATTATTTCAGTGACAGCTCAACTGGTGAAGAAAGCAGACATAGAAGGTGAAGTTTGTTTACTTTTGTTTGATGAGTTCTGAAATAATTTCATTAAAACTCACTCCATACACTTTTGTTGGCCCTCTCAGAGATAGTAATGTATGCTCTGCTTTTCAGAATCTTTTTCATCAGAGGTCCTATCTGTCTTGAGATAGTAGTTTATGGTGGTTTATTTTCAGTTCTCTTTTCTTCAGTGTTCTTTCATTTTCCTTTCTGAGTCCTGAGCAGCCTGATCTGACTTTGAAGTTAGCTTTGAATGGGAAGTTGGATTAAATAACCTCCAAAGGTTAAATATTTTGGAAGGGTTTTTTTGCCTCTACACAGACTATTTAATATAATTTTAATAAATGTAGTTTTAATATATAAGATAAAAATTTTATTTGTGAGATTAAGTAATGTTTTTGAAGCCTTTGTCTTTTCTGCTTCGAAGGATCTGTTGCTTTAAATAGAGCAGTAATGTGAGTGGGTATTTCCCCACTCTGTCTGGATTCAGTATGTATACACTAAATAGTTCTATGTAGATTTGAAAATGATTTATTATTTGTTAGAAGCCCAGGTAGCTTGGCTTCTCTGAAGATGCTGGTTTGGGCCTTTCAGTTGCCTTCTGTCTAGTGATTTTTTTATTTTTTTTTTTTCTTAAATCCTCCTACTCTCTGAACACATCAATCTTGCTTAATTCCCTTTTTAAATCAAAATTTAACCAGTTTATACTGGCTTTAGTTTCTTGAGTGTTTTTCTTCCTACCTACTCAGAAGAATTGAATAGAATTTTTGAGAGCAGCATATACACATTGAAGATTAAACTGAGTTTGGTAAGAAACTGGTTCATTCTTCTTGTTACTAGTTCATTTAGAGGTCTGGAAATGACAGAGGTAAAAGATTATTGCTACTCTTGAACAGGGAGCAAAAATTAGGGATTAGAGGCTGCTCTGCATTTTATAGACAAAAAATCCCTACTAGTAAGCATTTCTTACCTTGCACAGATAGCAAATGCGTTTGAAAGCTGGGGGTGGTTTTTGTTTGTTTGTTTTGGGGTTTGTTTTCTTTTTGGGGGATGGTGTCCACACTATAGGACTGAAGCAAGTTCTTGATTTTACAGAAACATAGTAAGAAATCTAAAACACACAACAGGCTTTAGTATTGCTAGAAACAACTGAAATTTCCATTTCAAATTTATATAACATTGTATGTTTTATACTAACAAGAAAAATGGAAAAATAAATTGAAAGGTGAGTGAGAATAGCAGGTTTGTTTCACTATGAAAGCCTTTTAAATAAGATTTGCAACCTTACATCTTTAAGTTTCATTATGAGCTGTCAGAGGTCAAAATGCTGTATACCTAAACTTAGTGCAAATGTGTATTCTTCTGTAAAGAAAATGCCACCTGGTGGATAACCTGGTAGTTATCTTTGAAAAGTCAAGGTTGACAAAGATACAGCAGGACTCAGTATGTGAGTTCTCTGGCTTTCTTCTCATAGTAAATTATTGTTAATGATTTGGAAATAAATGTTAGCAAGATAGAGAAGGTATACATTATGGGACAAAAAAAACCCCAAACTAACCCCAAACCAAAACCTATTTAAGAATATGAATAGTTTGGGTTTTGTGATTTTGTTGGTTTTTTTTTTTTTTTTTTTTTATTTTAACTTTTTTTTTTTTTTGGGG
>NDXB01006474.1:0-14578 GCA_002631895.1 Agapornis roseicollis | reverse complement strand
ACTTTTTAGCCTGGAAAAAAAAAAAAAAAAAAAAGTTGAGATTTGTAGTACTTTTTTACATGTAACAAACAAGCCAGCAAGGTTAATATTAACATTTTGAAAGATACTGGGTTTCAAGGACTATGTTCCTCATTTAAGGATGAGATTATTGGAATAAGCTTGCTCATAGAAGCCTCCTGAATACAACACTCAATTTTAAAATTAAAAGCCTTCTTAGGTCTTCTTTACCCCTTGCAGTGCTTGGCACTCCCAGTGAGGCTAGGTAAACAGTATGGCTCTTATTCAGGAACTTGGATATATGGCCTAAACAAACTAATAAAACTGCTTTAGTGAAAATAGTTTTCTGTAGAAGAAATTTGATGCAAATTACCAATACGTTTCTCATGCAACGTTACTTGCTGGTACCTAAGCTTTACCACTTCCTGAGTGCAATAAATGTTTAAAATTTCATCAAAGATTTGTTAATGTTTGAAGATGTAATGATGTGATGGTTGTATATTTCATACTGATTTTGATTATGTGATACGAACATCAGTCTGTCAAGGACTACGTATAAATTAGCAAGCTCATTTCAAAGAAAACTGAGTTGTATATAGCTCAATTCCAGAATGTACTTGTGTTTAATATACAGAGCACTACAGTTTTTGAAAATGTCTTGTGTTTGTACTGATGTGTTTTAGGGGCTGGGAAGTACTTGGCTGTGGCATCCTGTGATAACTTTGTAGATATTTACAATGTAATGAGCAGTAAACGAGTAGGAATATGCAAGGGAGCCTCCAGCTATATCACACACATGGACTGGGATGTAAGAGGTGAGTAACATTCATTCTGAAAATCTACTGGAAGATTGATTACGTTACAGACTAAATACAGTACATCTGTGGTAGAAATTTATGCTGCCGCTGACAGATTTATTTCTTCAGTTTATGAATATGCTCACGGCATCTGAATAAATATTAAAAATATGAATTACATCTTCTGTGTTTATTATTTGAATTCTACTTCTTGAATAATGCACTGTGTAATGCAGTTGCATCTGCAGCTAAGGAATGTGCCTCTTTGTCAAAAATATGCAACTTTTTCCAATGGAAACAAATAATTTGTTTACTATTGTTAGCAACAGTTTCAAAATAATATGTTTTTGTTTGTTTTAATGGAATTTTCTATTTAATGTTAATATACAATACGTAATATGTTTTATAGGGAAGCTCTTGCAAGTCAACACTGGTGCTAAAGAGCAGTTGTTTTTTGAAGCTCCTCGTGGGAAAAAACAGACAATTCCTAGTTTGGAGGTGAGGAAATAGACTATAGACTGCCGCATTAACTTGCTTTTAAATTAGAGTTATGGTACAACTGTCTTCCCACATAAGAGGGAATGATGTGTAACAGATGTAACTGGTCTGTTGAAAAAAGCTTTTGTTTTGGCATTTGCTGTCTTTGTTGTTTATTTTATTTATTTAATTTTTTTTTTTTTTTGACATTTGGTTGACTTAAACTCTGATAAAAATCTCATTGGACTTCTGTACACCTCCTTTGGTACCTAAACACGTTTAAAAATCTATTGCAGATGTGTTAGCCCAAACATTGCCCTGGAAGACCTCATGTCTATCTTTACATACAATGCAATACAGTAATATTTATTGCAGCCTGATACAAGAGTAGTATATTATGGCAATAATATTAATTTGCTTTTTCACACATAGAGCATTTTTGTAGGGCAGACAGTGAAGATGGATAACTTTCCAGTAATTTTTAATATGAGATTGAAAGGGAGGGTTGAAAAAGGTAAATTTTTTATTTTATTTTTTTCTTCTCTGAAGGGCAGTTAAGATCAAAATATTTTTAAATACTTTTAGGGGGGTTGGAAGTTAAGGGAGGTGAAATTAAGTATTTCAAATGAAATCCTGAATAGACAGGAAATAAATGGTTTATATGTTGAAATATTATCTTTTAGATGTGGTGTATCTTTCAGTGCAAGAAATCCATTTTTCTTGCAAATGGATATGAAAGAAAACTGCCTGGGAAGCATGCTCTGTCTTAAATGGGTTGTTTTTGTAGGTAGAAAAGATTGGCTGGGCATCATGGACAAGTGTTTTGGGCTCTTGCTGTGAAGGAATCTGGCCCATAATTGGTGAAGTCACAGACGTAACTGCTTCATGCCTCACTAGTGACAGTAAAGTATTAGCCACAGGAGATGATTTTGGATTTGTGAAACTTTTTCGATACCCTGCTAAAGTAAGTAATTTTCAGCTGTTCATGCAGAAGTTTGGTTAATAAAACTGCCTTTTCAAAACTATAAAACTCATCGCTGAGAAAAAAATAATGCTTTTATAATTTTGTCCATATGACCAAAGACAGCATTCAATATTACTCTGCAATTTGCAATGCATTAAGCTTTCAGTTAATAAGAATAACCATTCCAAGTCAGACTAAAGAGCCATTTCATGTAGTGTCCTATCACTGACAGTGATAAATGCATAGGAAAACCTGTAAGAATGAAAATGGACAGGCACTGTTTAATGATGTCTTAGGCATTAATATTCTCAGTGTGTTTTTATCAGCATCTTTTTTAGCCCCTTAGGCCTGTGTTTTGAGCCCATTGAACACTTTTTTCCTCACTTTTATTTCACTCATAATTTTATAGACTTTCATTCTGTCCAGACTCAGCCAGCTTTCTCTAAGATGAAGAGCTTTAATATTATTTAATCATGTATCATAGAAAATCAATTCCAGAAGCACATTATATTTTTAATGCTCTTTTTGGACCTTTCTAGTTTTCCTGTGTATTCATCAGTAAATGTTTTCAATTTTTAATATTTTGCTATGCTAGGGATGGTAACAATGCACAAACATTGACTCAAAATATTCTATGTACATTTTATTCTTAATCTGTTAGACTCTATCTTAGCAAAAATGATGCTGTGTTTATTGCTGGAATCTGTTTACAAACAAATTCTTGCATGCTTGGTATGGAAATATTGTTTTGTGAGATTGCTATAGGAGCAGAACTTGGCAGGTCATCTAATCCATACAAATGCAAAGCAGCTAATGCATTAACTGTAAAGAAATTAAGAACATGCTGCTTGTGCACTGGCAATTTATTTCCATTTTATTTAGTAGACTGGTTAAATTTGATCTGTGCCTTTTCTTCTCCCTTCTTAGGGAAAGTTTGGAAAATTTAAGAGGTATGTTGCTCACAGTACCCATGTAACGAATGTCCGCTGGACCTATGATGACAGTTTGTTGGTCACTGTTGGAGGAGCAGACACCTCTTTAATGCTGTGGACTTATGAGATAGAAGGACATCGGGATAGCAGGCAGTGTGACAGTGAAGAATCTGATCTAGATTCTGAAGAAGATGGAGGTCAGTAATAATTTATAAAGCTAACTGGGTCTTGCTATCTCAGGAAGACTTGAGATTGTTTTGATCTTAAGTAGAGAAGATGCTTCAAAAACATTAAGTAAAATTTCCTTTTGAGCAAACGACTGATAAATTGTTGTGAAGAAAATGATAATAAAGTGACTTACTGCTTTGATTCAGAGTGTATAAAAAGACTTTTGACATCTTTTAAAAGGAGAAACAGTAAGTGCCAATTACAGGTAACTTAAAAAAAAATTCTTTATAGAATTACAGTTTAGATTTGGGCACTAGGTCTAATGGAATTATGTTGAAATCTGTATAGTGCGAGATTGTAGTTATCTTGATGTTGTAGCGTCTGTTTCCATAACATGGAAAAATTTATTCCAAGATCATATCAGTAGTTATAAAGTGGTAATTATATTTTGTAGAATTAACTTTAGTTGGTTTTGCCATACTTAATGGTTTGTTTTTTTTCATGTTATAATTCCAAGGGTTCACGAACCTCCAAATTTGTTCTCTCGCCTCCCAAGTGCTGTTTTATCTCCTTGTCAATTCCTCAGTCTTCAAGCATTATTCAGCTGTCACTGCAACTCTTTATATAGTTCTGCGTAATAAATTCACTTCAGTTTTCACTAAAACCTGTTAGATGACCTAAGAGACACTTTAAATATTAGAGGCATATTAAACTTTCATTAGAGAAAAAATTTATGCGCTGTCTTTCTGCTTAAAGATCCTAAAGAGCACATCTGCAAAGTAATTTGATTGCCCACAGGGGGCACTTGGTCAGCTTTAGCTTTCTGAATCAAAAATTGCAATCTTCAGAGTTTTTATCCAGCTTCTGCCTGTGACCTGTTAGCACATCTTGACCCAATAACCTTTTAACCTTTCCTAGGCTCTAGTGCTTTACAGAGAACCCTCTTTAACTGTGTATTCAGCAATACTATAAAAGAAAGAGAAGTTACTGTTTACAAGAGAAGACATTGACATATTTTTCACAAAAATTTCTCTTCATCAGGTGCTAGTAATTGCAGTTAGTGTTGAGAGCTATTCTTAAATTGGCATTACTAATCTCAGACTTTGGGGTGGGGGGGGGAGAAGTTGGGGGGGACCATGCCAAAAGGATGGTCACAATCCTGTTACTATTTCATCTGTTAGCTTTTTTTGCCATATTTAGTAAACATCATCTGGATGTGCCTGACTGTCCCTCCCTAAGCATTGTGTAGGAAACCTGTGCAGACCTATAGATTCCATCCTAAGGTTGAATCCTGAAATTGAGAACAATGTGGTGCTAAGTCCTCCAGAACTTAACAGCAGGTCTCATGTAATGAGGTCCTTTGTTAGTGACCCTGAGTTAAGACCAACCAAGCAGAAACTAGGTATCTTTGAGTATCCCTTTAATCTTTGTTAATATTCTTTTCCACAAAGGTATTGTAGAGAATTTTTTTCTTAGAATGTCTCATTAACAATGTTCATTATTCCCAGCTGCTTTCTTTCTGTTGTGTATTTATGTTACTAATAATACATGGTATAATTGTTCCTGTATTGCAGTACATTGTTGAAACCTGCACGAATTAACAAATTATGATTTTTTTTCCTGGTTTCTTGTTTTGGTACTTTTAACTCTGATTTTGCTAGGTTATGACAGTGATGTGACAAGGGAAAATGAAATTAATTACACCATCAAAGCCTTATCAACAAACATTAGACCAATGTTTGGAATTAAGCCTCACCTGCAACAAAAGGAGCCAACCTTAGATGAAAGGTAATTGCTAAATTACAATTCCAGGCAAGAAAGCAATCTGAAAAGATGATTAACAGTAGTATATATATTACAATATAATTATATTTAACTTAAAAGGTTATGTATAAAAAGGGTTGAAATGCTTCTTTGGTGGAGAATAACTCCACCAAATTTAAGAAAAGCCTTGCCAAAGGAGTAGGCTGTATCTTTTTCAGAGAGTACCAAAGACAACAAATGATGTATGAATATTGTTATGTTTGGGGAGTTTCTTGAGATAATGAAGTTATTTGCTAATATTTGATAATACATTTTTTTTGACATGTAACACCAAGTGATATCTAGGGATGGCATTATAGGCATGAATGTGTACAACTGTTTTATTGAAAAACAGCTCTCAGTTTTTTTTTATTTTGGCAACAAACTAATTTGACTAATTTAGCTTCAGCTGCTCCTTGCACTGTTTCTGTCTCCTGGTAACTTCTACCTTTCTTTGAAAAATTCTTTCCATGGTGGTTCTGCCTTTACTATTAATGAGTCTTGGAAAATGAAGTTGACTGTTTTGCAGTGTTAGTTGCATTGCTTGGTTTGCTATTGTATGCTTTAGAAGAGAAGGGGGTGGGGAGCAGAGTAGAATAAAACCTACAAGTAAAGCAGAGAAAGCGAAATTACTTATAACCACTAGAACATAACCAATTGTAGAACGTGCAAGATGTCAGCAAAATAAATGTGGATAGTGTATGTGAGGGAAAAGGAAAGAGATTCCTAACATGATACCAAGGCAATTGAGGAAGATTAGTATTAAAAAGAGGGAAGTGTGGAAAACATGGCACAGCATAGCTTAGGTGTAACAGTATAGAGAAATAGTGGTTGGAAACTTCCTGCAAGAATGTGAGGAGTTCTGTTACAATGTACATGCCTCTTTCCACAGTGAAGTTAACAGATCTGTGATGACTTTGTTGAGAAATGCAACATGACTTACCTAGGGGTTTTGATCTTTTTTTTTTTTTTTTTTTTTAAGTTTTGTTGCTGAAGGAGATAATGGGTGCCTGTGTATGAAGCTGTCGCTCCCTGTCTTGCATTTAAAATTAGAAACTGTCTTTCTGTTTATGAACTAATTTATTTGATGTGGAAATCAAAAATAAATACTGCACATGGCATCAACATTTTGAGTTTATATTTACTGTTGTTAATGAAAGGTATGATTTGTGATTCTTAAGTGAAATTATAAGCCTCTGGTTTTCTTTCAGAATTGTTTCTGGAAGATAAGCGAGTTGTGTTTTTCAGTTTCACATAAAAATATTAAAGAAAGTTCTGTTGTAAGGTAACTAGGTTCTGATTCAGAACACACAAAAGTTCATGAAAGAATTTCATTGCCTGTGTTGTTTGAAAGTTTAGGGCCCTAAAATTTGAAAGAAAAGTTTTTGTGAAAATTGGAACCAGAATATGGTTACTGCATGCATTTTAACTTCTGTTCTGCTGATGTTAATACTGTGTAAGCTTAGGAAAGGTTTTAGTAAGTCTGCTTTCATAGACACTAATTTTATTTTATTTTTATTTCCCTTTCCTTTTGCTTCATATGAAGGCAGGGGGTAGTCAGGTAAGTTCATTTACACAAAGTCCAGGATCAAACACATTTTAATCACATAAGCTGCTTGGAAAAGTAGTGATACTTTGAAATAGAAGTGAAGGTTTTAATTCTTTGCTATTAAATAGTAACTTGTTAATTGGGCGGAAAGGGATAAGGGGCAAAGACTAAGCCCAGTTCTCAGTCTGAGTGGCTGTGAGAAGGGTGCTAAATAATTTGGGGGGAAGTCATCAAGTCTCCTTCTCTTTTCTTCATGACTTTGGAGTGGCTAAGGAACAGCTTCACTTAAGTAGCTTATACAGTCGAACAAGAAGCCAAATTTCGTGTGCACTTCTGTAAGACTGTATCACAGTGTTGATCTAGAGGTTCAGCATGGAATAAGATGTCCAGGAAGCACATTGCAGAGATGCCTGAAGTGGCTGTATAAGCAGTATCACATTGTCTGCATCACTGTGTTGGAGCTAATAATGCTTCAGGAACAAGAGGAGTGTTATTGACTTGGCTGCGGCATTTTACGTACCAATGAATCTGTACTAAAGCATCTGACCTGCTAGGTCAAAGTATCATCCATATGGAATGCAGAGTAACTAGCTTGGGTGCCAGCAGTAGGTAATAAGTTTTTTGCATATATGCTACTTAGAATAGATGTATACTCAAAACCATACTCTTATGTTTGTAGTAGAACAAATCCATAGTCTGTGGGGCACCCTTCAGGCTTGTAGACTAAGCTGCCAGGACACTTGTACCTACACAGCCTAATAAAGGAGAACTCCCTCATACCTACCTGGACCCTGTTTCCACAAGGAAATCACGTCCCTATTGTGATAAATAATAGAATTGTGTTACTCTCTGTGTATCCTTCTGCAGACAACTCAACATAATCAAGAAAACCACAGTCTTGATCAGAAGTTTAAATCATAGAATCATAGAATAGTTAGGGTTGGAAAGAACTTTGTCAGGTTGGACGAATCCTTGGGTGGCATGGTTTAGTGTGAGGTGTCCCTGCTTATGGCAGGGGGGTTGGAACTTGATGATCTTAAGGTCCTTTCCAACCCTAACTATTCTATGATTCTGTGACCTTAAGATCATCCATTTCCAACCTGCCTGCCATGGGCAGGGACACCTCACACTAAACCATGTCACCCAAGGCTCTGTCCAGTGTGTCCTTGAACACTGCTAGGGATATCACCACCGTATCAAATTAATTCTGGTTTTAGGCTTTTTAAAAAATATGTATCTGTAGTCAGTTTCTTTGCAAGTTATACAGAACGTGTATAACTCACACAGACTTTCCTTCTGCATTGGTTCATTCACAGGGTATTCGGGTATACTACTGTGATCAGTTAACCCTAGCTGGACACCAGCTGCCCACTAAAGCTGATCTGTTACTCCCCTCATCAGCCAAACATGGGAAAGAAAATGTTAACAAACAGCAGGGAGATCACTCAGTCACAGGCAAAAGAGGCTTAACTTGGAAAAAAAATATTTAATTGCCAATCAAATCCATGTATGATAATAAGAAATAAAAGCTAAATCTTCAGACACCTTCCCCCCACCCCTCCCTTCTTCCTGGGCTTAACTTTATTCCCAATTTCTCAGCCTGCTCCCCACCCAGTGGCACAGGGGGACAGGGACTGAGGCTTGTTTGCTTCTGCCACTCCTTCCTACTAAAGGGGAAGACTCCTCACACTCTTCCCCTGCTCCAGCTTGGGAGCCCTCCCATGAGAGACAGTTCTTCACAAATTTTTACTTGGGTCCTTCCCATGGGCTGCAGTTCTTCATGTGCTGCTCCAGCATGGATCCCTTGGATGGGGCCATACGTCCTGCCAGAAGCCTGCTCCAGCATGGACTTCCCACAGGGTCAACACAACCTCCTTTGGGTGCATCCACCTGCTCCTATGTGAGGTCCTCCCCAGGCTGCAGGTGGATATCTGCTCCTTTATGAGCCTCCATGGGCTGTAGGGGCGCAGCCTGCCTCACTGTGGGCTGCACCATGGGCTGCAGAGGAATCTCTGCTCCAGTACCTGGAGCAACATCTCCCTTCCTTCTTCACTGACCTTGGTGTCTGCAAAGCTGTTTTCTCTGAGATATTCTCAATCTTCTCTGGCTGCCATTGCCCAGGGTTTTTTTTTTCCCTTCTTATCCCAGAGTTCATTGATGGGCTTGGTCTTGGCCAGCAGCAGGTCTGTCTTGGAGTCAACTGGCATTGGCTGTATTGGACACAGGGGAAGCTTTTGGGACCTTCTCACAGAAGCAGTATCTCCCTCCTCTCCAAGTACATCTGTGGCATTCTGTGTTATACTTAGGCTTGTTACATGGACTGCCAGACATTAGAAGAGTACATACTAGTGTAGAATGTCCTTCTGAGAATGTTTTTCAAGTAATTTTGAGTTTATGTATAAAGAAGATGCCTTATCACAAAGTTACCTGGATCTGTTTTCTTACTGAGTGCATTCTCTATGAGAGAAGATGGAAATGAAGACAATACCAAAAATGTAGTGGCTACTTAAGATTGATTAACGATGTGCTCTCTGTATAGAGAGAATATAATTTTTAGTATCCAGATTATTAAATGAGAGAAACAATAGAATACTAAAGCATATGTGAAATCTTGTCTGTTTCTTAGTTCTGTCTCACAAAAGCACATCTGTGAGGCCAGGAGTAGTCCAACATCATGCCCTGGATTTAGAGTCAGAAATTACTCAACAGGCTATCAAAAATTGATGCACTAAGATTATTTTGATTCTAATGTTATCAGGTTAAGTTGATCTCACCTTTTATGTTGTAAATGGTAGGGTGATATAGGAAATCAGACACTTAGGCTGTTTGTCCATCAAAGCTTCACATCACCAGTTGGGTCAAAACAATGTCACTCTTTTGCTAAAGCTCTACAGAAAGGAATGAAAGAATCTCTAGGGTCAGAAAAGGAAAATAAGCAAAAAAAGGCTGCAAAACACTGTAGTCTGGTGAGCAGGTAGTTTCTCTGTGAAGTATGGAACATGGCATTCTACATTTGGTGCAGCATAATAATTTTCTGCCAGTGTTTGTTTAATTTAGAGTGTAAACACAGTTTCTAGAATGTGCATACTACCTCTCCAGCGGAGGTAAGGTCCTGTTCTTGGTTTCCCAGTTTGGCTCATAAAATTACTTTCTTTTTCCTTGCAATAGCTGAAGTTAAAAAAAAAAAATAGTGACAACTGTTTTCCCCTTCACGACAGCAGTTTTCCTAGGAGCAGTGGACATTTGTGTATCTTAGTAATTTTTATGGCTAGCACTCAACCTGTTCCAGTTTCTCACCATCATAGAATCATAGAATAGTTAGGGTTGGAAAGGACCTTAAGATCATCTAGTTCCAACCCCCCTGCCATGAGCAGGGACACCTCACACTAAACCATGCCACCCAAGGCTTCGTCCAGCCTGGCCTTGAACACTGCCAGGAATGGAGCACTCACAACTTCCTTGGGCAACTCATTCCAGTGCCTCACCACCCTAACAGGAAAGAACTTCTTTCTTATATCCAATCTAAACCTCCCCTGTTTAAGTTTGAACCCATTACCCTTTGTCCTGCCACTACAGTCCTTAATGAAGAGTCCCTCCCCAGCATCCCTATAGGCCCCTTTCAGATACTGGAAGGCTGCTATGAGGTCTCCACACAGCCTTCTCTTACCCAGCCTGAACAGTCCCAACTCTCTCAGCCTGCCTTTGTATGGGAGATGCTCCATTCCCCTGATCATCCTCATGGCCCTCCTCTGGACTTGTTCCAACAGCTCCATGTCTTTCTTATGTTGAGGATACCAGAACTGCACACAAGACTCCAGATGAGGTCTCACGAGATCAAAGTTAGAGGGTCAGGATCACCTCCTTCTACCTGCTGGTCATGTTCCTTTTGATGCAGCCCAGGATACGGTTGGCTTTTGGGCTGCAAGCACCCACTGAAGTTGGCTTATGTTCATTTTGTCACTGACCACCATCCCTAAGTCCTTCTCGGCAGGGCTGCTCTGAATCTCTTCTCTGCCCAACCTGTAGCTGTGCCTGGGATTGCTCTGAACCAGCTGTAGGACCTTGCACTTGGCATGGTTAAACTTCATGAGGTTGGCATCAGCCCACTTTACAAGTGTGTCAAGGTCCCTCTGGATGGCATTCCTTCCCTCCAGCATATCCACCCAACCACCCAGCTTGGTGTCATCGGCAAACTTGCTGAGGGCGCACTCAATCCCACTGTCCATGTCAGTGACAAAGATGCTGAACAAGACCAGTCCCAACACTGATCCCCGAGGGACACCACTTGTCACTGGCTTCCAGCCGGACATTGAGCCATTGACCACAACTCTTTGCATGCAGCCATCTAGTCAGTTCTTTATCCACCAAGTGGTTCATCTATCAAATTGATGTCTCTCCAATTTAGAGACAAGGATGTTGTGTGGGACAGTGTTGAACGCTTTGCACAAGTCCAGGTAGATGACATCAACTGCTCTACCCCTGTCCATCATTTCTGTAGCCCCATCATAGAAGGCCACCAAATTGGTCAGGCAGGATTTTCCCCTTAGTGAAGCTGGCTGTCCCCAAGCACCTTGTTGTTTTTCATGTGCCTTAGCATGGCTTCCAGGAGAATCTGCTCCAAGATTTTGCCAGGCACAGAGGTGAGACTGACTGGTCTGTAATTCCCTGGGTCATCCATTTTCCCCTTCTTGAAAATGGGGGGTTATATTTCCCTTTTTCCAGTTGTCAGGAACTTTTTCCTTATATCTAACCTATATCTCCCCCTCTTTGAGTTTAAACCCATTACCCCTTGTCCTATCGCTATAGTTCCTGATGTAGAGTCTCTCTCCAACGTCCTTGTTAGGTCCCCTTCTGATATTGGAAGTCCACTATGAGGACCCAACCTGTAGCTAGCTGTGCCTGGGATTGCTCCAAACCAGGTGTAGGACCTTGCACTAAAGTGAACAATGCACACATTGTTGAACTTCCTGAGATTGGCATTGGCCCACCTCACAGGCTTGTCAAGGTCCCTCTGGATGGCATCCCTTCCATTCAGTGTATCAGCTGAACCACATAACTTAGTGTCATCGGCAGACATGCTTATTCCATGAAGTTAAACCTGCACAACCTTCCTTTGAGCAATTCAGGTGTTGTGTTTGCCAACTCTTGAAACACTTGATATACTTCACAGCTTTTTGGGTCTGCTTATACTTGCTTTCTCTGTTTTTGAGGTAGGAAAATTATATTCTAATTAGAATTATGTTCTAATGTCAATGCTTGTTTATAATTCCCATTTAAGTCAATGGGAGTTTTCTGTAGGAATTATAGATTTATGTAACCTCTGAAATTGTGAATAATCCTCTTGTAAAAAGAAGTAAACAAAGTAGAAAACAAATATAATTATTTCTATTAGTAATTCACAGACACCTAGCTTTCAGCCAAACTTGTATAAGTAATCCTTTTCTCTTTCCCACCTGCTGCTGAAAAGAGGTTCCAGGTAATGCTTTTATTTTGCTATCTAGCCTGTATTTTACTCTCATCTCTCATTTTCCTTAAAAAGCCATCTGTCATGTTGGGTGCTGTACCGTGCACCTTTCACTCTATTCATAGGATAAAAGAAAATAATTCTGAATAATCACTGTCAAGAAGCAGTGTTTAAAAACTAGCAGGATTCATTATCTTCTAATGGAAATCAGACATAAGAGGTTACACAAGTAACTCTGAAAATCTTGCCAAGAGTAAATGGAAATACCTTTTCCTTTTAAAATAAGTTCATGCATGCCCACACATTTGGCCAGTGAAAGCCACTTTATGCTGAAGGCTAGTAAAAAGTCAGTTTCCAGTACTCCAAGTATGAGATGCAGTTATAGTGACCCTCACAGGAAGGGACTTCTTTTGTACTAACAACTTTAATTTGCTCTGAAAAATCCTGTCCAAAATAACATTTGGATAATTAAAAGAGAATTAAATGTTGATTGACACTGTCATAAGTTACCGTGGAACTTGAAGAATTGATGTCAGTTTATATTAACCACAAAAGACCATCCCTTTTTTTGTTAATAATTTTAGAAACTCAGTATCGATACTAAAAATAGGGAGTGAAGTACAACAGCACCATGCAAGACAATATGGGTAGCAGTGTCAATAATAGTGAAATAATGCCTAAACCCATGAAATGGGGCTTTCTTTTTTTCACAAACTACTTCAAAGTGCTTGTATTCCATTTTTACAGTCTTACAACAAGAAATAATATATATATATACACACTAAGTCTATTTTCATATTGAAAGTAAAATGCTGATATTAAGGTATTTATTTTCCCTATGATAGATGGCTGGAACTCTCCTTCTCCATGTGCAAACTGACCTCATCCATATGTGCATTCACCCCAAAATGTTTTTAATGCTCTCCTTCCCATCTTCTTGCACACAGTTTTTGAGCATGCAACCACTTATGCGTGCAGATACATGACCATGTTGTATTTGCCATTATTCACTTGCCTGCACATTAAATAGTATATGAAAAATACCTTTAGCTTTCACACCTTTAAAAGAAGCCTTGTAATTTGCATTCTAGTTCCACTGCTCTGAATTAATATAGACTTAGCCTTGTATAAATTGTACAGGTGACCTGTGAGATAATATGGCTGAGTGTGAATTGTCAAGTCAGGTTTTATTGACCATTGTACACTCACTTGATTGTTTTGTATGGTAATGTACAGATGTAAATATACTGTAATGATTGACTAAGGATGAATATCAACCTAGACTTGTATCTGTTTATCTGTATAGTCTTTTTAAGTACAGGTGGTCTATTCAGGTGATTGTATAATATGAGATAGTTTTACCTCTTCTCTCATTCAATCACAAGGGATTAGCAGACATATTATAAAAATGCCACATTCTACATCCAAGCAGCAGAGAAATCTTCACTTCCAGTCAGCTCAGTTCCCAAAACATAAACCTGTGCCAGAAGCATGTCCTTTCTGTTTTTGCTGCTTTCATGAAACATCAGATATGCACTCCTAGTCTATTTGTTTTTTCTGCCTTCTTTTCCATAAATGAAATGGGGGGAGAAAGGGAGGAAGAAATGAGGCTTGAGTAGTCTGTGTCATATGTGAGGGTGACAAGTGGAAGAAGGGCTCTTTATGCTGTGTTTTATCAGGTTCTAGAACAACAGTAATAAGACTTCCAGGATTGACTGTGACAAATCAGAAATTAAAAATATAAAATATTTGCAGCATTCTGGAGTGATCAGAAGGTGGATTGTGTAGTTTTGCTCTATCTTACCCCTGTGCCTATCCGTAAAGTGGGACTGGCCTCCAGTGATGTAGCCTACAGCCCTTTTATGCCACTGGAATTGTCTCTCAATTCTATGCCAGTAGATCTGTTTAAATAACTATAGTCATCAAGCTTCTTACTTCTGTTAAGCTTGGCTTTGGTGGTATAGATTTGTATGCTTGGTTGTTTTTCTTTCCCCAGGGAAAAGGTTGTTGAATCTACTTTTCATTTTCTTTATGTCAAATGTGTTATTATTTGGGGTACTTATTTCCTCTGCTGGTTTAGATTTATCCTTTTTATTTCCTTAAATCTCCCCTGACCAATGCAGTCTCTGATGTCTATGTGACTTTGTAACAGCAGTGAAACAGTAGTAGCCTCTGACAACCAATTAAAAGCACATTGTTCCTCTTAAACAGTAATGTTTTGGGGAATGCCTGTTTTTTCCTTAGAATCTTTAAACTGAGATAGGTATAAAAATATTTTTATGGATAGATTGTTAGAAGTTCTTCCAAGAGAACTGGACTCAGTTCCTTACAGTTTAGACTGCTTGCTTCAAATCAGGTTTGTTTTGGATTCTCCCTGGGGGCCCCAGATTCCTAGAGCCCCAGAAGGAGTCAGGATAAAGGAGGAGT
>NDXB01006473.1:35043-46533 GCA_002631895.1 Agapornis roseicollis | reverse complement strand
TGGAACTGGATGAGCTTTAAGGTCTCATTCAACCCAAACCAGCCTGGGCTTCTATGATATGAGGAGAGGTGATGTCTCTAACTTCACATTGCCACATGCCTCCTTTCCCCCTCTGTCGACATGTACTGGTGCCCCCTCTGGCATGTGGGAACATGCTGGGCACCATGAGGTCTCTCTGGGCACAGACCGCAGCTGGTTCAGCTCCTTGGACTGGAAGGACAGACAGGCTGCTGGGGATGTCCCCAGCCTTGTGCAGAGGGAGAGGGCATGGGGATAGCTCTTCACTGTCCCCAGAGCCCATGTCCGGCTTTCCCACTCTCTCATGCTAGGTGATACGTGAGGAGCACAGTGAAGCAGAGGTTTGGAGAAGGAGCTGGCAGTGATCTCAAAGAGGATGTCGGAGGCTGAAGATTAAGCGGAGCATTTCCGGTGGGAACCAGACGGTGTCTGGGATCAGGTGTCACCTTGCTGTGACGGCAACAACAGCCTTGCAACTCTTGGGAAGGATGGAAAAAGAAAGGATCCTGAAACCTAAGAGCTGTTTTGCTGTTTACTTTGGTTCTGTTTTTACTCCAAGAATAGAAACAAAGACGATGGATTTGCATCACCAGGAGCAACTTGAGGAGCGAGGAGGAAGCGGTGGGGCCTCATTAGGAGCAGGAATGTGCTGGCAAAGGGAGGGCCTGGTGACAGGGAGACGGTTTGACCTGGGGGGTCCTATTTGCATGTTGTTCATCTCTCATCTCCCTCCTTGTGTTTTATGGTTTTGCTTAGTTTGTGAGCTTCAGAAAGAAAAACCTTATCTCTGCACTTGCCAGTGCAGAAATAGCCCTGGATCAATGGAGAGGAAAGTGCCTTTGGAGGCTGCCCCACTTGCATAGTGGTGCCTTGATCTCTTGGAAAGAAAAGGAGATTTATCTCTTTTGGCGCTGTTCAGAGGTCTCTGCCTGTCACATGCGAAGAGCTGCTTTTCCTCCCTCCTGCTGCTGCAGTCACATCTCCGGCCTGAGCCTGGTCGCACCAGAGGACTAAGAATAGCTGCAGAGGGGTGGTGATGGGTGGTTGTGTGGCTGCAGCTGTGGGACCTTCAGCCTCGCTCACCCTTGCCCCGGAGGAGGAGGAGGAGGGATGGGGGTAGGCTGGGCTAAAGGGAACTTGGATGGATGCTTTGGAGGTGGAGTTTTTGACACCTTGTTCCATGGCAAGGGCTGCCAGCTGCTGAATCTCATCTTGCTGAAGCCTCCAAGAAGCCCAGGAGAAGGTGAATTGGGACCCAGGAATGACTGGCAGTGGAGGAAGGCAGAACAATGCCTTTGTGGGGATGCGAATTTCCCTCTGATTTCTTTGGCTGTTACAGAGGGGGGTTTTCCAAGGTAGAATAACTTGGCTGAGATGCCCACTTACCAGCGTGACAACATTCAACTTCTCGATCTTCCCATTTCCTGCCAGCAGAAATGCCCTGTCTCCTGCAGAGGCTCAGCACCTCTGGATGCCTTGAGTAAAACAGCAGAAAAGCTGCTGTCCTGGAAAGCACACGGTTTCCTTGTGGGATGGTGGGGTCTCGACACTTCTGCTTCAGTCCTGGGCCCCTGTTATCTCCTGGGAAGGAGAGGGAGGAAACTGATGGCTGCAGGAGACCAGGAATGGAGTTCCACATAGGCAAGCTCCCTAGGAAGGAACATTGATAGGGCCATGCTGGGTCTGGGTCCTTGTTTGACTCCTACATTCAACTGCAGCACTAACTGCATTGCATGGAGAGGAGGAGGCACACATGTAGTCTCTGGTACGCCACGGTGGAGGTGAGCATGTACTGAGTCTGGCTGTGGTTCATGGTGCTTCCCCTCTGGTGGGGACCTTTCCCTTTCAGTAGTTGGCTTCTGTGTTTTTATGGGTTCCTCTTTCAGGCTTGAAAGACAATAGCAAATCCAGCTCATAGCTCAGCTGGTTCATCCAGGCTTTTGTTCAAAGGACCATTCACTGGTCCTTGTGGCTGTTTAACATACCTCTGGCGAGCATCTGTGGCTTTGGCTCCGCCACAAGAGGTCTTGCTGCTTGGCTGTAAGGACAAGAGCATTGGCTGCCCCAAAAGTAGGGAAAGCTCTTCAGACTTTGCTTGCCATAAAAAGGCACCGACTCCTTATCCTGGGCTTATGCCTCGTGGTGTTCCACATAGCTTCCCTGGGAGACTTTCTGTTGCTGACTTCAGTTTCTCCTGTGGGCAGGATTCCAGGTGGGAAGCAGGAGATGTGCTGGAGACCTACCTTCCCAGGTACTTACCTACCATCCTTCCATCTTCTTCCTAAGGGATGGCATTGGCACTATAAAGCTGTTTTCCATGATTAGGCAGTGCCTGAAGCGTCAGCAAGCTGCTTTGTCATCCGAGAAGCCCAAGTGGAGAAATTGCAGCTCTTCAGCTCAAGTACTGCTGCTGAGTGACTTAAATAACTGGAGCATCTTCAGATGTTGCTTACTTTTGAGTCTACCTTGTGCCTGTTTGATAGGAAGAGCTGAAGCTGATGGCAGCTTTATTAGTTGGGCCGGTTTTCCTGGGCTTATGCACTGATTGAACACCTGCAGGGTAAACTATCTTTAGTTCCTGATCAAAGTGCTTTTTTCCTTATATGTGAACATAGGCATCAATAGGTGATACAGCAGAGGTTAACAGCCAGTGGTGCCTCTGCAGAGATGTCTGTCCAGTTGCACGTGTGTCCTGCTTTAGGATACCTTACTCCTGCTTCTGCCTGGTGACTGGGAATGCTGAGCTCGAGCCATCTGTCTATTTGGGCTAGATTTTTATGGGAATCCTTTGAAACTGTGAAGTGGTGAAATAGATCCACCCCAGCACATATGCCTGTGGGGTATTGACAGCCCCATTTGGTTTTGGCGCTTGCTTTCGGTTTCACGAGGGTGAACCTGCTCTTTTCTGGCCAAATCATGAGATGGTGATGGGCACTGCTTCAGCTGGAGCTGATTTCCACCCCTTGGTCGGGGAGGCAGTGTCTGGTGTGCATAGAACCCCGCCGGAGCTTTTCTTTCCCAATTGCAGTTGGGTTTGCTCAAGCTCCTTGTTTGCTGTGCGTGTACCATCCTGGGGCTTGTGTGCCCGAGGAGGACTGAAGCACAGCAGCCACCCTTGGGGGAACATGGGAAAGCTGCAGAAGTCAAGTGGGAGCTCTGAGTGTGCTCTGATGGAAGAATTCACGACCATGCTAGGAAAAGGCTGAGTTTTCTTCCTGAGAGGGAAACAAATGAGTAAGTTACTATCACAGAGCAGTGGGCTGGCCACAGTAAAGGGGCCTGGGAGCTTCCCAGTGCAGAAGGAAGCTCAGGAGATGGTGGGATCCAGCTCTGCTCATCCTGCAGGACACCCAGCCTTTGGAGCCATAAGTGATCTTCCCTGAGAGGGTGCTGAGGCGCTGGCACAGGGTGATGGCCCAGAGAAGCTGTGGCTGCCCCATCCCTGGCAGTGCTCAAGGCCAGGTTGGACACAGGGGCTTGGAGCACCCTGGTCTGGTGGAAGGGGTCCCTGCCCATGGCAGGGGGTTGGAACTGGATGGGCTTTAAGGTCCCTTCCAACCCAAACCATTCTGTGACTCTATGATCTTTCTCTGCCACTGGTGCATGGATGAAGTAACCCTGTCCGCATCCCACTCTCCTGGCCATCCCCCCATACCCTGGCCTGGCAGCAATGGGGAGCCTGCCAGAGGGAGGGGGCTCTGGTTTAGGTTAAATCACAGGTGGTCAATGGTCTCGGCTGCTGGGAGCTGGCATAGGGATGGTGCAGCTCAAAGCCTGGTCTAAATATTTGTCGTTACCCTGCATTTGGAGACCTTCTACAACCAAACCAGTGACAAGGCACCTCTTTTTCTGTTGCCAAGGCAGAAAATATTAGGTCGGCGACAAAGGCAAATAGTCCTGGTCTAGGAATGGGAAGGGTTTTATTTGGCAAGTTCTTTTTGCCTAGGCCAGATCTTTCTTTCTCGTTGGTTTTGTTTAGCAGTTCCCATCGACAGCAGACCCTGTTAAGGCTTGGCCGTGTTTCCTTTCTACAGGACCATCCAAAGCCTCCAGGAGCGTTGCTCCCCCTTCCCAAAAAGTCATTGTTCCTGGAAAGAAGAGCAGCGCCGCTGGAATGTTAATTGGGGGAAGTGAATAAGCAGCACTACCCTCAGCCTAACCTTCCCCAGCCCCCTCTGAAGGAGCAAATTGAATTTGTTTAGGCATTGAAGGTCCTGTCTCTCCCTCCCTAAAGTGTCCATTGTGCAGCTTCGCGTTGGGATTTGCGGCCGTTTGTTCAGGGAGGGTTTTCTTCTTAAAGAAAGGCAGTTTTTAAGGGGGGGACACACAACACTTTCTTGTGCTGGGGGCTGAGGAGATGGGCTGAGATGGGCAGGGGAGTGAGCGAGTTTGTCACTGTGGACCACTGTTCCCAGAGGGCCTTGTGCTCTGTGCATGGGAGATGATGTGTGTGTTTTCTCATCTCTCCCTCTTGAGCCCATGGAGGAGCGAGTGTAGGGTCTTGCTCCTGCGGAGGAAAAACCCCAAGTATCAGCAGGGGTTGTGACTGACCTACTAGAGATACCTGGGTATCTTGGTGGATGATGAGATGACCATGAGCTGGCAGAGTGCCCTTGAACCAGGAGGGACAAGAATGTCCTGGGGTGCACTGGGAGGACTGTGGCAGCAGGTCAAAGGGAAGTGATTCCTCCCCCTCTACTTGACCCTAATGAGGCCACATCTGCAGTCCTGTCCAGTGCTGGGCTCCTCAGTACAAGACAAGGAGCTACTGGAGAGGGTCCAGCAGAAGCCACAAGGATGAGCAGGGTCCTGGAGAGGGGTCTGTCTTACAAGTAGAGACTGTGGGAGCTGGGCATGGTTAGTCCCGAGAAGAGCAGACAGAGGGGATCTCATCCATGCAGCTGAGTATCTCAAAGGCAGGTGCCAGGAGAATGGTGCCAGACTCTTCAGTGGTGCCCAGCGACAGGATGGGGTGCAATGGCCATCAACTAAACCACGCGTTTCACCTCCACATGAGGAAGAGCTTGTTTCTGCTGCAGGTGGCAGAGCACCGAGCAGGCTGCCCAGGGGGGTTGTGAGTTCTCCTCCTCTGGAGACATCCAAACCTCTCTGGACGTGTTTGTGTGTAACCTGCTCCTGGTTGGCCCTCCTTGGATGATCTCCAGCGGTCCCTTCCAACCCTAATGATTCTGTGAGCTGGGGAACATGAAGTCCAGCCCATGTCTGTAGTGGGAATTAAACCTCCCAGTGTGTTCAGCGTGCTGCTCCCTGCCCCGAGCCTCAGGTCCCCATCCCCGCTCCCTGAACTGAGGTTCAGCAGCACTGGTGGAGGGCACGGCTGTGCTGGGGCCGTGTCCAAGCAGTGCTGGCAGGAAGATTCTGCTGGCAAGGCTATGAGGCTATGAGGCCATCCGGGAAAAGCCGCTAAAGCTGCTGCAGTTGGCACCAGGGGGATTGTGGTTTTGCATCTGTGTTTCCCAGTGGTAAGCACAGCATTGAGCGCTGCTCTGACACCCTGTCCCTGCCCCAGGCTGTGGTTTTATGGCTGAGATTAGGGTTCCCACAGATGTGCACAGCTGGCTGGGGAGCTCTGGGCTGGGCTGGGAGCTTGGAGCTTGGCGTTGAAGGACTTAGCTTCGCTGCAGGCTGGAAGGGGAGGTTTGGCCATGCGAGCATCAATATGTTTGTTTTCCTGGTCACTGGGCTTTGGATTTACCAGTTGAGCCATCAGATGGGTTTTGCTGGAGGCTGTAGGGATGCGGGTGTCCCGGGATCTCCATCCCGTGCTGGCAATGCTATGGCTGGGTGGGGTTAGGCTGCTTTGGTGGGGCTTGGAGTAACCTGGTCTAGTGAAAGGTGTTCCTGCCCATGGCAGGGGGTTGGAAGTGAATAAGCTTTAATCATACGAATCACAGACTGGTTTGGGTTGGAAGGATCCTAAATACCAGTCAGTGGTCCTGGCTTTTCCATAAGATGCTTCTGCCAAGAGGATCAGGAAAAATGGTCTTGGAAATGGGCCCCTGGAGGCCTCAGAGCTGGTGGAGGGGAGAGGTTGTGCCTGTTTGCTTCCTTGCAGAATGGGGAACTGGACTTTTTTCTTACCTACACTGATTCTTATTGTCAGCACTCTGCTTTTAGTGGCGTTTGGCCATCTAAGAATTGACCTAGTGTTTGGAGGGACCCTTGGCTGCTGTGGTGTCAGGGCAGGCTGGACCCAGGCAGCGAGTGCTGGGGAAAGGGGGAACACCAGGTATGTTGTTCCTCTGATGGGTCTCAGTAATCTCAAAGCTCAAATATCTCTGAAGTCCCTTCTCCTCCTGGCATGTTTTATGAGGCAGCCTGCAGAAAGGAAGGAGGATGGTGCAGGAAGCATGCAGGCTCATCCAAACCCCCCAAACCATGTCTGATCTTCCATGTACAAGCCCATTTGAGGTTGTGGGGCTTGAAGAGCTGGCAGGGTCCCCTCACTACTGTGCCGGCTCCTTCTCTGCAAGGAGCTCTCACTTCATCTGTGCCTTGGTGCAGAGGTGGGAGCAGGATGTGATGGTGCCACCAGTGACAGGGATCGGTGAGGTGGCTTCTGTCTTCCACCACGGTCCCTGCACAAGGCCCCGGCCTTGTGCATCCAGGGTTTTGCACTCACCAGGTGCCCTGGGAAACATCTAAGTGAGGACATGTGAAACTGTCTCATACATCGTTTCTTGCAGGCTCCGCGGGTTCCCTTGCTTGTCTCCTTATCTTTCTCTCCAGATCTGCTTTGTCAGGATGGTCATGGAGACCTCACTCGTCTCGGCAGGCAGCACTGCAGGGGCAGGTTTATTTTCACTGCTCCACAACTCAGTGTCTTTTCCAAGCAGAGTCAAACACGGAGCTAACTCCCCTTGTGCACAAGAGGCTAGATCCCTTCCTAGCGTGAAGCAGCTGGAACGCTGGGACCATTCCTTCTGGAGCGGGATGGATGGAGATGCTTCATTGGGGTCCAGGGATTGCCCTGCAGTGGGCAGGCAAATGGGGTGCAATTCTCCCTCTGCAGGAGAACAGTTTTGGCTTTGAAGCTTGATGTGGTGCAGTGTCAACAAGGTGAGGGTGTTGCTAGGGGTGACTGGGAGCTGGGGCTGGGGCAGGTTGCCGGGGTCTTATGGCCCCGCTGTGGTCCTGCGTGCAGCCTGGCACCCAGAGCACAGCCTGCCTCCATCCCAGGGCTTCTCTGGGAAGCTCAAGAGCCACTTTTCCCCCATCTGGTTTGATTCCCCCCCCCCACAAAGCTTGCACTTTAGAAGCACATCAGCTCCATCCCCCTTCGCTTCTAGGGAAGCAGTAGCGTAGATCAGTAAGTCTGTAGAGAGGCTGAAGAAGGCAATTCTGCAGAGATGGCATTGGAATGGACACCGAGGGCTTGGTCCTTGGCTATTGCAGGCTGGTCAGCTCTCTGCCTCGTTGCTGCATCTCGGGTCCTTGGAAAGGAGCAGTGTGAGGAGCAGTGCAGGAATTGCTGGCAGCAGGAGAGAGGTGGTTTGTGGGTGAGCTGCTCAGCCCTGGCTTGCACTTGGTCCCTGCCCTTTTCATATGAGCAATGAAAGAATCTGTCCTGCAGAGCACCCTCTGGCTAGCTCTGGGCAGCTCCTCTCCCAGCTCTCTTCAAAGCAGCTGAGGTATCAATTGCTGCCTGCCCTGGGTTCAGTTGCACTGTACCTTTGTAGCATCATAATGTGTGCAAAACCCATGCAAGGCAGCCGAAGGCAGGTGTGGGAAGCCTCTTTAGCAGCAGCCTCTGCAGGACTAGCCTTTAGTAGGTTTGGTGTTTGAGATTAAGTGTTGTGGCATGAGTGCCCACAAGGGAGCTGATACTGCATCCCTACTGAGAGCCTCTGTGTGCTCCTGTGACACCCTGCTGTGCCCCGACCAAGGCTCAGGCAGCAGTGAGCAACCTCCCAGTGCTTGATGGATCCATTTTACATAGACTAAATGCCGTGGTTCTCCTTCCTGGCTCCCTCTCCTTTCCCTTTCTCTTTTCCTCTCCCTTCCCCTCTCTTTCCCTTTCCTTCTCCTTTTCCTTTTCCTTTTCCTTTCCCTCTCCCTTTCCCTCTCCTTTCCCTTTCCCTTTCTCTTTTCCTCTCCCTTCCCCTCTCTCTCCTTTTCCTTTTCCTTTTCCTTTTCCTTTTCCTTTTCCTTTTCCTTTTCCTTTTCCTTTTCCTTTTCCTTTCCCTCTCCCTTTCCCTCTCCTTTTCCTTTTCCTTTCCCTCTCCCTTTCCTTTTCCTTTCCCTCTCCCTTTCCCTCTCCTTTTCCTTTCCCTCTCCCTTTCCCTCTCCTTTCTGCTCTCCCTTTCCCTCTCCCCTCCTCTTTGCTGTCCTGCCTGCAGCTGCTTCTTCCCACTTGGAGATGGGGAGGCTTTGCCAAAGGAGGGAAAGGTGCAGGCTGGTGTTCTCATGTCTGGGAACAGATGAGGCACCACAGATATCTAGGAAGCAGATGGGCTTCCTGGATAAGGGATGGCAAGAGGAGGTGGCAAGGCCTGGCTTCACCCATTCCCTCCTTCCATTTAGTACAGAGGAGGGAGAGCAGCAGCCAAATCAGACTGAATTCTTCATCTCCGCATCTTGTGTTTGGAGTCTTTGTTGTTCATGATTTTTATATTCATGATTAAACCTGCAGCTGTCCAGAGCCTGGAGGATTTGCAATGAATTAGAATGACAAGAGACATGGTCTTCACAAATAAAGTAATCATTTTCCCCTGAACTTTGCTTTCATTGTCTTTCAAAGCTTCTCTGTGTGACGCAGATTTGCTGCACTTTCATGCCGGGACTTGTGGGGAGATATCTGGGTCCAGCAGTTCTCTGTTGCTGTGGGTGTGATGATGTGGGAGGAAGGGGCAGTGTTCAATGCTCTGATAGTTCTTAACAGTGTCAAACTCTGTCATTTAAATTGGGACTTTCATGCTAGAGGGGACGATGGGCGTGAAAATCGATGCTGTGGGGCTCTGCTCCTGCACAGCATCCCTGTTGTTCCCCGCCTCCTGGTCCCGCTTCCCTCCCGCTGGAGTTTAATCCTCTGCTGATGGCATCCCTGTGTTGCCATGGGAATTGCCATCCAGCCCTTTTCCTCTGCCTGCTGGCGAGCTGGAGACAGATCTGCTGGTGGTGGTGGTGTGGCTGGGAGGTGGCACTGTTCCTGCTGTGCCAGTGGCCCACCCCGTGGTGGCTGGAGGTCAACGTGTGTCCCATGGCACAGGGTCTGGGACACATCCGCAGTCTCCCTATGCGGCATGTTGTAGTGGTGGCTTTGAGTCTTCATTGCATGCCCAAGGTTTATCAGTGGTGGCCTGTGCTGTGGTGGGAGTGTGGGTGCTCAGTCACTTGGAGGTGGCCTGGCTTCCATGACAAAGTGGTGCCACCAGCTTGTGTTTTGGGAGTGGAACCCTGCGTCCATGCTACTGTTGCCTTAGTGTGAGGTTCTTCTGGTAGATTATCCCACAGCTCATTGTAAAGCTTCCTGAAGTTAGGGCAACTTCTGTTCCTTGCCTTCCTGGCATCTGAGAAACCAGTGGGGGGCACTTGCCCATCAAACTCCCCAGAGCTGCCTGGGACCTCTCCCCTGGCTCCTAGTCCCTTCCTGAGGATGTTGATGGGAATGGCTGCTCAGCTCTCCTGGCATGGCATGAAGGGCATTGCATTGGTGACATGGTGGTGTAACATAGAATGGCTGCGTGGGAATTATATCCCCAAGGTTGGGGGAACCTTGTCTAGCTGAGGAAGAGGAGGAGTGGGTCAGGGCTCACACTTAACAGAGGTAATGAGCAAAGATGTTAAGTGTTTAAACTAGGCATTGCCTTTGAGCTGAGGCTTAAGTGAGTGATGGCTGTAACCTGGTCCTGAGTATAGGCACGTGGCTGAGGCTGTGATGAGCAGCAGCTGTGTGTCCTCAGGAAGGATGGAGGGGTGTCTCTGCAGAGAGGAGGAGGAGCTGTCTTTACCAGCTGCAAACATTAATGTTCATGATGTGGCTGAGGGCAGGCAGATTGTTATTGGATTCCCAGAAGGTTGGTTGGTTGCTTGGTGTGATTGCGTTGGGTGTTTTTCATAAGCTTCACTGAGGAGCTTTGAACCTTCACATAACTCCATTGTGAGAGGAAAGCTTGATGGGTGGTGGTGGAATTTCTGTGAGTACTGCTTTGTAGGGACTGTGGAGCAGGACACTGCTGTTTAGTGTCCTGGGAGCTGTTGGGGATGGTATGTAGATGGATGGTGGTGGCAAGGAGCACTTGGGCATATCTTGCAGGAGATTGGAGGTCAAGCCCAGAGCCTGGGTGTCTGGGCAGTGGCAGCTCTCCTGTAAATGATGACAAAGGGGCAATGTTCTTGTCACTGGCAGGTGAAATGTGTGGTTCAACCATGGCCTTAGGCACGAGGTGGAAGGGTATTCAGTGAGTTGTTCAGTGAGTCTTGCTAGAGGAGGTGCTCAGTGACTGCATATTGGAAGGAGACTGAGCTGAGCTCTGAGGCAGAAGCTGTTCCCTGTGAGGGTGCTGAGGCGCTGGCCCAGGGTGATGGCCCGGAGAAGCTGTGGCTGCCCCATCCCTGGCAGTGCTCAAGGCCAGGTTGGACACAGGGGCTTGGAGCAAGGTGCTCCAGTGGAAGGGGTCCCTGCCTGTGGCAGGGGTTGGAACTGGGTGAGCTTTAAGGTCCCTTCCAGCCCAAACCTGTGATTCTATGAAGGTGGCTGATCATCCAGGCCTGGGTGGTGGAAGCTGAGGATGCCCCACCACCAGCCAGCTGTGCATCAGGCAGCATTTTCCTTAAATGCAGTATTTGTGTAGAGCAGTCGAAGGCTTCAGCCAGCCCTGGTAAGTCTTAAATGTCTTCTGGTATTTGGGATGTCTCCATAAAATGTTCCTGGCTGTCCAGGCTTTGCTCTAACCATGGCAGCAGGCTGTTGGGTGGGATGGTCATGATGCTGTATTATGCCGCTGGGCTTGGCTTTGCCTGTTGGCTTCCTGGGGCAGGCTCTGCTCACCTGGGCCTGTGTGCAGCAGAATGGGCTGCGTCTGTGATTTGTTTCCTATAGGAAAACCACTTCCGTTTGCCTGACCTGATTGTAAAGGAAAACTGGACTGGGCTGTATGAAAAGCTGGAAGTCAACATAGCAGGTAGAACAACCCAGGAAGTGGCTGATGGCCATAAAATATCAACATTTCCCAATAAAACACTGATTAGAAAGTAGCTGCTGTAATTCCAGAAGGAAAATATTCTTTGAATTAAGTTCAGGGCACGCGTTTTGGCAAAAGCCAGCTGAATAAACCTCTAAGATCTATTCCACCCCCCGCCCCCCAATAGTGTATTTGAAAGATAAGAGAGGAGAAGAAACCTTAGAATCATAGAAGAGTTCGGGTTGGAAAGCACCTTAAGATCATCCAGTTCCACCCCCCCTGCTGTAAGCAAGGACACCTCACACTAAACCATGGCACGCTCTGCCCA
>NDXB01006473.1:421-18609 GCA_002631895.1 Agapornis roseicollis | reverse complement strand
CCTACCTTACCTGGAAAGGGCATCAGCAGGGCCCTTCAGCGGAGGCTTGGGGCTGCAGGGAGCTGAGCCAACAGCTGAGGCTTGGGCTGGTGCTGGACCAGTGTTTTCCACCCAGCTGCCTGGTTTTNGGTTTTGAAGTTCAGACTAAAGGTCCCGCTGACTTAGGGAAGTTATTTCCAAGAACAGGTTGCCAGTGCTGAGCTCCATGTCCTCCCGAGGTTTGGCAATTGTTTTCCATCCCCATTCTGGAGGCATTGTACTTGCGCAGAATCCAAGACTAGTTTGAGGTGGAAGGGACCTTCAATCTCACCCAGGTCCAATCCCCTGCCATGGGCAGGAACCCCTGCCACCAGACCAGGCTGCTGCAAGCCCCTGTGTCCAACCTGGCCTTGAGCACTGCCAGGGATGGGGCAGCCACAGCTTCTCTGGGCCATCACCCTGTGCCAGTCACTGGCTGCCACTGCAGAAGAGAACAGGATTTGCCTCATCTGGGACCTTTCAGGAGAGTTGATGTTTAAAGCTTGGTTCATTTTTCCAGGCTGTTGCACTTATCCAGCTTGTAACAGTAGATTTCTGGCTTTTCTTTTGCTGTGCTGACAATTTTGAGCTGCTATGCCCTTGTGATGCAGCTCCTTGGCTTTCTCTTTTGGGAATTGCTGAGTGAGGGGGGAAGATGCAGAGTTTTCAGGGGGGACCCTAACCTGGCAGGCTGATGGAGACAGGGCAGAGCTGCTGTCCCCATGCCCCCTGTGCTGTGCAGACGTCTTGCATCCACTTCATGAGCTTCTATGCCTAATGAGGCTTTATTTTGGTCCTGAGCATCTAAGCTTCTCTGAGGGAGAATTTCTTATAGTTCATGTGTAAACATTGGAAGCTGCCTCCCTGCATCCCGGGGATGGGTGCTGGGCTGCTGAGGTAGCTCTTGGCTTCTCAGATAATGCACCTGCAAGTCCTGCTTGGTCCTGTTCCCCAGGAGCAGCCCTTCCCATGGCTGCCATCCTCTGAGAGTGTGGTGGAGGGCAAATTCCCCCCAGCCCAGCCACGGTGGGGCGGCTGTGCCTGAAGTCCCGCTGCTGGCATGTGATGGATCTGCACGTACAGAAGACTTGAATTTGCATAATTTGCATTGTAAATGAATCCCAGTTTTTGTGATTGTCACAGTGGATTTTCTTTCTAGTAAGCCTTTCCTTTAACTCCTCTAAGGCTTGGAATGTTGGCAACATCCTCTTCCACCTTTGAGGAAGAGGAGCATCTGATGCTTTTGACACCTGCCTGTCACATGGCTCCCCTGCCTTTACCCCTGTGGGTCCAGCACATCTGTGCTATGATGGAGGCGGTGGCCATGGCCAGGGCTGTGCTTTGGGATCTGCATGTGTGGTTTTGGGTCACTTGGTGATGGACAAGGGGCTGTGTTGGGTTTTTTGCCCCGCTGGCTCTGGGCTGGCAGTGAGGAGGGGGGATGAGGCCTTCTGCACCTGAGGGAGGTGAAGAGCATGATGGCTGTGTTACAGGCTGTGCTGAAACTCCTGAGCTTCACAGGAGCCCTGCTCAATAAAGGTGGAATTAACCCTATTGACCTCACCANGGGGAGAGAAGGCTCCTGAAGGGGAGACCTGAGAGCAGCTCCAGGGCCTAAAGGGGCTGCAGGGAACCTGGAGAGGGGCTTGGGACAAGGGCCTGTAGGGACAGGACAAGGGGAATGGCTTGAACCTGCCCGAGGGGAGACTGAGCTGAGCTCTGAGGCAGAAGCTGTTCCCTGTGAGGGTGCTGAGGCGCTGGCCCAGGGTGATGGCCCAGAGAAGCTGTGGCTGCCCCATCCCTGGCAGTGCTCAAGGCCAGGTTGGACACAGGGGCTTGGAGCAAGCTGCTCTGGTGGAAGGGGTCCCTGCCCATGGCAGGGGCTGGAACTGGATGAGCTTTAAGGTCCCTTCCAACCCAAACCAGTCTGGGATCCTGTCTTTCCTATGGAATTGTCTGCATGTGTTGGAGCTGGTTGGGAAAATCAAACTCCTTGGAACTGGCAGGCTGGAAAGGCACGTCTGAGCTCTTGTTGTTGTCTTTTTGGGTTTTGAAGCCATTCTTTATTGAAAGCCACAGGATGTGTCTGCCACCCCATGTTCTTCCTTCATGCTTCGCTTCTGGCCTCCTTTTAGAGCTAATCTTTGGAATGAATGAGGAGGTCGGGAGCTATTTTCTGCACAAGCTGAAGTTAATCTTTGCCTGGTTTAGGCAGAAAGTAATGGATTGTCATCCTTTATTTTGGAGCAGTAGTTGGATGGGGTAGCAGGAGGAAGGGGAAGTTATACTGGTATTAAGGAGAATTACATCTGTAGCATGACTTCAGCAAACATCTCCTTCAGCAGGAAGCTTTGGCCTGTGAATCATGGTTGCTAGAAAGACAGTTTGATTCCTCCTTCCCCCGGTGTTTTGGCACTGAGTCACTGCTGGGTGGGTGCACAGGTAGGAAACAGAAGCCCCAGCAATACACAGTGGGAATTGCGCACGAGGAGGAGGAAGGAAGTGAGTTCAGACAGCAGATGTGAATTTAACAGCTGCTACTAAATGTGGTGGCTGGCAGGGGGAAGGTTTCTGAGCACAGATTGTCCCTGGGTGCCCTACTCAGCCTTAGGTGTGGGGCACCATGCAGCAGATGCTGCTCTCCAGCAGGGAGTGGGGTTGAAGGGATCCTGTCAGGCACAAGGGAGCGATGGGGGTGTGTGTGTGTGTGCCCTCCTGATNAACAGAAGCCCCAGCAATACACAGTGGGAATTGCGCACGAGGAGGGGGAAGGAAGTGAGTTCAGACAGCAGATGTGAATTTAACAGCTGCTACTAAATGTGGTGGCTGGCAGGGGGAAGGTTTCTGAGCACAGATTGTCCCTGGGTGCCCTACTCAGCCTTAGGTGTGGGGCACCATGCAGCAGATGCTGCTCTCCAGCAGGGAGTGGGGTTGAAGGGATCCTGTCAGGCACAAGGGAGCGATGGGGGGTGTGTGGTGTGTGTGTGTGGCTCCCTCCTGATGGCCATCAAAGTACCTACATCGGCATCACTTACCTGTGGAGGGGAAGCGAAAGGGCTTTGTGCCCTTGTGTGCCTCGGGGAGATGTTGAGCTGAATGGGACATGGGGGATTCCATGACGATGGTGGTGGTGGAGCGCAGGAGTGCCACGGGGCAGTGGGCAGAGCTCTGGGGAGTAGGGAAGTGATGCCTCGGAGGGGTCTGAGCGCACAGTGTCATCCATCCATCACCCTGGAGGACCCATCCTCTACCTGACCTTGGATGCTGAAGGACCTTCTAAAAGTGATCAGCCTTGACCTGGCCACTACATGAGAATGGGAAGTGGAAGGCAGAGCAGCAGTGGTACCCTCCTGTGAGGACGTTTGGGTGGGTTATATCCTCCAAAGCCCTTGCTGAGGAGTTGGCCACTCCTGGGGGAGCATCTGGGTGATGCTGTCCTTCCAGAGGTGAGCTGAGATGGGTGTTCTGTAGATGAAGGAGGGGGGGGATGGCTTGACAGAGGAGGCTTTCTCTGGACCCTGGAGGAGAAATTTCAAAGAGGAAAGAAAAAGCAGGAGACTTCTGTTCAGAATAGTTCAAATGCAAAGATAAGAATAGTTCAAATGCAAAGATAAGAATACTTCAATAATTATCTTTTTGCCCTCAAAACTCCATGTTTTCTACAGCAGGAATAGTTGGCAATTATTAATACAAATTTATGCAACATATTTTTAGCGTACACTTTTTGATGGGAAGAATGCAGGTGGGAATAAGCAGCTCCTGGTGAGCTAGCTGTGACAGCAGCCTTGGCCCTCGCTGCCCACCTGAGGCAGCCCCATAGGTGAGGCCCTTTTGCTTGGAGCAACCTGGTCTGGTGGAAGGTGTCCCTGCCCGGGGTAGGGGGTTGGAACTGGATGAGCTTTAAGGTCCCTTCCAGCCCAAACCAGTCTGTGAGTCTATGGGATGGACCCTCAGCCCACCCAGTTAGTGAGTGAAGACCTTCCCCTGGGAGGGCAGTAGCTCCTGGGGGAGGTCTTCACTCCCAGCTCCTTGCAGCATCTCTTATCCCTTCACTGAAAGCCACTTCTTTTAGGGATGTTTCTGTGACACATTAGAATCATCACAGAATCATGAAATGGCTCAGGTTAGAAGGGACGGGGCAGCCACAGCTTCTCTGGGCACCCTGTGCCAGCACCTCAGCACCCTCACAGGGAACAGCTTCTGCCTTATATACAGCCTATATCTCCCCTGTTTCAGTTTGAACCCGTTACCCCTTGTCCTGTCACCGCAGTCCCTGATGAAGAGTCCCTCTCCAGCATCCAAACTGGGAGCATAAATATCTATCTTGTTGAACAGGCTTGCTGTCCATTTGACCACAGTGGCAACCTTCCTCTTGTGCTGCTGCTGCTTGAGAGGAAAATGAGAACCGGCCTAAGGCTCTGGATGCACAGGGTGGTTTAAAACAGCACTATTGCTGGCCAAGCCTATGACTACAAATATGTTATTTGACCAAAACATATGAAATAATGATTGTTGCCAGGGGTTAGTAGTCAGAGATAAGCCAGCTTTGCCATTGTCAGCCTCAAGGGCTGGAAAACCTGGTCATGCTGCAGAAAGGATAGGATTTAAAACAAGCCGAGCAGCCCCAGCACTGGCTGGAATGTCTTTGTGCTTGCTGTGCTGTAGAACTCATGCCTGAAGCGCCTGTCCTGTGTTTGTCAGGAGCAGCAGCATCCTTTCGAAGGTGATCTCAGCAGCAGTGTTTTGTCCAGTGCTCAGGTGATGGTCCCTGTTGGAGGGGTGCCCTTCAAGCCAGAGAGGTGGCAGGAGAGGAAGCTTTTGCAACCCAGCTGGTGGAAATGATGGTATTTACCAGATCTCAGCTGAGCCTGGGAAGGTATTTTTATAGCTTCACATGCTTTGGGTTTATTTTCCTGCCTTGCTTTTCTGGACTTGCAAGCTGAATGCTGTTTTGGGTTTTGTTTTGCTTTGAAAGCATTTCACAGCCAGATAAAAGGCTCTCTGTTTTCAGCTATCATCCTCCACTCTTCAGCCCCTGTTACCTTTTAACAGCAGGAAGACGGTTTTGTGGTAGCTTGGTTTGAATTGGGAAGAGAGATGCGACACAGCTGAACCCTTCCTGCTCAGGGGTACCGCTGTGCCCTGTGCCACAGCAGGAGGGGATGCTCCTGCCTCCTCTCTGCTCCCAGGTGATGAGTATGGGCTCAGCTGCTCATCTCCCCTGCTAGGAATGGGGCTCTGAGAGATGGAGAAGGTCCTGCTGCAAGGAGGTGGTGATTGCCACCCCTCAGTGCCTGTGTGATGAGAACCAGTGTGGCTCTGTGGCCTGCTGGGAACTTAATTCTGATGCAGATACTGGGCAGCAAGAACAGGTTTCCTGTTTGGGTGTTTTCTGAATGTGAAGGGAAGATTTCTCAGTGACTGTCTCTGACTTCTGCAGTTCACAGGGTCACTGGAAAAGTACCGGTGACTCAGGCATTTGCTGACAGTCGATGAGGCTTCCAGAGCAAATGATGGTGGTTTGAACACACACGGGTGCCCTGTGAAGGCTCCACTCCTGCTAAATCCTTGGCCGTTGGTTTTTAAGGGCACTTTGTGTTTTACCTGGTTTTGCTTCCTCTCAGGGTCCTTCTCTAGGCTTCCTCACTGCAGAACGACCCCTACACACTTCACTCCCTGCCCTCTCTGGGGCCCTGCTGCTGCTTTGGGCTTTGGACCACACCGAACTGCATCTGGAGGCTGCTGCTGTTGTTGCCATGTGCTTCTGTCCAGAAACAGCTTCTAAGGCACTTGCAGCCTCCTCTGCTTCACCTCTCCCACTGCTTCTTTTTCCTGCAAAACCCCTCTGCAGAAACCAGTTCTCTTGTCTCCTGCTGCGGTCTGGATGGGGATGAAGGAGAGCATTGCGTATATCACTGCTCTTGAAATCATCCAGAGGCAGATTTGGACTGGAAGGGGCCTTAAAGCTCATCCAGTTCCACCTTCCACCAGACCAGGTTGCACCAAGCCCCTGTGTCCAACCTGGCCTTGAGCACTGCCAGGGATGGGGCAGCCACAGCTTCTCTGGGCCATCACCCTGTGCCAGCGCCTCAGCACCCTCACAGGGAACAGCTTCTGCCTCAGAGCTCAGCTCAGTCTCCCCTGTTCTGTCAGGTCCAAGCCATTCCCCTTGTCCTGTCCCTACCGGCCCTTGTCCCAAGCCCCTCTCCAGGTTCCCTGCAGCCCCTTTAGGCCCTGGAGCTGCTCTCAGGTCTCCCCTTCAGGAGCCTTCTCTCCCCCAGGCTGCCCCAGCCCAGCTCTCTCAGCCTGGCTCCAGAGCAGAGCTGCTCCAGCCCTCGCAGCAGCTCCATGGCCTCCTCTGGCCTCGCTCCAACAGCTCCAGGTCCCTCTTGTGCTGTTGCCTCCAGAGCTTCCCCATGGCACGTGTCCTCCAGCAGCAGCAGTACTCACACCCAGGGTGCTGAGGCGCAGCCCTGCCTTGTTTCATGCTTGGACTTTGGGATGTCCATGATCCAGCTCTGCTTCCTGTAGGAGAAGGCTCTGCCTCTACCCAGGGCATGGATTCAAAGTGGGGTGAAGCTCTACAGGGATGGCAGTGACCTGGTCACCCTATCCTTGCTTCTCCCTCTTTCCTGGAGGGCTCTGAGCTCTTTGGGATACACGTCGTCTCCCTGTGCCAGTCACCTTGCCCCCAGCTCGGTCTCTGCAGCTGTTTCAAGGGATTGATAACGGTGCTTTGTTTGTTGTTGTTTTACCTTTTGCACCATCACTGCTGCGAAGAGGCCATGTGGAGGAGGAGGCACAGAGCACCTTCACCCTCCTCCCCAGCCAGGGGCATGTTTGCCCTCACTCCAGCCCAGGAACAGGTTGTGGTGGGGGTTGCTCCTCCTGGCTTGCAGCATCTCTCGTTTTCCTGAATCCATCAGAAACCTTTGTGGAGTTTTTAAGGTCAGGTTGCTAAGTTACACCTCCTTGGAGGAGCCGGCTAAGCCTTTTTAGAGGGAAGATCTGGGAGTGGTATCCCTCTGCAATAACCTGGCTCTTCTGCCCCTATCTCTGCCATCCTCTGCCAGTCCTGGGCTAATCCCAGTACCTCATTTAGCTGTTCTTGCCCAAACCTTCAGTGTTAGGATCTTCCTTTGCTTGGCTGATGTAGTGAACTAACTGAATGGGGGTGTAGAGGAGCCCTGCAAAATCCCCTGTGAAATGTTCTGCAGGAGGAACAGCCATTTGTCATCTCCATCTTTTCCTGAATCCTCATTTGCTTTTGGGAGCGGGGAGTCCTTTGGGACACGCATTGTTCCCCTCTGAGCTTGGAAATGGCCTCACATATCAGGACGTGTGGCTGGCCCCGGTCCCCAGCTCTGGAGCAGCAGGCAGGGTCCCTGTTCCTCTGCCCCTCTCCCTCTTCCCCTTTGCTCTCTGCCTTAACCTCTTCTCCTTCCCATTTTCCATGAGCAGCCTGGCTCTGGGAAGATGGGTGAGAGGGTAACTGGTGCTCTTGGCTCTTGGCTTTCTCTGGGAGCTGACTGAGTGCTGTGGCAGGGTGAGGGCTTTCCTTCTCCCAGGAACGGGACATTTCTGGGGACTCACCAATCCTCAGGCGTTTCCAAGGCATGTGCAAGAGGTTTTCCTGCTCAGATCCTTGGGAAACTGTAGTGAGGTTTATTGGGGTAATTTTTGGATCACGGGAGTAGCGGGTTTAGGATCATTTTCCCTTTGCTGCTTGCTGTCTCTTGTGTTGCTGGGTTTCTGCTGCGGCTGGTGCAGTGACTGCTCTGGGTAAGCGGCAGACTCCGTCCTTTCTAGGCTGGGCTGGGAAGTGCCCTGGGGAGCAGCTTCTCCCACATTGAAACAAGGGGAAGCACAGGCCGCGTGCGAGGGGTGGCTGCAGTCTGTCCCAGGGCTGCTGGCACCAGACCCGGCCCTGGGGACTCATCTCACGCTTCCCCATCTGCCTACAGGCTGGGAGTGATGGAGCTGTCACTGGGCTCCTGCCTGAGCTCTCACAGGCAGCCACAAGGGACTTTTCCCCCCATGTCAAGACTTGATTATGTACTCTCCTTTCTACCAAAATGCCAAACAGGCTGCAACAGCGTCGATTATGGCTTTTCTAAGTGAGCTTTACACTCCATCAGGGATCTTTAGTAATGCGATGTGGCATCCTTGATCAGACGTAGCTGTGGAGCCTGCTTGGGAGGCATATATGGGTGCAAGGTGGCTTCCTGGTGGTGTCAGGTTCCAGCAGACAGTGACTGCTGAGGCCTCTGGCGTTGTGCTTGGTGTCCTGGTATCAGCTGGGATAGAGTTAATTCTCTTCCTAGTAGCAGGTGCAGTGCTGTGTTTCAGCTTTAGTCTGAGAATGATACTGAGAACACACTGATGCTTTAAGTTGCTAAGCGTTGTTACCCTGATCAAGGACTTCTCATGCTCTGCCAGCCAAGTGTGTGGCATTGCGTACAAGAAGCTGGAAGGAAGCAGAGACAGGGCACCTGACTCAAACTAGCTGAAGGGGTATTCCATACCATAGAGCATGAAGCTTGAGTTATAAACTGGAGGGAGTTGGCTGGAAGGGACCGTTTGCTGCTCAAGGATGAGCATTGGTCAGTGAGTGGTGAGCAATTGTATTGTGTATCACTTGGGGTTTCCTGGAGTTTATGTCTCTCTTTTTGTTGTCTCCCTTTTCATTTTTATTGTAATATTTCATTTTCTTTCAGTTATGAGGGTGCTGAGGCGCTGGCACAGGGTGCCCAGAGAAGCTGTGGCTGCCCCATCCCTGGCAGTGCTCAAGGCCAGGTTGGACACAGGGGCTTGGAACACCTTGCTCTACTGGAAGGGGTCCCTGCCTGTGGCACATGGGGTTGTAACTGGATGGGCTTTAAGGTCCCTCCAGCCCAAACCACTCTAGAAATTATCAATCTGCTCTTACCTCAACCCACATGATTTACCTTATTCTGATCCTCCCAGGGAGGTGGTGTATAGCTCTTGATGAGGACACACGAGGTGATAGAGCCACATAGCATGCTTGGGAGTTCAAGTTCAGATTTCAGATATAAACAGGTTTCTAGTTGCTTTTCCCTGTCTTTAATAAACATTAAAGTTGGCGCTCCTTAGAGGGTGAGAATTCTTCCCTCTTTGTCCCCATTAGATTTGTGTGAGTGGCACTGTAGGCGCGAGGGGATGTTAGCACTTAAAATGCTCATGCTGTTCTGCAGGTGATGGTGCTGTACCCAGGTGCCTTTAAAAGAGCTGGGATTTATGTGCAAGAAAAAAAAGCAAGGTTTTGAACGCTGGCAGAGCCCAGGACTCATTTATGCAGCACAGTGATGTGTTAAGTTACAGCCCTGTTGTCTTGTGCCAGTGAAATATGTTACAATGGGAGGTACATACGTTGTACTGAAATAGAAACGACTCCGGATGCTAATTCTGGCTTTGTATCTCCTGGCGTAGCTTGTTTTCATGTCAATGCAAGTGAGGCACGGTGCCTAGAGTGGACAGGATGGTTCTGTGCTTGGTGCAGCTGCAACAGTGCCTGTCCCCACAGTGCTCAGTGACAGCTCTGTGGGGCACAGCAGCATCATATCATCAACTGTCTGAGAGAGCTGGGCTGGTTCAGCCTGGGGGAGAGAAGGCTCCTGAAGGGGAGACCTGAGAGCAGCTCCAGGGCCTAAAGGGGCTGCAGGGAACCTGGAGAGGGGCTTGGGACAAGGGCCTGTAGGGACAGGACAAGGGGAATGGCTTGAACCTGACAGAACAGGGGAGACTGAGCTGAGCTCTGAGGCAGAAGCTGTTCCCTGTGAGGGTGCTGAGGCATTGGCCCAGGGTGATGGCCCAGAGAAGCTGTGGCTGCCCCATCCCTCCCATCCATCAAGGCCAGGTTGGACACAGGGGCTTGGAGCAAGGTGCTCTGGTGGAAGGGGTCCCTGCTCATGGCAGGGGGTTGGGACTGGATGAGCTTTAAGGTCCCTTCCGACCCAAACCAGTCTGGGATCCTGTGATTCCATGATTGCCTGGTAAACAAGGAATATTATTGCAATTATTAATTGCAATTAAGACAGCAATTAACGCATTTCTGAACCTACACATTGAATGTGCTCCCTATTCCTGCTCTGGTGGATGTGTCTTTCATGATCTGAGTGAAAGGCCCCCAGGTAGGCACCGTGAGTGCCCAGCTCCCAGGGCTGTGGCTCCTGCCTTCCACCCATGTGTAGCCAGCCCATCCCTTGCTATGTGCCAGCTGCACCACCAGTGCCATCCCACAAGAATCACAGTGCAGCGAGTGCTGCTGCTCGCCTGGGAATTGCACCCAATGTCAACAGCAGCTGGGAGCTGCTGTCACATTTCTAATGGGAGTGAGAACCGATCATCATAAAGGGAGCAATGACAAGCAGCCACCAAGAGGCAGGAGCTTCTGCATGGTGTGCTCCATGTGTGATCTTGAGGCCTGGTGCAGTGGAAGAGGAATGAACGAGTGCTGTAAGGGGCAGGGAGGCAGAGCCCCCTTTTCCTGCCAGGAGCAGGGCTCTGTGCAATGCTCCAGGATGAGATGAGGATGCTGGTCCAAGCTGGAGAGAGGGCAAGTGAGGGCTGAGGGAACAACCCAAGGTCATCTTGTGTGAGGAGGCTGAAAGAACTTGCCTTAATCAGCCTAAAGAAACACAGGCTGGAAGGAGCTGTGCCTGAAGTGTAATAGCAATTAATCATGGGAGCAAATATCAGAGAGGGAGGATAATTATTTAAGGTAAAGGTTAAAATTGTCACAAGAACATAAACCAGCTAAGGCTTGAATTTTGGATGGGAATTTGAGGGATTTGCATCGTTCAATGTGAGATTTGGGAACAGCCTCGAGACTGTGCTGAGTTCCCCTCAGGGTGTGCTGGGAGCTGGGTCAGGCTCTGGTGTGGGCTCTGGGGAGCAGGGGACAGGGGATGGTTTTGGAGTGATCTCAGCATACAGCTCTTGGCACTGGGTGATCCCCTCTTGGCTCCTGGGGTGCACTGGGAGGACTGTGGCAGCAGGTCAAAGGGAAGTGATTCCTCCCCCTCTACTTGACCCTAATGAGGCCACATCTGCAGTCCTGTCCAGTGCTGGGCTCCTCAGTACAAGACTAGGAGCTACTGGAGAGGGTCCAGCAGAAGCCACAAGGATGAGCAGGGTCCTGGAGAGGGGTCTGTCTTACAAGTAGAGACTGTGGGAGCTGGGCATGGTTAGTCCCGAGAAGAGCAGACAGAGGGGATCTCATCCATGCAGCTGAGTATCTCAAAGGCAGGTGCCAGGAGAATGGTGCCAGACTCTTCAGTGGTGCCCAGCGACAGGATGGGGTGCAATGGCCATCAACTAAACCACGCGTTTCACCTCCACATGAGGAAGAGCTTGTTTCTGCTGCAGGTGGCAGAGCACCGAGCAGGCTGCCCAGGGGGGTTGTGAGTTCTCCTCCTCTGGAGACATCCAAACCCCACCACTATAAATTGCTTCTGGTTGGCCCTCCTTGGAAGGGGGTTGAGATGGCTGACCTCCAGAGGTCCCTTCCAGCCCTAATGGTTCTGTGCTTCGGTGCTTCNGGGGAGGGGGGGTCTTGGTGGTGCTTCGGGACAGGCTGCAATGTGAAAAGGGTTTCTCTGGGCAGCAGACAAGCTGTTCATTGTCAGCTTGACTGGGGGATGGATTGATGAGGGAACATGCTGGGGATGGGGATGGGTGGCACTGGGTGCACTGGAAGTCCCCTTGGAGCATGCTGCTGTTGGAGTGATTGGGGTTGTGGTGGGAAACGGCAGGGCCAGCCCCACACATCCTTGGCTTGCATGTCAGCACAGTTATTGCAATGAAGCAAATTGCTGGGTGCCTGGGTAGCTTTACCTCTCCCGGGGAATGATGAGCAGTGTGTAGGGAATGCCAAGCATTGCACAGGACATGGCTAGCACTTGATGATGCTTTTCCCCTTCTCTGTGTGGGCTCATGGTGAGACAGAGGGTTAGAGCCTGAGCAGTGTGTGCATCCCCAAACCCTCTGCTGACCTGCACGTGGCGACTCCTTGCTACTGGAAGGATGTGGGTCTGTGTGGGGACACATGGGGGAAACACAGCACCACGATACCCACTTGCCTTCTTCCCTGGGTGCTGAGCATCTCATGCCCTCTAAAGGGTATTGAAGAATCGGCAGATTAAAAAAGAAGTTGGGGGTCTGTTGCTCGAGCCCCTCTTGTTGTTCCCAATGGTGCTCCTGAGAAGTGATGTGCTGTTGCTGTCTCCCCTCCTCTCTTGGTGGCTGAAGGATTCAGTTGCCTCTTCCCCACTCGCTTGGAGCCTGGCACGGTTTCTCCGGAAACACGAAACCATCCTTGGCTGAGACAGGAGCTTTGTTCTGCTCTTCTTTGGCGCTGTGGACAGTAACCCTGGTTTCTGCCCGCTGTGTTTTGCTGTGCCAGTGTGATGGGCATGTGGAAGTTCCGCAGGCACTGCCCAGCGCAGGGTGTCCATGGGGCTTGCTGCTGTGTGGCCAAGTGCCACATGGAGAGCAAGCCTGTGGCTTGGGCATGAGGGGAGTGAGGAGATGCTCCTGGGGCTTCACACCTATCATCCCCCTTGCATAGCCTGCTGCTGTTCTGGACCTTGGGTTTTGGGATGAACTGTGTGTGATTTCCCATCTAATGGGAGATGCTGTGGTGCCTTGCTAGCTCTGGGGCCATTAGTCACACGAGTGGCATTTCTGGTGGGTAGCTAAGGTACCAAACCTGCTGGGGAGGTGCTGAGTGAGGGCTTGTTTAAGAGCAGGAGCATGGCTTGTGCTGTGTTGCTGTGGCTGTTGTGTGGGGCTCTGTGTGGGGCTGCTGGACGTGCCTCCCCCAAGCAGAAGCTTGGTGCAGCATGGCCAAGCTGGAGATGAAGCAGCTGTGCTTCCCTGCGCCGGTGCTGTGCAGCAGCTCAGGCTGAGTGTGCAGACAGTGCTCCTGCATCCTGACACCCCCAGACACAGGGCTCAAGTGCACCTGCAGATCCTGAGCACGTTCCCTTGATTGCACATGGTTGATTATGGCAGTAAAAATGTGTTGATTGAAGCACAGGATGCTTTTTGAAATCACCACCCAAGCTGCGTGAGGCTTTTACTGGTTTTGTTCTCCCCTCCAGTGTCTGTACCTTGAGAAGCCCCACCTGAGCCCCTGGACCCAAGCTGCATTGGCTGCTACCAGCCAGGAAGCCAAACACTTCATGGCAGGCACCCAAAAGCAAACAAAAGGCATCTCCTGCCACATCTGACCCTGTCCTTACTCTAGATGAGGCTTCTTCTCCCTTTGCTGAGCACCGTTCCGGTTTGGTTTTCTTTCTTCATGCTAATAGGGGCAGATTAAACAAGGCAAATAAGTGGCTCAGACCCCTCGTTTCCATGTGCGCAGGAGTACTGGAACTCCTGGCTGCAAGCTCAGTACTGTGATGTCTGAGCCGTGGCATGGCCCTGGCATGGCTCAGCCCAGTCGGGCTCCCACCGAAGGCCTATGGTCCCCTGGGACTGCAGCAATCAAGTGTGGGCAGGTCTTCAGCAAGGAGGATGCACTAACTGGAGTGATTAAATCCTAAATATAGTGGTCCCATGTGTTCTCGGGGGACCTCACAGCCATTAGCAGGTGTGTAGTTATGCTCTTAAGTAATCCGCCTGCAGTAATGCGCTCTGTCTAGATCAGCGGGTTCGGGAATTGAGGGCTCAAACTTGTACATGGAAGAGCAGTAGCATGGTATGTTTGTTCCACATTGTTGAATCAGCTGGACAGTCAGATGGCCAGGTTGAGAGGCTCCAGGTGTGATATGGGGGGGGATCAGAGTGTCCGCAGCATGCAGCTTGGAGGGGGTGGGGATGGAGTGTAAACACATCAGCCAGGGGTTGGCACAGGGTGATGGCCCAGAGAAGCTGTGGCTGCCCCATCCCTGGCAGTGCTCAAGGCCAGGTTGGACACAGGGGCTTGGAGCAACCTGGTCTAGCAAAGCAACCTGGTGGTTGGAACTGTACGAGCTCTAAGGTTCCCCCAGCTCAAACCATTCTATGGTTTATTTGCAGTAACTTTTCCCAGTCGGAGGGAAGCATTGAGGGATGAACCAGACGATTGGCTTGACTGGCTTTGGAGCCGCGTGGCTTTGTGCAGGATAATGGGGTTTTTTCTGCAGCACTGCATGAAGGTGCCTGTGGGCCTGGATGTGCTTCTTGGGGTTTGTTCTCTGTGTTACCTTACGGTGTCTTGTGCCCAGCTCTCTGTGTGTTGGTAAAGAGGATCTGCTTCTGGCATGAGGAGTAATGAGGGGAAAAGCCAGGTTCCACAGAACAGCTCATCTAGTGAGTTCTTTCAAACCTGGAAGGTCTGGGCAGCCGGTTCTGGGCTCCTGCAGCTTTTGAGAGGGGATCAGAACATCGGGGAAGGCTCTTGTCTTGTGAGTGGGCTGGGAGACCAGCGGTGCTGTGCTGGGAGTGGGCTGGGGGAGGTTGTTGGAAGCATCCAGGAGCCTGCTGGCACCTCTCCTGGCTGCTGGCCTCAGCCAAGGCTGCTTAGCATCCAGCAAGCGCGGTGGATGGTGGCTGAGGGCCAGGGGCTCGCGGTGCTGCTAGAAGATCAGGAGCCAGTGTCACTGACAGAGTTCATGGGTTTTGGGGAACTTGGCAATGAGCCCCTTGGGGTTGGTCTCAGCCCGAAGGCGGTGCTGGCAGCAGAACGCCCCTGAGAACACCAGTCCTTCCCGCAGGGAGCTGCGACCTGCAGCAGTGACAGCCTCCCCATGGCAGGGGGTTGCAATTAGCTGATCTTGAGATCCTTTCGAACCCAAACTGTTTTATGGTTCTAAGGCAAATGACACGTTAGAAATCCCAAATACTGTCCAGGGAAGTATCTTGTCCTCTAGGCAGGGACTCAGAGGCTGTTTGATGTACTGGTTTTCTCTCTTGGCCCAGCACTGGTTTAGGATAGACCTGCTTACTTGGCTTCAGGAGGTTGATGCACATTCCCTCTTTGATTCTTCCCTGTGAGGGTGCTGAGGCATTGGCACAGGGTGCCCAGAGAAGCCGTGGCTGCCCCATCCCTGGCAGTGCTCAGGGCCAGGTTGGACACAGGGGCTTGGAGCAAGCTGCTCTGGTGGAAGGAGTCCCTGCCTGTGGCAGGGGTTGGAACTGGAAGAGCTTTAAGGTTCCTTCCAGCCCAAACCATTCCATGATAGGCCTGTGATCCCCAGAGTCCCATGCAATCAGTCCCTGCAGAGGGGCTTTGATGTGCTCATCTGGAGATCACCGCCTGGTTACGGTAAATGAGATCTTTGAGGGGGGGGAGAGGAAGGAGAGCTTTGTAGCTGGTTTGGGATCTTGTGTCCTTCTCTTGGGGGAGACCTTCAGCATTGGAAGCAACAGAACCGAAGACCCTCAACGGTTTGGGGGGTGAGGAGCATACAGAGTCAGGTTACAGGAGAGCAGCTTTTCCCTGGCTTGGGTGGAGGCAGTGGAGCAACCTGCAGTGAATCCCAGGGAAGCTAAGCTTGGGAAATGGGGAGGAGAGGTGCTCGGCTTGTGCTGAACCAGGGAGTGGGCAAGCAGAGTTAGCTGCAGGGTGTTAAATTATCTAAAAATTCCATTAAAATTCCATAAAAATTCCATTAAAATTCCATAAAAATGCCATTAAAATGCCATAAAATCCTATTAAAAAATCCCATTAAAATCCCATAAAAATTCCATAAAAATTCCATAAAAATTCCATTAAAATTCCATTAAAATTCCAACTTGCCTGGCCTGTTCTGCCCATGCCATTAGATAATCTCTGAGTGATGCTCCTGATTTGCACTCACAGAAGGAGCACAGGTGGATCCTGGTGTCCCTTCTGCTGTTGGAGCCCATACTGGGGCTTGTAGGAAACTCTTTGCACTGGGGAGCTGTAACCTCCCCTCCTTCGAGGCTATGGCCCACCCTCATTTCCTGATCCATGTTCCCTGCTAAGTAAGTGGATGGGGCTCATGGTGGGTAAGCGGGGCAGTGTTCTCCTGGCAGGGTTTGGCTTAGTTGTTTTTGGATGTTTAAATACCTCTCTTCAGCTCTGGCAGCACATCTGCGTTCCATAGCATGGTTGTGATAGGGAAGAGAAAGAACTGGCAAGTCTGGGGGTTGGAAAAAGGCACTGAAGGGATAAATCCCGTGTGGGTTTGTCTGTGAGGCAGATGAAAACTGGCAACGTGTCTTCCACTCCTGGCTTAGAGCATGGCCTTTCAACACTCCCACTGTCAGAGCATGCCTGCCCTTGTGCATCATCCCACTGTATCACAGCGGCACCAGGTTACCTGGCATCATGTTGGACATGGCACTGGGACTCAGCCCACCCCTTCCGAGTCCCAGGCTGGGGATTTTAACTAGTGCTGGCTGTTTTAAATGCTTGGAGGTGTTGAGAGCTGGGAGGATGGAGCAAGGAGCCTGTTGGCGTGTGTAGAGCTAAGGGGAGCCTTGCTGGGTGACTGGGGGCATCTTGTGCACACACCTACGGCACTTGTGCATGGACCATTTTCCCCAGGGGATGTATCCCATGGATTGAGCTGGGTGAGAGGCTTTTCACACAAGGTCAGACTTCCCCCACGAGGGGCACTGAGGCTCTTGTGCATGGCTGTTAGCTTGACTGACTTTACTCTTTGGTTTGGACGTGTTTTGAACAAACCCTTCCTGCTTCCAAACGACACACCAGTATGAGAATGGCACCTGTGTGTTTTAAAAGAGAAAACAAGGAAGGAACTTGGGAGCGTTTTGGGTTGAGAAGTTTCCACCTGCGATGATTCAACAAGGTGTTGGTGGCACTTGTATTTCAAACTGCCCAGAACTGACACCGTTCTCCCTGCTGAAGAGGCCAGCAGGGAAGCATGTGGGTGGCTGGATCGGCAGTTTTGCTGCCACAGACCATTGTAACCTCTTTAAAAGGGATAAATGGTGTCCATGGCTGCTCGATGGATGTGCTGGGTACCGTGCCGAAGCCGAGTTGGAGGTAGAGTCCTAAATTCAGTACAAGTGACTCAGCCCATGGCTGTGTTGCGGCAGCGCTGAGTGTCTGTTGTTCCTGTTACTGTGACAGGACACTCGGCACCCGCACAGCTTAGCGGTTCTCTTTGCATGGCCGGGCAGGAATGGGAGAAGCAGCTTCAGGAGCTCTTGCATTTTGAGCTGCCTCCCTCACCCTCAGCGCTGGCCTGAGCCTTCTTCCCCTCTGCTCTGCGTCAGCTTTCCCCCAGGCTGTGAGCTGCATCCCTGGTGTGTCACCAAGATGACAAGCCATCAGACGTAGAGGGTTGTGTTTGTGAGCAGAGTGGCAGTGCCATGGGAGGAAATGACATTTAGCTTTTCTTGCTTGATTAAACTTACTGGGCTTCGTATCTTTAAACCTCAAGAGGCTTTTTGGCTTTGCTCTCCCCAGTTGTTTGCATCAGTGTGGCTGTGATCTATCAGAAAGGGGAGCAGCATGGAAAACAAATCTCTCTCCCCATTAAGTCTGGCATTACAAGGGGCCTTTCCAGCATATCCTCATTCTCCATCGGGGTAGCTGTGCACTGGGGACACCTGGGTGTGTTCCCAGTTCCAGCACCCAAAACCCTGTCCACAGCCCTGCTGTCAGTGGGGGCTGCTGTCTCCGTCCTCCCCTGCATGGTCATGGTGCTGGGCACCAGCAGGTTTGCATGGGAAGTGATGTGAATGGAGCCAGTGATGCCTTGGTTCTGATCATCTCTGCGGCCTGGTGCTCCTCAAAACCCTGCTCTTGTGGCTGTAGGTAGCATGAACAGCAGGTCAGGGGAGGATTCTCCCCTCTATTGTGCTCTGGGGAGACCCCCCCCTGCAGCCCTGATCCAGCCCTGGGGCAGCAGCACAAGAGGGACCTGGAGCTGTTGGAGCGAGGCCAGAGGAGGCCATGGAGCTGCTGCGAGGGCTGGAGCAGCTCTGCTCTGGAGCCAGGCTGAGAGAGCTGGGCTGGGGCAGCCTGGCCAAGAGAAGGCTCCTGAAGGGGAGACCTGAGAGCAGCTCCAGGGCCTAAAGGGGCTGCAGGGAACCTGGAGAGAAAGGGGCTTTGGACAAGGGCCTGTAGGGACAGGCCAAGGGGAATGGCTTGAACCTGGCCGAGGGGAGACTGAGCTGAGCTCTGAGGCAGAAGCTGTTCCCTGTGAGGGTGCTGAGGCGCTGGC
>NDXB01006472.1:261908-275948 GCA_002631895.1 Agapornis roseicollis | reverse complement strand
TTTTTAAATCAGTGCTCCTACTGCACTTTTAATGCATTATGGTTGAGGTTGGCTATGGAAAGTGACCCTCCAAGCTGGATCAACAGCACTTTTTTCAATGCTAGAAACTAAAAAACCAAATCAACAACAATCTGAAGAGCATAGAAGCAACTGCAGCCCTTGAGAGCAATGAGCGACTTCATCAGCTCCAGTTGAGCTCACCCCAGGGCAGTCACATCTAACAGCAACCATGTCAGAAGGCTGCAAGTCCCTGAGGCAGCAGTGGAAGCCATCGCCTCCAGACATCTCCCTCCTCTTTACCAGCTCCAAGAGCAGCAGAATCAGCAACCTGGGCATCTGTGCAGGCTTTTTCCTTTGCAACAGATAACGTTGGTGTCCTTGCACTCACATGGCATGCAAATATTCTAAGGCTTTACAGGTAATGACCCAGCTCCAGAGGCTGCAACAGCTCTTGAAGTTACTAATTAATACACCACAGCCACTCTACCTTCTTTCACAGTACCTAAATCTGGTGAACATGTGGTTTGTCAGGTTAAGGAGTGCAGGGCTCTGAGTTATGAGGAGGAATATGCCATCTCCTCACATCTTCCTCTCCTAAACTCCAGGTACAATTCTCAGGGAATTAGCACATTTAAGAAGCAATCCTCCAGATGTATGCCAAGTGCCTATGTACATAAGGCATAGCATGCACATGAGCAGGGATAGTATAACTGCTACAGAAATAATTTACATGCTTCAGAGCCCTGGTAGGGCTGCTACTACATTTAGACATATCCATGTGCCTCTGAATTCCCAGGGTAAGCTGTGGTATCATGGCCTTCCTAGAACTCTCTCAAGCACACACAAGAAGTAGGCTCTCTGCCTGAAGGCCTTTTCACATGAAGGGGACTGCCCAGCTGCCAGGACAAGTGCCAACACCCCAGTTCCTTTAACAGGCTACCCCCAAGAATTTAGACCTTACACACACAGGGTTACAGCTCAGAGACACCAGAAAACTGATGCAAGCAACACTTTCGACTTCTAGCAGAAAGGCTTCTGTCTAAATAGCAACAAAATACCAACATCTACTTACCTGCTGCCATTCCTTGAAGACCGAGACATTTCCAAAACTAACAGCAATCTTCCACAGGTTAGAAACCTTTTCCTCCACTACACATATCCAAACCTCATGCTAAACCACCCAAACCAACTCCAAACCCCCTTTCCTGAAAGGGAACCTCTTTTAAAACATCACAGCCTCTGTTTCGGCTGACCCACCTGATTAGCATTAATAGGTGATCAAAATCCCAGTCAAATCATCTGTTGCTTAATTACCACCAGCTGAGGCTGGGAAAACAAGTTAGGAGGCCACTCCTTTGCCCAAGCATGCTCTGCCCCGGTGTATGATTGTCCAAATGTCATTGCCATTACTGTGGACTCCGGGCCAGGTGCAGGAATTGCTTTTGCTGCTTGCTATGGAATTTAGATTAGCACAGAGACAAAAGGCAGAGACAGAAGGCAAAGAAGGCCTATGCTTAACCCGGGATTTGTAATATGACATGGATACACCCAGTTCATGCTTCCCAGAGCAATTCCCCAATTGGCCACACCATGTCCAGGACAGACCAGAAGTCTGCTAAGGAGGGTCTAGATATACCCTTCCATTTTAGAAAGTCTGCTGTGCTGCAGGTGGCAGAGAGCAGCATAAGCCCCTCAGTTTCAGAGCTGATCCCCACATCAGTGTCAGGGGCTAGCAGCTTGCTCACTGAGCACAGAACTGGATGTGGGATGTGGGTGACAGAGCTGGTCTCTGCCTGATCCCTGCCTGCACCACCAGCCTGACCCATGTTCTGTGATCAGTACCAGGCAGTCATCACAGAGGAGCATACGCTCCACAGCTTCTGGCTGGCTTTGGATGCACCAGATGCAGCTGGTCAGCAGGCTGATCAGCAGTATTTGGCACATGGGCTCCCAAAGCCAGAGAGAAACCACAGTGCAATGCTGGGAATATATGAGTTGTCAGCACCGCAGCGGGAGAGCAAGAGACAGGGATGAATGGAGGCCACTGAGCCGCTTAAATCCATGCCTGCACACATGCTTGCCAGAGGACAGAGTGATACGGACAAGGAGGCTGGGGCATGAGGGTTTGGGCAGCTTGGCCAAGGACTTGAGGTGGCACAGTCAGGTATCTGAAGAAGGGCCCAGGATTAGCATGATGGAAGGGACATAAGCTTCCTGTGTTTAAGTCCCCTCTCCCTGGCCCTACACAAAACAGCCCCTGTGGCCATAGCATGCCTTTTCTCAGCTTGTTTTCTCTCATCCTCATTGTAAGACAGGGCCCTGGCTTCCAACATGCAGTACCTCTGCTCAGCAGGTCCCATGCCCACAGGGTCCCCTTGCAGAACCCTCCATGCCAGAATGCCACACTGAGCATGTCCTGCTGTCGCAGAAGCTCCTGCTGCTGTCAGTGCTGTCACCCAGCACAAGCAGCAAGCAGCAGTGGGCTCGAAGCAAGTGGCAGTGAGTTCACAGCAAGCACAAAGGGAAACAAAACAGGGCTGGAGTGCAGAGCAAGCACCTCTGGGAAGCAGACCCCTTGTTCCTTGGGATGTGCAGCCTGCCTACAACATGGTTTGGAAGCAGCAAAAGACATGCCAGCATCAAAGGGGCACTCAGCAGCCCAGGGCAGCTTCTTCCAATCATTATTCTCATTATTCTTTCCTTTTTTCCCCTTTATTTCCTTTTCTTTGGGAAACAGACCTCATGACACATTGCACCAAGTATTTTGCTCATCTCATTCACCTCCCAGCCAACAAACCTGAGGTGTTCTGCTGGCACTAACAAACTGCCTCCTATGAGCCCACATGCATGCCATGTGGCTCCCTGCACCCTCTGCAACTCGACAGACCAAAACATTGCTCCTCCTTCATCCCAAACACATATGCACACACACACATATATGCAGAGCAACAAGTTATGATCCTTCTGGCTGTTGGACACCTTAAGGAGATGCTGCAGATACCTTCAGGGGACCATCAGTCCAGCAGGCCAGCCAGGAGCCAAGTCACTCCTTATATGATTTAGGTCTCTCAGACCTCCCCTGGCTAAGATGCCTTCACATCTTCTTAATAGAAATGCATCCCACAAACTGTCCCACTTTCTGTTATTTCATTTTTATGCACAATAGTCCTATTTTAATTGTGTTACAGAGCTCTTCTGTACCCAAAATCTACCTGCAGGTTCTCCTCTAGGTGCACAATAGCAACCTGCTTTATGTGGCAACAGCTAAGGAGAGAGAGCCTTGGGAGGGAGGTTACTGTCTCCTCTGTAGCATCATTTTGGATGCTGGGATCCTTCTCTGCAGAGGATGGATGTGGCACTATTGCACTTTGGACTGCACAGGGAACATGGATCATCCATCAATGGCAGAGCAGTGAACTCCTTGTCATGGAACACTGTGGGCAGTGGGAGTTTCATGGGTTCAAAAGGCAACCAGGGAAATTCATAGCAAAGACATGCATGGAGGACTAATGGCTATGATGACTTTGATCCTTTGATCCTCAGGCACTCCCTGAGACACAAATTGCTGGTACCGGATGGAAGCCATGCATAAGTGACATTATCTGCTTGCCAAGTCCTCCTGCTGCGTCCATGCTGTCTGTGCAGAAACTGCACACTGAGATAGGTGGACCACTGCTCCCAGTGAGGAAGAAGGGAGTGGGCCCAGCATTTTCCTAGTCTCTTCTTGTTCCAGACAGGTGTCTTATCTCCTGGGGTCCCAGGAAGCAGGGGAGATTCACAATCCTGCCAGAGGACCAGTCCTGCCAGCAGACCAGTCCTGCCAGCATGAGACAGGGAAAGCATGCCCCTGCACACATGTTGCCACTGCACCATGCAACTGGCTCCCCTGGGGCAGGCAGGGATGTGGTGCTGGGGCCCTGCTGCCCGCTGGCAGGAGGATAATGTGGATGTGTAACACTAATGACTGGCCAGGGCAATTTATCAATGCCCTTTTGTGGCAGCTCATGCCCTGTGAAGACAATAGAGACTCAAGGCATTAGATCATGAAATTTAGGGCCTGACTCGAACTTTGAAATAAAGCTTCATCTAAGAGAGAAAAGGGAATGACAGAACCATGTGTGTGCACATGTGTGTGTGATCCAGGCAACCTCCCTTTGTTAAAGCCCACTGCTCTCACAGGGCATCTCACTGCCCAGCAGGATTAGGCACGTTTGGGGGCTTCAGGATTTCCACCAGCCATTGGGATGTTTCATGAAGCAGAGTCAGCCAAGTACAAGACACAGCCCAGGGCTGCTGGCACAGTCTCTCCCCTGCTGACACAGGGGCTGGCAAGCAGAGAGTCTGAAGATGGAAAGGATCGTGGAGAATAGACCTGTCAGATAGCTTTCTCTTGAGTCACTGCTGAGCACATTTTACACTGCAGCATCTGGAAAGAGCTCATGTGGAACATACAGGCTATGCTAGAGGTGTATGGCAGAGTTTTCTGGCCTGCCAATAGGCACAGTGCCAGTGTTTTGCCATATTTATACATTTAATTTTGGCTAGTTATTGAGTTGCCTGTCCCACTTCTGAACGGGATCCTCCAACAAGTCATTTGCAGTAATCCTGGAAGGCAGGAAATGGCATGTTCCCACACTGGAGACTGGCCATGGCATCACACCAACAACTGATAGGAAACACTCCCCACAGCTGCACCAGCAGCTCCACCCCACCAGCACACACAGACCAGCCCACTCAGTGTTCCTCAGGACAGGGAGCCTCCCGGTCGCACACTCACCACAGCCAGACCAAAGGGACCTGGCTGCATTTCATACAGATGTGCAATTCCTACACTGTGGAGGAAAGCGAATTGCAGGCTGGATGGCCCAAGAACATCAGCAGCATGAGGGAAAGCTCCCATGTACCCAGGGGAAAAGGCAGAGAGGCAGCAAGCAGCATTTACCATTCAACTTGTGCTGAAAGCCCCTGTATCCTCCCTGAGGAGCAGGAGCAGAGGCAGCACAAAGCAAATCAGGGAAGAGGTCTACAGGGGTGATGGAAATAGCCTGAAGAGACTTTCAATTGTGAGGTTATTGTTCTGAATCTGGCCCAGTCGTGACTTATACAACACGTATTTCATAGCCATGAGTTGATTGTTAGGTTTCTTAGGTAGCAGCTGTTCACATCATTAAAAATACCACTGGCAACCCCAGCCATCTTATCTGAGACACTGAGGATTTAATTGGAAAGGACACCATAAATATTCTCCTTCTGTCACTCTAGATGATCCACCTCGACCAGGCCTAAGCCATATTGATGGAAAAGCTGCTGCTACTCTGCTCCAGATCCAGTGAGTTTAGTCACCAGAGTGATGAGAGCAATGCATCAGTGATCAGTTTCTGGGAAATATTTGTTTAAATGGTAAAGGATCCCTAGAAAGCAATGAGCAAACATCTGCTGAACTGCGAACAGCTTGATTTATCTCACTATTTAGAAAACAGTGTATTTAAGGGAAAAATAGCAGATTAGAGCTGGTATGTGTACACATTGGGAGTGAGGGCTTCCAGCAGCAAATTCTTGCCACAGAGAAGGACACAGCTAGTACTTTCTGTTATAATTATGCAGGACGGTTTTTCTGCAGCCCCTTTCCTAGCAATACTGGAAGCTACTCCTCAAAGGAGATTTGCCCTGGTAACAGTGGGAGTTAATATGTTTTTTCACTAGAAAGGCACATGAAGTAAAGTTCAGACTATATCACCTTATCTTCAGTGGTGTCTCTTATTTATATATGGTTCTTCAGCTCTGGGGCAAGCCTTTGCTTTTGGAAGAGAAACTGAAAATAAAGATTGGGTGGGGGGTGTAGTTGTGTAAGTAATTTCTAGAGTTCATCTGCCCTCTCTCTCCATCTACCAGACAGAAATTATCACATTAATCCCTGTGATAATGAAATGGCAAATCACCTCTGAGTCCTGAGAAAGTGTCTACTAAGGAAGTAGGTAGGATTTACTTCAGAGAATGAACCTATAGCTTAATAAAATTTGCATGCTTTATAGCCATAAGTGAGCCTGGACCTAATAGGCACTCAGTGCTTGTAACTGTATGAGTTCACCTGTCAGAATCTCACCATAAATACCCCAGCTATATCAGAAATTTTGCTCTACCAGAAGCTGCTCATCTTTACCCAAAATTTCAGAAAAAATCATCCTGCAGTTCTGTCCTACTTCCATCCCATTTCATTACTTTTTTCCTACATAGGTATATTTCAATTATGTATATATTATAATGAAGGATGTGTATATAGTCTATCTATATTACACCATGTATATATTTAGTATCCATATCCACATACTATACGTAAATGTCGGTTTGTCAGGAAATGTATCATATAAATATACTACATTCTTTTGCTGCTTCAGTCATGAGTATACTGAACTGCAGCTGTAGAAATGAGAGGAATAAAAGTCCATTTTATTCTGTGTCATCACTTATTTTTCCCATTTACCCACTAACTCGGCGTCAAAAGGCTCTAAGGCATTCTCAGTTGTTAGTGTGCATTCACAAAGTTCCTGCTGTATACATAGACATCAGTTATGCTTGTTCTTGCCTTGAAAGATCAGATATGTAGTGATCAAGGATGTGAACAAGAGGGTGGGAATTTTCACTCTACAAAAGTAGCCCATAGTGCCTAGGACAATGTCTGAGGCCAGAGCTTGCCTTAGAAATCAGTATCAAAAAGGCAGGGCCAACACGTCAATCCTTACATAGGATGCTCCATCTGCTCACACAGCTTCTCCAGCCACCTTGGCCCCCACACCTGTTCACCCACTTCCTTCACCAGCATCCATCACCCCCTGACACCTGCTTGCTCCCAGCTTGTGCTGGGCTGCAAAGTATCTCCTGGGGCACCAGCACTACCAAAACCCCTCTCCTGGAAGCCTGGAAGTTGGACAGGGACTGGGCAGCAGTGCTCCTATCACACAGCATGGGCAAAGGCCACACTGGGTGTCACATGCAGACCAGGACCATGGCGGAAAGCTTCCCTCTCTGCTAAGTTTGCACCAGCAGTCTAAGGCACAACCTGCATCACGTGTTTATGGTTGTTCTGCACAGCAACAGTGGAAAAGGATGTCTTTGGATATTGCTTCTGACTTAGACAAATCACTTCAGCTACAGAGGCTGTCTTAGGGCTGCATTTGCCTACGTGTGATGTGTACATGGAAACAAGCTGATCCTAGGTATATGCTTTGAGTATGTTCCCGTGCCACAGGGACAAGCTCCAAAGGCTTCTTCAGAGAGCATTTGTCCCCAACACCGAATTGAAGCTAGTTATTAACCTTCAGGCCCAATCTTATCAGTATATTCCACCTCAGGGCAATTAATAGGCATGATGCATCCTAAGGCAACAAAACAGCAAAGAAAAGGCTTTCGTCTTGCTAGGATAAGCCAGGCAAGGCCAATACCATTCCTGTGAGGGAGGAACACACGCCCTTGTGGTTGGTATAAACCATTGAGACAAGCACTCTTAGGAAAATGACAACTTTGTGCCAATTCCTGTTTTTCTGGGTTCTTAAGTTTTCTTTTTCTTTCAGTCATATCTTGCCTTTCCATATGAAGACTAACTGAGCTGAGCTGAGCAGAGCCCAGCAGTAATTAACACACAGCATTGTGCTATGCTTTTGAGAAGAAGGTGAGGAAACATGCTGGCTCTTATACAGAGACCACAGAGAGGAACCAAGAGTCACACTAATGAAGACAGGAAGGATGATGAGCTCAGGCTCAGGAAAGTGAATGAAAGCATGAGGCTGAAACACAGCAGCAATTTTATTCTAGCAGCTACCTTCTGAAACTTTGGGATTAAAATTGGGATTAAAAACGTGTTTATAATGAATGACATTCCCTCTGCAGCCCAGCAGCACTCATGTGGAGAGCAGACAGCAGGGCAGGATTAGGACTGAGGTAAGCAGGTGCAATGGGTGGTGAAGCCCCACAGACCTTGCTCAGGACAAACACCCTCAAGAAAGGGCAGAGGCATTCTGCCCCAGGTGGAGAGCTCTCCCCAAGGCAGCTTATCATCCATAAAACATAAAAAATAGTAAAAACAAGGGCAGTGATCTATGCATTCAGCTGTTCATTCTGGCCAGCAGGGCAGTAACCAGCAACCCTGGCCATCAAATATGAGCAGACCTAGAAGGAAACTTTTCCCTTTATGCTTTTTTCTCGGCTGAGCCACCTACTCAGAGAAATCACTTATCCCCCCACCCCAGCTCCCCTGCTTCCAGCAAGCAACAGAGCTGGCAGTTCTGCAGGCATTAGGGTCCTGATCTTGCTCTCAGCAAAGTCAAAGGCAAAGTTCCCATTGTATAAAAGATCACAACTAATTTCCTGCAAGCTCAGTGGAGTTGTTCTAGCCAGCTTCCCAAAACAAGCCAACGCATTTTTAAAACCACAGCTGGGGGTTTACTGCATTATAACATGACCCCTGAGAGGGTAGAAATCGCTGCAAGGTGAGTCCTCTTAGCTATTGTTTTAGGCTGCTGACTCAGGAAGACAGGGCTGCCTTGTTTCACGTCTGAAAGGACTTTTTTATTTATTTCGGGACCACACAGGCTAGAAATGGCTCAGGGTTGTTGGTCTGTGGGTGGAATGGGGTCCTGGGAGCTTTCCTTCATCAACACAAACTGTGAGGAAACTCAGGGTTTAAAAGAAGCTGCTTTCCGGTGCTTCAGGATGTTGAGAGAACGGCAGATCTCTTGCCAGAGTGCTTTGTGGGTGCCAATGCTGGAAACTGGGGTACCAGGGCTGCAGGTGCAGCTGGGAGAGCACCCTTAGACTCACTGGGTGGTGGGAGTGACCTTCTGGAGAAGGTGGGAACAAGATCAGAGGGTGCTGTGCTAGAAAATGCTGGGGACAGCCAAGCTCAAAGAGGGAGCCAGGGCTACAGTAGGTGTAATGCAGTTCCTGTGAGCTACTGGTAAATGCCAAAGAGGAAGGGAGTTGAGCTGGGATGCTGATTAAGGACTCCCCTGCTCCACAGAGAGTGAAGGAAGGAAGGATTCTGATGATGCACCCCTGGTCGGCACAGGGATAGAAAGACAGCTGCTGCTGTGGTCAAAACCATGGTATGCCACTGGCACAGCCTGCTCCATCCTGTCTCCAGCACACAGACCATGGGCTGCTGCTATTGAAGCTGTGACCAGTCAGCCTATCCCAGGCATGACTGTGAATGTTGCTGGGGAGGCTGTTGTCTGGGTCTGTTTGACCAGTCTGAATTAGTCCTCACTTAAACACATGCAGAAATAAAATGAGCCTATCGCTTTCCTATCAGCAATTTATGGAACATTAGAGCCTAAATTGGCAAAAGTCCCACTTTGCTGAGAGCAAGATCAGGCGCCCGCATAGCACTTCACGTACAATTACTTTTAATTCGGCTCAGTTACCAGTGAACTATAATATCTGTGAGAATTTTTAAATGGATCATTTTGTCAGGTTTTCTCCTTACACTTTGCTCTGCCTTAGACACTTGTCACCAATTTTATTTAATTAGCACCACAATTGTATTAACACCACATTTTTTAAATTTAATTATGCTTCTGCAGTACCCCAGCTTGTTTCGTGCAATTAGCGCTCTACTTTCATACAAATTAATCTCCCTGGAGAACCGCATCGAAAATAGAGAAAAATAAGAGACCTCATTTAATGGAAATAACAACATCGACTGACTATATATGTATATAGCCCTCTCATGTTGCCAAACATGCAATTTGAGGCTTGTGCCTCCCAAACGCATGAAATGATCAATCAGTTTTCTCAGGAGAGAATTCAGTGATTTTGTTTTGTCATGGGCTTTCTGTCCTGGACGTAGCACAAAGAGTTAACTCTGTCTTCTGCTCTATCAGGCAATTTAATCTCAAGAGGACAGAAGGAGGACTGGTTCCTGTGTCTGGTAAACATTTGCTTTATCAGGGAATGTAAGAGTGCCTCTAACAGCCCTTTCTCACTCTAACTGCAGCCACAGAGACTTTGAGGTTGATTTAGGGTATTTAAAGCCACTGACTACTCAGTATCTGTGATGCTTTTTCAGGGCTGAGGTTTGTTTAGTGTTTTGACTGCCCTCCACATAAACAGTGATGAACCTGAACCACAAACTCACCAGCTTGCTTATATTGCAAACAACAAAACACAGCTAATTCCTGTGGAGGAAGGAGCCAAGCAGACTGACTTTTCCCGTTGTCCTCCTTTGTGCCATGGCATAGAATCATAGAATACTTAGGGCTGGAAAGGACCTTAAGATCATCTAGTTCCAATCCCCCTGCCATAAGCAGGGACACCTCACACTAAACCATGGCACCCAAGGCTTCATCCAACCTGGCCTTGAACACTGCCAGGGATAGAGCACTCACAACCTCCCTGGGCAACCCATTCCAGTGCCTCACCACCCTAACAGGAAAGAATTTCTTCCTTATATCCAATACAAACCTCTCCTGTTTAAGTTTGAACCCATTACCCCTTGTCCTGTCACTACAGTCCCTAATGAAGAGCCCCTCCCCAGCATCCCTATAGGTCCCCTTCAGATACTGGAAGGCTGCATCAGAAGCAAGCAAGAAGCATGGCCCAGGAAGGATTGTTTTTCCCAGTTACTTGCTTCCAATTTTTTTTGTACTGTCTTTTATATTAATTTGCCATCACCTGCAGAAATGTCTATGGAAAGTCCATGTGAGAGCACAGGGTGAAGAGGCATGCTGTCAAGTGGCTGGTTGGTATAATTTGTCTGGTATCACAGCTAAGGGACACAGCAAGAGTACACAGGGGAAGTCTGCAATGCCAATGTAATGAAATGAAAAGACAGTGACTGTGATGGCACGGTGACCAGCTGGTAGGTCCCATTCAGGACAATCCAAAAGCTACTTCTGTGTGTTTTCATGTGTTTCATGAAAAAAATCAGAGAAACTAGACAGAGGCGTGGGACACTCAAGACCATCACCAAAACCACCATTAAACCCAGGACTTGGTGCATTTTTGCATGTTTCCCATAGCTGGGTTCACAGGAGTTGACATCCTTGCTACTGCCATCAGAGACTATTGATCACAGCACCAGCCACCCCAAATGGGGCAGGGTGACAGAGTCACGTCATCTTCAGGCATCCCTCTCAGAGATACCCACTCCTGGGGCAACTGCAGCTGCACAGTTTATTGCACCATGAATTGAGTGATTCCAGAGCAATCCAAGCAGGCTTGGCTAAAAGCCATGTGGTGAAAAAGAGATGAAGGAATTTGTGCCTGAAGTGTGCTCACTCATCTCGGCCCTAAAGCCACAGTGCTTTTCTGCCAGCCTTCAGACAGATGGGCCTGAGGAATCCCATATTGGGTAACTATAAGAGGCTTATCCTGCAGAATGTTGTCTGTGTCACAGAGGAAATAACTGTAAAGAAGGAGAATTTGGGCAGTTCAGATATTATCCCAATCCCCTTTTGTCCTTTGGAATGGTACTAGAAATCTTCCACAAAGATACATTTACTGTTTGATCAGAAATACTACAAGAATAATGCTTACTGTGATGGCTTCTCCTGCTTGCTCAAACTGTGATGGAGAACAGATACACTGAGGAAAAAGGCACAAATGGAAAGCTGGCAAAAAAGCGAGGAAGAGTCAATCAGCCACACAGAACTGAAAACAGATCAAAGACAGTATCAATGATTAACAGGAGTACATCAGGGGGTTTTGGTTTTCTAAAGCTTATTCTCAGCCAGCTGAAAGTGAAATGTGATGTGCTGCAACCTTCTGGTGTGTTTCAGAGCAAAAGAAAGTCCTGCTTAATATATATCAGCAAAACACAGACTCAGTATTTCTTTTCATACCTGACTTCTTGAAACTTTACCCTTTAGCCAGTCAAACAGGCCATTCTGAGCATCTGACAACCTTATCCTAGCCAAGTCAAATTAACTATCAAAGAAATAAAAGCCTAGGACTTGCCTGATGTTTTCATGTTCTGGGATAGTTGAACATTAAAACAATGCCAGAATGACACTTGGCTTCGTCCTGTTACCACCAACCTGTATTTTGTTGGTTTGGCATCTTTCAGTTTTAGCTATATAAGATGGAAGCAAATTCGGCATCCCCTAGTTTATATAGTGACAGAGGAACTTAATAAGGTTGAAAAATTGTTGTAGAAAAGCAACAGAGAGTTCAGAAAATGTCTCCCCCACCATCCCTAGATACTCTCTGAAGGACACAGAAGCTGCAAACAGCTTGGAAAGAGCAAGCTGTGAAATGCATCAGCACAGTCCTTGCGTGGACAAGTTGTGAGCCCTCCGGCACAGACCTTGCATGGGAGCTGCTTTGTGCTTGAGGTGGAGCCAGAGGGGCAGTTTGCTGCCCACCTTGGCTGGACAAGCTATATTTCTGAGCTGTTCCAGTGGGCTGCAGAAGCAGGACACATCCTCATGTGGGAAATCAAGCTTTACAGCCACTTTTTTGCCTTTGCCCTCCTCACAGGCTATATTAGGTTTGACCTCAAATCAGTCTGCAGCCCTGTCCCTGTGATCGACCATGTTATCTAACATAGGCAGCTTATCCCTCTGTTTTTCAGTCCTCTCCCATTCTGCAGCAGGGTTGCTGTGTGTGTGTTAAACAGGAGTTTTCCTGCTCCAGGTGAAGTGTAGATAAAGGACCACATTTTCTGTAGCCACTATGAAATGTTTGCCACTGCAACAATGCTATCTTCCTAAAGGTTGCTGCCTGGTATGTTTGAGTTCACTAGAGTGGTCCAATGAAGGGCAAAATACCTACATAGTATCTCAGGTAGGCTAGAGCCAGCACCCTCAGGCAGCCTCAGAGGTTCCCTGGGCAGTGACTCTCCATCTTCCCCTATTTACACCCTGAGAGCCAGCACTGAAAAGGATGACTTGTGGTCACCACTGCCCTCCCTTAGGGTGCCAGGCAGAGAGGAGGCAACACTTCATCTCTCTTCTCCCCTCGTCAAGCCAAGGACATATTACTACTGCATTTGGGGCAGCTGTGTTTCCCAGACATTCCCATGGGCACCATGAGCACAAAAGGCTGCAGCTAAGTGTCACGGCTTAGCTGTAATTATTCCCGGGAGACAATTCATAAGGGCCTTGTCTATCCTGGCATCTGCCTCCATCGAAGCCAGCAATGATCTCACCAGTGGTAGAGGTCTTCCAGTGCAGACAGACACAGCCATGTCAAAACACCATTCACACCTCCATGGTTCACCCAGTGGGCACAAGCTGTAGGATGAAAGCTGCATTCGGCAATCCCTTCTCAGGAGCCCAGTGTTACACAGGTGAAGCTGTTAGCATTGCCAGCATCAGTGTCTGCGTATTACAGCCCTTCTTTCCCACTGGCAGTTGTTTGCTCTTCTGATTGCTCAGATGCAAAGCACATGGGGGCTTCTGCCAGCCTCATAGGACTGGCATTGCAAGGCTCAGCCTCACGCCTGGGTGATACCTCCAACTAAAGGGTTTCTCGTTAGCACATTAAAGCACCGCCAGCGAAAAACTCCTTGTTAGCCCTTGCTGCACAGAGCAGTTGATCACTTCAGCAGCAGACCAAGTTACTTTGGAGATTAATGACACAGTCGTTCAGCTTTGTCCTTTCTATTTGTTAACTAGTTCGTTCTGCAAATAATAAATACGGAGGGGAAAGTAAAACAACGATCCTATTCTCTAGAACACCACTGTGAGGAGACAGGATTAGAATGACATCAAGTGGCTTTCAGCGTGACTTTGTGCAGTGTCAGGGTAGACATTCATACTGCAATACAATTATTCAGTCAATCCCACTCCCTGTGAAGTCAATGGATACTGTGCCAGGGACTTCAAAGGAAGAAGGATCATGCCCTCCTGTGCATTTTAGGGCTCTAACAGAGGTTGCTAAAAGCAGTTTTTAAACAAAGTAATCCCATTTATTTTTCAGAGAAGCATGCAGAAACACTAGACTTGCTACCTGCTAAGGGAATGCTTGCTTTTCTTTTTTTTTTCCCCCACTTAATTGTGTTCCTAAGCAGAACAAGAATGAAAAAAAAAAAAAAAAACAAAAAAA
>NDXB01006472.1:230723-255661 GCA_002631895.1 Agapornis roseicollis | reverse complement strand
CCAACAAAGAATCAAACAAAAAAAAAAAAAAAAAAAAAAAAAAAAAAAAAAAAAAAAAAAAAAAAAAAAAAAACAAAACAAAAAAAACACTACTACTTGACTCAGTGAGAAGAAAACCAAAAACCAGTCTAACCCAAGTGAAACCCCCCTCTGCATTATTTTAGTCTTTCTACTAGCAGCTTTGGTTTACCCCTCCTTTCAAGAAGCTCCATGGCACAGCATGCCCACCTACTTCATTTCAGTATTAGGTCTGTAGCTGACAATGAACCTGTCCAATATTTGCTAGGAGAAGGCAAACTTCACAAACCTGCAGTGATGCATCTCATTTTGCTAGGATGTGATGCACAACAGAGCAAGAAATTGCCTATGGAGACAGCAAGGAAAAACTGGAAAATGGTCCTTGTGCTCCCTCAAAGTGATAACTTGAAGGGAGTAGCTAGTGTAATAACTTACACAAGTCACTAAACTTCATTAGTGAAAGATCAAGCAAACATCATTAGAACCTGATCAGCCCTTGCTCTTTGCTGACTTCATTTGGGAAGCTCAGAGCACTAAGTAGAAGGCACTTTTTTCTGATCTGAACTGCAATGTCCCTACCACATGTGGGGACACATCTTTCTTCTTGCTTAAGCCAAGCTCCCATGCAGTGTTTGAGGGAACACAGCTATCACTGCTTCTCCTTTACTGCTGAGATGGAGGGAAGTATCTGCAAGTTTATAAAAAGATTTAATTAGGGAAATAAAGGTTTCAGTGACACCAGTCGTGCTGTGTGAGTTGTCATGTGCATATGGCCCAGCAGATAAGTCATTTGCCTGGTGTTCCCCTCAGCATGGAAAATCAGCACGAGCCCCATGCATCTGCAGCTGTGCAACTGGTATCTTCCTCCTGGTCCAGCTGTGCTGGCCAAAAGGGCTACGGCTCCTTTCCAGGGGGAAGGTTTTACCAGCACAGATGATTTTGTTTGATGTGCATTTAGGGAGCAGCCACACTGAGACATGAGGAGAAGATGGGTAGCACAGGGTCATATGGGTAGGCAACACAGGCTCTATAGCACCCTGAGAGGACAGATGCCCATAGCTCAAACAATCTGGTTTGACACTTAAGGATGGGAGTGCTTGAAGACAGTGAGTGCTCAAGGGCACAAAGCTGGTGTGCTGCCTTTCTGCAACAGGGTCCACTTTAGTTCTTTGCGTTGCAGATTCCCTGAAAATAACATGACCTTTATGTAAATGGCAGGTATATCTGTTTATTCTCTGTGGGCACAGAGTAAATCTAATTAAATCAGAAGGCTTCCAAAGTGCCATTAAGGCAAATTGGTGAAACATATTAAATTACACTCCCACCATTTTCCTGTGGTTTTGGCCTCTCTGACTGAGGAACAGGAGTTTAGAGTAGATAAACTGATGGAAAGTTCCTCAATCTCCAAGGAAAGATGAGAGAATGAATGGTCTGTTCACATTTTCCCATAAGTATCACAGTAGCAGTCTGTGAGGGAAGGGTTTATTTTAGGAAGAGCTATTTTGAAAGCTAAAGTGTCACATCCTGGCTGGCTCTTTTCATGGTGTTACTATAATCATCCAGTTATGACAAGCTTAATGCAGAAAAAGCAACCTTTTTTTTCCCCTTTCTTTTTTAGGAAAAAAACAATGTAGCTGGCATATTTTTGGACAAAGGCTGTCATTTTCTTTCTTTTTCTGTTCTTTTTACTTTTCCCAGTCATCTAACCCTATTTATAAAGCACTAGACATTAGATCTAGGAACTGCCTGTCCTTTTTGTAGAAGTCCATGCTGGCAGCTCTTCCTAGTCTTGAACACTTGGGAGAGTTTTCTGAGTCTAGCACAGCAAGCAGTTCACTGACTTGCACAGGCTCTCCTGAGGTCCCCTACTCTCACCCTTCTGTGGACAAAGGTAGGAAACCATGGATGATGAAAATTCACCATCTCCTCTACCTGAGTTAGAGCTCTTTGACATTAAACCAGTGCATCCAAAGATTGAAATCATCACGCAGGTACCTGTTGCCACATTAGGAGCAAGCCTACTCTTCTGAGAGTGATGCAACTTAGATGGGCAGCTGTCTTGTTGCTGAGTTTGAACAAAGGAGCCAAGTCTCAGGTTACCAGGCATGGGAGCTGGGGGATGACCAGGCTGGCTGATCTTGCTGGTACCACACCCAGGAGCAGTCAGGTCTTAGACCTCCCTCTGCTTCGCTCTCCAGCTGAAGGCCAGGGTACTTCAGAGCAAGACTGAAAGACTGGGTGCTTTCATAAAACACAGTTATTTTCACAGCTGGAGTTACAGCACAGTAGCTCATTCTGACTTAAACTGCATTTTCTGTAGACGAGACAAACAAGACAAACACAAACTGCATCTTCCTTTAAACCTAAGTAGCTCCTGCTTTGAATTCAAAGGGCATAAGTAGGAAATTTATATACTTTCTAATTTATTTGAGGGAAGATAACTCTTGGAAAACCAAGGAGACTGCTCTCAATTTATGAGAAGCGGACACTTTTAAACAGTAAATGAGTGAATGTTGAAAGAGTCCTGCCTGTAGAGCTACACGCATTTAATATTCAGAAGACTCACAGGAGATGCTAAAGTGCCCTCAGCTCAGAAAATTAATAAAATATTATCTCATGAGTGAACTTCAAAAGCATTGGCAGTTCCATTAATTTCACTTCAGATAAGCAGCCAAAATATTGCAATATCCTGCTAACCTGATGTGAAACATCCAGCTTTCTTTGGCCAGTAACATTAAGCTGGAAATGTGTGAACAATCTTTATTATTAAATATTTAGCCATTTCATCTGATCCGTTGTGCCTCCCTATGCCTGGATCCAGTAATTCCTGCTTCTAAAAGTGGATCTAGGCCGAAATAGTCAGCAGGGATCCAATGCAACATCAAGTGTCTGAAGAGGCAGGATTTAAAGGTTGTATTTGGCAACCCTTGCAGCTCTGTATTTAAGGGGTGACCTGTACAGAGATCTCTCTTTCTGGGGCAGGAAGACCCTATTTGGCTGATGGGTAAAATGATCAAATCTGCAAGATGTGACAAGAGGACGCTGCCTGAAGAGAGGACATTTTAGAGAAAACCTAGACTTCGGTGGCTTTGCGCTCACCTCAACTTTCAGAAAACTTGGTTACTTCAGGAGCAGTTTGGACAACCTTAGATCCGGGCTCAGTTATTTCTCTCTCCCTCCACAGTTTTGGGGGTTTTAATTCTGTTTTCCTCAGGCTCCTCCTGCCATAACAAATTACCAGTTATGCTAGAATGTAAGCTATTGACACAGTCTGAACCTTTTAATTTCAAGTCATCAGGTGGCACTGCCTTTCCTCCAAAGGAAGAGAAAGGAGGCCTCAGGCCAACACATGCCAACATGTAGAATTCTACTTTACAGCACTGAAACCTGGCCATTGCCAAGGATGCAGGAATGGGGTCTAACACTGAGATCCCAAATTAACCTGATGCCTGTGGGAGTCAACATGTATTCAACTTTCCCTGTTACATCTCCCCTGCTGCAACAGCAACTCACCCAGCCAGAAATGGGACAGGCCATCTCAACAGCATGCCTATGTGAGGCATCACCAGTAAATGACATTTTGGCATCATGGCAGCATAGCCCAAGACTGAGAGATCCCGTGGTCCTCACCTCCTCTTCATCCCTTCCCAGGTGCCACTTCTCCAGGAACCCCCAGCAAATATAAGGGACAGATATCTCTCTTCACTTTCTGCCAGAAGAAAAGACAATCTTAAGTACTGGTTAACAGATAAATTCCCCTGTCCACAACTGGATGTTTCTGGGAAATAGGACTGAGATCCATTTCTCGGCCACCAGTTCCATAAGAGGGAATAACAGCCAAGAGTCAGAATCATCTCAGGGCCATCTGGTTATCCACATGGCATCAGTGGTATCTGTTAGCCCAGATACTCACTTCACCCCAGCCCAAACTGACACTTTTGTCAGTGTAGTCTACAGACAGAACAAAATTAAATCCCTGCAGCATTTGATTCTAGTCTCTTCCATGCTGCCAGTCCGTCCATGTGAGGAAGGGAGCCCAGGGGAAGCTTTATTAGTCTGTCGATGAACATAAAATGATAGTGCTTGCAGGACTGTCAATCCAGCACAAGTAATGAGTTAAATATATATATATTTATATTTAATTGCCAATTCATCAGTAATTCCCGACAGATGGAATCCTTGCATTTCAGGTCAACTTGACATCGCCAGCGCTCAAAGGTCCAAGTGAGCATTGCCAAATTTAATGAGCTGCAGTAACAATGTCTCCACATTACTGGACTAATTACTGGCTTCTGAAAAGAAAAGAAAAAAGGAGAGGGGGAGGAAGAAAAAGAAAATCCTCTAAACAGACAAAACTTTAATTAACAGCATTTTGAGACATTACTTGTTATGGAGCAAATGCCACTTCAAAGTGAAAATAGCCTCCAGGTAGATAACAGATCTAATGAAAGGTACAGCAGTCAATTTAGTACTGACTTTCCTCATATATACAGATTAAAACCTTCAGAATAACGAGACTTCATGGCAACAGCCAGCACACACCACTGTTCCTGGTGCAAAGTCTCCATTTCCACAGGGTATAGACCATTCAGAAGGGTTTGGCATGAGGGCAGCCTAGTGCAGGGGGATCTGGTCTATAGAAGCAAATTACAGTATGTGGGCACTTCAGCTGGTGGCCAGTGAAGCAATGGCCTGGCACTTAAGTGGCTTACGTTGAATTTCCTAAGCAAGATTTCTACATTAAAATGGAAATGTTTTCATTACAATTTGTGACTACAGTCTCGGACTTCCAGGTTGAAAATACACGTTTCATTGAAGCCAGTGGAAATGTTGCACATTACACTTGTAGAACTAATAACAGAATGTATCCTCAAATGAATGAGGAAAATGCAAGGTTAATTTCTTCAAATTGACTTTCAGCAGCATGTGTATGACTCTCTCATACACACAAATGCACATTCATTCACTTATCTAAATAGGCAGGAAGAAAAAATAATTCTAGCCTTCAAACTAGTCAAAATATTTTTCCTGTGAACTGAGAAGGAAGAAAAGGAAGAGGTTTGTTGGTATTCCTATTTTCAAATACTAAACATTGCCTAGATCTGCCATGATGAGGGCCCATGTCAAATTGCCTAATTCAGGCAACAGTAGGCTGTAAAAACATATCCTTATTCTGTGGAGACTGTAATGAATCTACTCATACCTTACTCATTTCACACACTGGTGTAATCACCTTTATAAACCCCACTGATGTGAACGGTCACCATACCAGCCCAGAGCAGGCTGGCAACTTCCTGCAATAAATTCCAATGATTGGGGAAGTGCAAATCACGCCAGTTTGCACTGGGAGAGCTTGGCTGATGTAACAGTATTTGTGTGCATTTAGGTGCATTCCCCAGATGGGACCTAGAGAACAAAATTCAGCACTTACCAACATCCTATGGGATCTTGCAGGATTCACCCAGCCAAGCACTGCCCCCCAGGCAGGAGGCTGGTATGATAAAACTTGGCATTGTCTGGCAGAATACACGCCTGCTGCACATTGAGCCTGAATGTTGCTCGGAGGGTGGGAGTAGGGGGAGACATCATATTTGTTTAGGCATAAGGACATATCTCAGTTTTCTCCTTGGTTTTCTTCTCACCCCTGTCCCAGTGGGCCCATTATTTCCCATTTCAGAATTAGCATCTTTGCCAACAGAACACAAAGGCAACAGCTACGGAAAGCTGCAGCCTCTGCACTTGAAGTGTTTTCTGCCCAAATGACAGGACCTTAATTGAAGCCTTTTGCTTTGGGAACAGAACATTAAGTGCTCTGTGCCAGTACATGGAAACACAGGGGACTCCTTAAATCTGTGTTTCTCCAGGACACTGACAAGGCACAAGGGGAATAGCGAGTTCCACATCCCCAGCCCCAGCATAGATCCAGATCCTGCTCTGCAGAACTCTCCTGCGCACATTCAGTGTTGCCTTAGGCTGTACTGCTTAATTTGCCTTAGGTAGCTCTAGCCATGCATCACAGCCTCTTACCTTCTTCTGCTTGCATATATCTCTGCCCTTTCAAAGCAGCACAGAGCAGATCAGCAAAGTTTCTGTGCTTTGGTAAAGACCCAAGACCACACCTACAGCTGGTCTGGTCACAGACCAGGAATTTAATTGTTTAACATGGAGAGTTCACTTTATCATCACCTCTCCCACCTCCTTCCTCTAACTAAAACACTTTATAAAAAAGAGGTAGTAGCTGAGAGGCTGATGGCTACGTTTAGCTGGAACAGGATTTGAGATTTTGAGGGAAAACACCTGGCTGCAAAGCACCAGGCTGATGCAATTCAAGGAAGAAATCTGTTTCTCCCTATCAGAAGAGTGGTTCTGACATTGGCTTGTATGTGGCTGTTCAGTTACTGAGGATCACAGGACACACAAAGGTGTACATCAGCAGAATATACTGTAAAGTGTGTGTCACAGGGGTTGCCTTTTGATGGCTTTCACACTGCTGAGCTGCACTCAGCTCATAGCCTTACAGTGGCCCTCATGGCCATCTCCCTGCATAAGCCTCCAAAATAATTATTGGATAGGTTCTAGTACATTTCAGCTACGATTTTCCCCATAACAATCAAAAGATGGCAGCCATCATTTAGCCGCATGTGACTTAGCTCCTGCTGTGTTCCCAGGTCCAGCCCACTCTGCTCACCTAAGCCATTCCAACCTGGGTTTAACTATGAACTCAAGTTTTCCTTAGCCATCTGCCTCAGTGGCTTTTGTGAGGCTTCATGCCAGTGCTCTCATGTACATAGGAGCTGGTTCCAGCCATTGCAGTCTCTTCCAACACCTTCAACCTTACTTTTACCCATGATTTTTAGGACACTTTGACCACCAGAGTGGAAGACTATAAGGCGCCTGTGGGATCCAAGCAGCTGGCAGGTTTCCAGGCTTGTGATTGCCCTCTTTTGTTACTGGAAATACCCTAATTAATTTCTAATGCACTGCATTAACCTGACAGCCATCCACCTTATCCCACATCTGCTGGCTTCTTCAAGGCTTGCTTTTTTTTAACACCAACTGCAGACTGCAAACACTTTTCCCATCACAGTGCTCCTTGCTCTGCTAGTGGCTGAAGATAGTCTGTGAAGACACTGTACAAGTGGTGGGTTTGGCTGGAGAGCAGGCACGGGTTGGTATCTCCTATGGCTGCTCAACCAGGTATATCCACATCAGCAATTCCCTTTTCCTGACCAAAAGGTGGGTGGAGGCAGGAGACCCTGGATGGGGAGAATTGTGAGGTGTCCTGAGGTCCCTCAAAACACCAACTCAGGATCTTCTCCTCTGAGTCACATTCTCTGTAAGGAGAGGAGGTCAAAACTCACCTGAGAGGAGCACTTAGCCAAGAAGGCAGATATGTATCATTGCAGGCATAAGCACAGGCACTACTAAATAGCCAGAGTTTAAGCCCTAGGACAATTAAGAGTCCTGCACTATAGACACATTCTAACTTGTAACTTTCTTGTACTCCCTTCTCCACTTGCTGCACATAGACACAAACTTCCAACAGCACAAAGTGGCCAGCATCCTCCTATTCTCACTCTTGATGCTTAAAACCAAAGCAATTAGAAACTACTCTCTCTCACCAAAGGATGAGAGAGAGAGATCCCCAGTGAAAGGTATTTCTCCCAACCCTCTGGTATCCACGAGGTACAGCCCTGCAACCTGAGTGTGAGCTTTAGCAGCTGTCTGCATAATGCCCTCCCCCCCGGACTCAGGTTCATGTTTCAAGCATCTCTTAGAGGCCATGGGTCTGAGACACGTTTGATTCTTGCCCAGTTAGCTCTTATCCTTGATTTGCAACGAAGAAAGCTGGGGGAAAGGTGGCTCAAAAAGATGATGATGACAAAGGAGGTGCCTGCACTTTGATTTACTTCAAGTCCTTGAAAGCCTGTTGTTGAATGTAAAAGAGGAATAAATAAATAAATAAATAAAACCTCCACAGTAATAAAAAGCAGCTAATGTATCCAATTTTTATGGCCAAAAATAAAGACACTGGAAGGCAGGCTTTTTAATGGCTATCATTCCTCCTGTGTTATTTGAAGATCCCTTGTAAACGGGAATCCTGGGTCTGTTTTGCCATCTGTTCCTTCTACTCCTGCCTAGGAATCCTGAAAGGGTATTTATTGTATATGCAGGTTCAGTGAGGCCCACTTACTATAAACAAATACTGCATGAAATATGGTGGGGCCAGCTTTTTCTACAGTGCCTGTATTTATGAGGAAACAGTATAAAAACAAATATGTAATCTGGAAATAAACCTGTTACATGAATAAAAAGTCCTATGGAGCAAAACATAATGATTAGCAGAGCCATTCAGTGAAAGACCCTGTTAAGGGAACACATCTGCTGTCATCCACTTTGCATTAGTGCTTTTCCCCCCTGATAAAAATCCATCTAAAAGCAGCCATCGGAAAATCATGGGGGAGGGGAGGAAGGAGAAGCAGGAGATGATACAACCTAAAAGCTACAAGGCCAACCACAGCACTTTTGCTGGTTCTTGAAATGCCTCTTGAGTCTGGCACCCTGCTGTCCACCAAATATAATCTATGTTATTTACAGCATGTACTAGGTACAGATTACAGTCAGTCAGCTGAATGAAGACAAAAAAAAAGGGGGAGAAGTAATTATAAAAAGAAAGATTAGCAAAGCAGTTGAAGGCCAATAAAGAACTTGAAGTGCAACATGTTAGTGTACACATGCATAGAAAATCTTATTTTGCTTTCGATCAGTTGCACAGAGCCTGAACACAGGTTATATAGAAGAGCAGAGCAAGATAAATCTGCTATCAAAATGCAACTCAATCATGGCCTGATTGCCAGCTTCACTTACGTGCATATCACTATTCAGATGGAGGAAGTACTATACTAGCTACCTGTTCCTATTAACTCTGTATTTACAGACCTCAAGTAAAATCACAACCTGCTCTGCACCCACTCCACCCCACCCACACAGGCAGAGCCAGCTACACACGGGTGAATAATCACACTTGTCACCCTCTCTCCCCACAATTTACATTAACTCCAAGATGTGCTGGGTATTTCCTATCTCAGTTTCTGCTTTCCACTGTGTGTTGCCTGACCTTCCGCATGGAGGCAGTTATTAATGCTCCGGTCTCTACCAACAACACAAAGTAGATACAAGCTGATGCAACCCTGGAAAGTGCTGTACCAAACAGTGATGCAATCCCTCTGAGAGCTGCGACTACTCCCCCAGAGAATGTGGGACGAGGATGCCTTGCTTGCTTTCAGCTTCAGTCTTGCTTTCACCTTTGCCTGCCAGCACAGAAACTGACAAAACTCATGTCTTCCCAGTCTGCAGCTTTGAAAAGCTCTGGTCTTACCCTCCCACTAACTATTCCCAGGTAAAAGCATTACACAGACAATGTGCTTTTCCTTTGTCACGCATGTGACTTCACGGTCAAATTGAAGTGCATTGCCTTGGTCATGATTTTAGCATCATTTCTGCTTCTTACCAATCAATCAAAGTAAAGCAATAAAACCTTCCCCTTTATAGCAAGGAAGACAATGCCTGAGCTTTAGCTGGAGAACTGAGTAGTAGACAACAAGTCTATGTCTCCCCTTCCCCACCCAAAGCATGGAGTAAGGCATGATGTCGAATAATTTGAGTACTAATTGGCAAAACAGGCATAATAATTTGCTTGAACATGAACTATGATGCTGGTATACTGTTTGCAAATTATTAACCAGCATAGACTTGATGCCTTTGGTGTATGTGAGATGTATATAAAAGCTTAATGGATTTATATCACTACAGTTACTACTACTGCTCACTGACACACTTTGGTATTTTTTATTGCTTTTTCATAGCTGACAGGATTCTGATGGTATGTAATTAAACATTTTACAAAGATAGGGTCTGATCTGACAACCCTTATGCACATGAATAATCTCATTATGTTCAATGCAACTACTCATGTACCAAAGCAGGAAAGACTGGGTTCCTATTGCTACAAAAGTAATTTTTTTTTCCATTTCTTTATTCCCTTTTGGGATTTTGAAGGAATTCATAATACTAATAATTAAAAACAAACAAACAAAAAAACCCCAAACTTATTCACATTTATTTTGTGCATTGAAACCTTCACCTAGGATTTAAAGAAACTACAAGAACACACCTGTGGCAGTTATGCTTGGCCAGGGATGGAAAGAAGTAAGAGTTTGTGTTTTGTCAGAGGCTGAAAGACATGCTGCTTTTCTGACAGTCTGTATCTTAGTGTGGTTTCCTGAGACTGATTAAGGGCTTTCAGGGGAAATTTTTTCCAAGAATTCATGACTCACTTTAAGAAGTGGTGTGTTACAGGCATGAGGGGGATTGCCCAAATGCTTTTCTTTATATTACCTGCAAAATATGTCACAGTCATATGCTTCTTTCAAACCAATACACATGCAAAATGCTCACGCATTACAGTCTTACTGGCTGTGGACATCCTGTTCCCACTGACACAACACATCTACATGGGCATCTCCACGAGGAGGTGAGCCTGGCCCAAATCTAGATTGGAAGTTGAAGATCTTCATTACAAAGCCTGGTTTGGGATTGACCTGTTGTAAAACCAGCTTTTCAAGCTTTGATTCAGATCTGAGCCTACAGGCAGACCTGTCCCAGTTCACTCCATCGCTACTCACCCAGAATATAGCAAAAAAGTTGGGCAGAAGGGAAAAGGCACAAGCGGATCTTCTGAGCTGAATTTTTTATTTGGATTCCTGTAAGAGAGACATATTTAAACCACTGCAGCCATAACCAAAGCACAGGCAAAGAAAGAGGGCATCTGGGCCACTGTGAATCCTAGAAAAAGCACTAATCCTAAATGAAAACTTGTCACTTAGCAATGCCTCTGTAGCAGAATGAAAGTATTTTTCTGGTTTTACTCCCATATGGAATGCAGGAAGGTTCTGAAAACAGCCAGTGAGGCTTTCTGGTCATTTTACACACACTCCTTTATTATTTTACTACCTCTTGGACCTCTGAAAAAGCCTTTCTCCCATCTTTGGGCAAAAAGAGAACTAAATATGGTTTATGGAAACAAACAGGCCTTTTAAATTAAAGCCTACTGAGATATTAGCTTAGTATGAAAACCAAGATATTGCATAGTTGCACCTAATCTGCTACTGGGAAGCATTAAACCTGATCACAGCACTGCCCAACCAGGAGGAGGACAGCCACCTGGCTTTAGGAGAGCTCTGTCAGACTAATAACTTTGAGTGTCACTAAATCATAGGATCATAGAATGGTTAGGGTTGGAAAGGACCTTAAGATCATTTAGTTAATCATAAGCCGTGACATGAGGTGAAGCCTTTTCAGCACACAAAGTGCAGTACCCGGGCAGGGATATAAAGCCCTCTCGCAGTCCTGTTTGCTCAGCAGGGGTCACACCACAGGCTAATCGCATTACCTTTCAGCTGCTGCACCCTCTGCAGCAATTTACTGTTGCACCACAGAGGGGTGTTTTGAAAACAAGTTCGACCTAAATCTAAACTGAGCTCGGGACAACGATCACAAATTTGTTTTGAGACCCAAAGTGAAAGGAAAAGGAACAAAAAAGTCACTGATAAACAATCTGATCCAGCTATCCTTACCTGCTAGCTGTACAGTAAGGGAGCACTACCCTGCGCCAGCAGCTAAGCCCAGACAGGGGGATGCTCCTTTTGAGATCTACCAGAGATCTACAGCCAGGCTCTCATCCTCTGTCATCAACTGTTTTTCCAGGATCTGTGTAGAAAAAGCCAAGTCTACCTTCTAGCTTGCCCATCCTTATATTTTGGTCAGCATGGGCAAATAGGCTGTCAGATCTGCACATCCTCTCCCTTCCTCCCCTCCGGTCGGAGCACACATTTGGGCTTCAAGCCTGCTTCCGCTGGCCTGACACACTGTTGCCAAGTCACCCTGAGGGACAAAATCGAGCACTGAAATGGCAAAAGCAAGCCAATCCCACATGATGCATCAGGGAAAGACAACACACACCAAGGCCTCTGAAAACAGACTCTCTCCTGGCTTCCCAGCCCTGTGCAAATTTATGAGGTTTGAATGAAAGTCAGCTAAAGCACCCAGCCAGCGAAGGCTTATCCCAAATGAACTCAGGCAGGAGTCACCTGACCATGCTCCATGCTGCCTGGGGTTAGCCCTGTCAGTATCTGAAATACCTCAAATAACATTAACCCTTCCGTTGGCACCCCAGTGCAGGAGGAACTTTACAAAAAACCTTTCAAACGATGATGAAAACACACAATTCGAGACACTGCAGTGACCCCAGCACATGGATGTGTTACAGGTTTTCAAAAAGTCAAGGGCAGCACTTAAGAGAAGCGGAAGCAGGTAGTTAAGTGAGACACAAGGTTTACTTGCTCCTATGCACCTATGAACATATGGATTTCTTTACATCTTCACCCCAGAGTACAGGCATGAAACTTGAAAATTACCACCTGGTTTCTGCAGTCATTTTTCCATTTAGGGATTAAACATCTAAACCCACGTGTGCGTATTTTCTTGTTGCAAATAGGCAGCACAGACAATTGCAAAGCAAGGAGATGGGTGTGAGAAAAAGGATTTCTAGTGACCCAAGGGGGGAAAAATACAGGGATGAACTTGGGCCTGCCAAACAGCTGGTTAAACATCAGAGCTCGGTTTGAGGCCGTTCTGAGGTTTTCTACCAATAGCAGAAAAAGCACCTTCTCCTCTGCCTGTTTTTGTTTTTGCACTGCTTCCCCAACACCAATACCAACACATCAGACAGTGCTCTGTGCTTGTCTCCTCACCTGAGTGAAAAAGCAGTGTGTTTTTAAACACTGTTTTTCAGTGCGGGGGTCTGGTCAGATGAGTGCTTAAATGTTTCTAATGTGTTACCACTCCTTCCTTCAGCTGTTACTGGCTACTCCCATCCCCCTGGGCCCCTACACCCTACTAACCCATTGCAGTGCAACCTGTGGTGGGGTTGTTGAGCCCATCTCGGCACAGCGCCAACCCACCACTGCCTTTGTTTTGGCTGGGGTCCCGACAAGAGACTGCAATGCCTATTAATCATAAACCCTGTTGATTAAATCCACCTAGCTATTTCACTCAGCTCCAACCAGGGACGAAGGCTGTCCCACAAACAGCTCCGTTCTGTGATCCAGCTGCCTGGCTGTGCACTCAAAGCCAAGGCAAGAACTGGGTCTTCATCTATGTTGAATTTGCTGCTGGTGCTGGGTTTTCCACCTGCATGCCACCACAGTCTGATATTGCCAAGTGTGAAATTTGTCAGGATTACAGGAGAAACTGAAAAATTCCACCAAGGCCTGAAGGAGACTGTCAAATCCTTCACTGAACATTTGCAAGGATGAGTAAGGAAGGATTGTCCCTGCTCCCATGCTGCAGGCTCCATGCTTCATGCCCCGTGAAAAGGGTATACTGGGATCTCGAGCACAAGTCCAGAGCTGTTTAGAAAACGAAACACAAAGATCTCTTGAATATTTCTTTGTTTCTATTCATAACCACAATTTCATTTGCATTGATGTTTCCTGACCAATTCTCTCCTCAAAATAATTGATGGGGAAAAGATCAAGAGATGCAATTAAAAGAGAAACAAACAGAAAACAAAGGGAAGAGGGTAAATAGGCATGCGACTTCTGGTCAGGGAAGGAAGAGGAGCAGGTGGTGGAACTGATGAGGGAGATTTAATGAACTGCGATTGACTTCGAATAACAAAGAAGGAGGAACCTAATCCTACCGTTGGATCTGTACACATATGGACTTACAATAACAAATGGTAATCAATCCATCAGCCTTAAATTAAAGATAAGGTGGGCAGGAAGGAAAGCACAGAGTTTATTCCTTCTTTCCCCCTCCTCCCATCATCAAAGGAAATCTGTGTGTGCCCGTGTCTCTGTTGTCAGAATGAGGGACTGCCAACTCTCCCTTCCCAACCAAAATGGTCCCCTTCTCATACCTCATTATGCCACACAGGCAGGTCTCTTTGTAGGCTGCCCAAGGAATTTAGGGTCTTGGTTACCCTGATTCTGCAGCATACTTCACTTGACAGCAATCAAGGCTCAGCAGCTTCAGAAATAAGCTTGTGACTCTGCGTGCAAATGCTTCCTGAGCTTTAATCAAACGCATATCACAGATAGTCCTGCATGACAGAAAGCAGAGCCACCAATCCGCAGATCTGCCAAGAATAGCCTCATCTGCGAATCCAGCTTTTTTCCTCTTTTGTATCATTTTGGCCCTCGCTTTCTCATTCTAGGACAGGCTGCAGAAACAGTCTGGGTTTTATATGTTATCTCCTTGTTTCAAGCTGAAGGCAAGTTCACTAGATTTTCTAAATATATACCCAAGTTTTATGAATCCTCATTAAGTTTTCTAGGATAAAGTTTCTATTTTAAAGCCCAGATCCTCCAAAGAGCTGCACCAGTTGGACACCCGTTTCCTGTATCTCTGGCCAAGCATGGCTGTGCACATGGATTTCTGTGTGGGATTTGCCCTAGTGTTTAGGCCTGGGAGGCAGTTTCTCCCAGAGAAAATGCTTCTAACCCAGTGTCTCCAGGGCCAGTAACTAATACTTATTTCTCCCTGACCAGCAGGTAGAAAATGCATGAGCAATTCATGAAGATCACTGCTGACATACATTTAGAAGTGAAAACTTGTGACCTAGGGGCAGTATCAGGAGGTAGGTAATATTATTTTCTGTTTCTGTGATAACCTTCCTATGTGATTTCCCATCATGATCCATATTTCAGTATACTCCAGTTATTTCGTAAGAATACTGCCAGCCAGGTTAGGAGGCGGCAGGGAGGAGGTGCTCAGACACAGGGTTGAAGCTATACAGGACTGCAGTTTGGGACAGGGGCTGAGTGAGACAGGGTCTGGTAGAGAGGGTATGAGGAGGGCTTCCCAACCAAAGGTGTTTCCACCACAGCTACAATTTGAACAAAGCATTTCTCCATTAAAACAATTTCGCCAGGTCTCCTGTACCCTGAGGAAAGGGCAGTGCAGGCACAGTTGGACAAGGACATGATGTCGAGCCCTGCCGTATAAGATCAGGAAAGAGCAGGGGAAACAGAAATTTGTGAAATAGCCAACAAAGTTCAACTGCTCTCCCTATTTCTAACTCCGCAAGAAGAGCAGGTGGAGCAGAGAGGAGCATGCCTCGCTCCTGGCTCAGGGCATGCCAGCAAGCACTTTGCCCTGTCAGCACGGACCCCCAGCCTGAGCAGGTGCCCCATTGTTCCTACCTGGTTATCAAAAGAGAGACTCAGCATGTTGGACAATAACTGTGGGAATCTGGGATACTGTACGCATATGCCAAGAAAGTACAGTCAAAAGCATGGAAAGCACTAAACCACAACACTGTGGTATCTGGTCTCTGACTTCACTCCTCCTGACTTCCACATCTGAAATAACATCACGCCTGGAGCGTGAATTTGCACTGCATGAGTGTTTTCACTGCATTTCAGATACCATGTGGGCTAATCAAGAAGTGAAATGGCACATCCTGTCACCTCCTTCAGTGGGGCACACTGATGGCTGCCTGCTCTCCCACCAGACAAGCAGGACCCAGCTCTGCAGCCTGCTGTGACCACATCTCATTACGCCTCCACCAAAGAGGGCAGTTACCCTGGTCCGCTGAAATGTGACCACAGAGCATCCCAAGAGGTATCATTTATCACAACCAGCTCTTGAGAAGAGAGACATTTCCCAGTGACAGCACAGTATCACTCACCTGCTCCCATAGAATCAAACACCAGGTTTTCTGAAGGAGCAGTCAGACACGTATCCACACACATATTAGTAAATCACCACCTCACAGCTTTCAGCTTCCTTCTGTTGGCAACTTTAGTTTTACTCAGGCTTTTTGCTACGGTGCTTCTTCTCTTGTTGTTCAACGGGGGCCTGAAGCAAAGCACATCAATGGTGAAGGAGGAGGAAGAAGGCTGGAGCAGACCTTGGCAGTGCATGATCCCCCTCTCAGTCTTGCAGTTTTGGGACCTCTCCCGTCTTCTTTTTGCCTAGGAAAACCTGGCTGCTCGCCACAGCATAATATAGCAATGGGGCAAAGAAAGGAAGAAGGTTTAACTTTTATTTATCTTAGTGCAATCATTAGGATTATGTCAGGGAGAAAAAGCATTAATACATAATCTTTTCAGTGTGCCATACAATACTGGCTGCTTTTAATTTAGAATTAAATTGAAACACTCACTCAGAGCGGCTTTGAACAGCAGCCAAGGCCTTCTCTTGCATTGTGTGAGCAGCTGGGTAGACTTTCCACTCTTTTTTTTTGGTCCATGGTGCCTTTTTTGAGGCCAGCACTGAGGGTCGGTCAGTGAAGGTACTCATCACCCTTCCACAAGTGCTAAAGGTCCCATTGGCATGGAGCTGTCACACGGAGCACAGGTGAAGGGGGAAGCCTCCAGCAGGTTAAACCTCAGCAAATAGAGCTCCACACCTACAAGTATTTCACAAATTAAAGAGAGAAGGGACATATTAAAAAGTACATCAAAATGCACATTTCTTAAAAATGCTAAATAGCAGTGATTTGTTCTTTTCTCAATGGCACACATAATTTTGCATGCTTTGTCGCACATGATGAGGCAAGTTCACACAAGGAGAACGCTGTTTGGAGGTGTAAACAGGACAGACAAGGTTGGGTGGGGTAAAGACAAATTTAGTTAAGTGAACTGGTCATCCTGTTTTGTTCATGCAACAGGTCTGCTCCAGACAGTTCTCACCAAGCCAATGAGAAAGGTGCCTTGGTCACCCTGTTCATTTTAATCTATATAAATACCAGGTTTGGTCAGGCTAAAGAATCCACTGCTGACTCAAGTGTTTTCCTTAATTATTGGCATTCACTGAAAGAAAGAATAAGTTTAAAGGGGGAGGGAGATTGCCACCCTTTCAGTGCTGCTGTGAAGGGAGCTCTGCTTATCACAACAGGTGCAAAGGCCACTCACAAAAACAGAAGCAGTTCACCACTGAAAGGCTAAGAAATTACTTATTCTCTTTGTTGGTTGCTCACACAAGCAGAGTAAAGGCTACTCGGAAGGAAAGACAGGGGATAAAAATAAGGGTTAAAGTTTGTCATATAAAAAATGAAAGCAAAAAAAAATACAAAATATATACAAGCTCACTGGTTCACAAGAGACTCTGGGAGATATATTGACCTTAAAATATATATATGTATGGTTTTTTAAAAAGGAAGAGAGAATAAAGAAAGCAGGAAAAAATTACATCCCCACATACAGCAGGGACGAGCAGCACCAGCAGGCTGGGAATGGGGGGGGGGGCGTGTGTGGAAATTTTAACAGTCTGCCACTCCAGCTGAATGGGGAGGGGAACAATGCTGCCTGAAAGCGCAGCATTCCTGCCCCTGCGCCCCCACAGAAAGGGACTGTGCAAGTCTTTCTGATGGCTCCCTCTAATTACGCTTTCTTGTGTATGGCAATTCATGGCCAGTTCACAGAATGTACCCGTTTCATGTTGGAGGGGTGATTTGTACACACTTACGGAGACAGCATGTTGGGAAAAAAAAATAGTTTATAAAAACAGAAACCTCCTCTGATGAGGAGCCCACAGTTTTCAGGGTAATGTTTCCCCTTGGGTCCTTAGCTGGGTTTTATTTCCTGCACCTTTCCCCTCTCCAGATAAAGGCATCAAAAGTAACCAAAACTAGAATTTTGTTTTATAACACCCTTCCATTAATCCCTAGATCTCTCTTAAGTGCTGCATAAATTTCACTTTCTCTTCACAGAGCTCAAGGTGGTTTTACACCTGGTGCATCTTATTTTCTAAAGATGATGGTTCTGTTTATTTTAACCAGGCCTGGAATGATGTGCAAACCAGCCATGCCTGTTAGATGCTGATTGTTCCCAGTAGCAGATGTTCAAACCTTCCTCTTTTAAGACAGCTAACTCAAAGCCATAAAAGGAAACATCAAAAATTGAAAATATTCATAACCAACAACATCAAAAAACACCCTGTGGTGGGAAAAAAAAAACCTCAATGTTGGCACTGTGAGACAGAAAAAACTTAAGAGAGAGTGGTTTATTTCCAGACCCTAGAGGTCCAGCATGCAAAGGAGGGAATTCACTCATCGGGAAGTTTCCACCAGTGGCAAGCTAACAGGAGGAATTCCCTAGCTTAAATATGACAGATGTTCATACCTCTGCTACCCAGAAGCAGTAAAAGCCCCCTGTGGTTTTTCTGCCTGCCCTGCTAAATGAACGCGAGTTAGAGTACTAATAAAACATAGTGATGCAAGCCGCCACTGCCTACACCTGCAGATTCTCCAATACCCCCTCCTGGCTTCACAACTGACAGTCAAACCCAAAGTACTTCTACTTCATTTTGGCACCATGAACTATCTCTTGTCATCTTCATGGTTCTCCTCCTTCCCAGACATTTTCTATTCACAACCAGTCCTAGTTAAACTGGGCCATGAAAGCCATTGAGGGGACAGTAAGGCACACATCTTTTACAAAACCAAACTTGCCTATGGTAGGTTGAACACAGCACAAGATTAAACTGCTTGTAAAGATACTCCAACTTAATTAAGCCTGAGAAATCCTACTTTGAAGGTTAAATCAGTCCAACTTCAGGTTGCAGGCAATCCTCTGTATGTAGAGCCGGCTGGTTTGTTCTGGTTTAATAAACTCAGTTCCTCCCCACCTTCACAGAAAATCGACACAGACATTCACACCACTGTAACTAAAGTAAAAAATATTTCCTTTAAAATCACAGCCAGGTTATGGATAGAAACAAACAAGATACCACAAAGCAGCTTGTGAATTTTCCACACAAAGGTGTAAACGTAGAGCACAGCTGCTCTGCAGTAGTGGCTGGCATGCAGGCTCTCACCCTGGTAGACATAAGGTAGCTTTTCCTCTTCCACTGTCTTTCACCTCTCCAGGGGAAAACAGACACACAAGCTGCCTGAGGACTCTGAAGAACCAATCGTTTTCTCTTTAACCAACATAAGAAATGAACACCATGCAAATAGAAGAGATGCTTGTATGCCTTTCAGCAGCAACTTTCCTTAACTTTCCCTAATGTTTTCTAAAAAGTATGTGATCCTGACATGAACAGATTTTGTGAGCATTTCAAGAAAGACACAAAGCCCCTTTCCAACATTTCAAGGAGAGGTGGGGCTCCAGACTTTTTCAGAGATTCTCATTTAATTTTCTACAGTTCTAAAAAATGACAAAACCCCAGTTAAAGGGTATATACTCTGTGTCTGCACTACTGCAAACTAAACCTAAACATAGGACTAGATTTAACAGATGTCACCTACATAGGGTTTTGAACTAAGTTAAATTGCAAACATTAGATACACATTCAAGGCCTCACTGCAAGTATTTAATGAGAGTTCTACGGTTGTAGGAGTCTTTCTATTCCCATCAGAGTGTTAAGACTCTCCTGCTCACAGTTATGGCACTACAGGTGGAAAACTTGAGTTCAGCATCTCCTTCTGCACATAAACATTCACAGAATGGAAGTAGCAGAAATAATTGCATACCTTCCTGAAGTATCTCAAAGTGTACTGCCATTTAAAAAAAAGACCCCTAATACATGTCAGTGAATAACAACTACACAAAATATTTGGTAGATAATGCTGCTGAAGATATGCTGCTGTTGTACAAACAACTGAAGACACCCCAGACCTGTCTGCTCTGGTCTGGGGATGTTCTCTATGCTTGCAAAGTCCTGCGGACAGCGGGACTCTAAAATTTCTTGCTACCTCTAGACAGTGGCACAACATAGATGTTTAATAATAAGGACCATATGCCCAGTGCACACAGCACTCACTAGTCAATGTCCCATATGCTGAAAAATATTTTCTGTACTAATTGGCAAGGACGGCTGTTAATCCGCCATAGAATAGCTCCCTTACAAACTCCAGCAAAATCCACTTAGCTTTGAGTCAGGCATACTTCAGAAAGTATTTGTCCTCTTTGCTCTGAGATTGAGAGAGACAGACAGAGAGAGAGAAAGGGTGAGACAGAAATACTGGATGTGTAGTAGGGCTCTAGTAAAACTTCAGAAATCATGTAAGAACATGAAAGAAGCCACCAGCTCTGCACTAAGGAGAGCAACTCGTAATTAAAACCTTGATACAGCAAGCCATTTGAGTTTATTTAAATACGTACTTAAAGATAAACGCATTTTGTTCAAACATTTTGAGGAATATGATCCTTAAGAGAGATTAACAAGCTTTTAATAACACTTGTGTTATGAAATGTCATTATAATCAAGCAGTAAATCAATAGTATAGTAGCACATGCTGCAGAGCATAAGGGCTGTATTTTGAGGAAGAAAAGAAAGGGCAACCTCCTCATCTTTTATGACAGTGACACATGTTATATATATCTTCACCATCCACACATTGACATTTTTGGTACCTCTAGTCACCCTTGAGGCCATCTGTCTACACATGGTAAGGGGTATATGAAAAGGGATAGTGATTTTTTTACTTCAATTTACACAACCTTCGAGACGGGTTAAAGGAAGGACCCATCACTGCTGAATGGCTGCCTACACTGGTGCGCTGATGTGTTTTATTTTACAACTCCCTCCATCTACTCCCCTTGAAGCAGCAGTGGTCAGATCTGTCTTGAGGCTGCTTGGAGCATTCAGGGGGCAGATAAGCCAGTGCAAGACCCCCTGATGCCCCCCAGGCTTAGAGCTGCAAGGGGCCAATTATGTTCATGCCATGGTGCCGAAGCGGGGGATGCCTAGCTAGGGGTGGTGGAAGGGGGGGAAGTCAGAAATACAGGAGGAGAGATTATCCTGAACTGAAGCTGTCAGAGTGGTGACTGAGATAACCCATGCATTCCCCTGCCTGTCCCCAGCTGAATTAGCACATCTGGGGCCCACATTTACCACTGCTTTGGAGCACCTTTGCCATTAACACTAAAAACACATCCCAGAGGACATAAGGACTTGAGATGAAGGAGGTGAGAGGGGAAATAAGACACCTTGCCTTCCCCTCACCTTGTTCCTCCCTCCTCCCACACAGCTCTAAAACACTTTGCAACTTGAATGCTGTCAATCTCCTTATGGGAGAAATATATTTATAGAAACTCCATCTCTGTGGCTGAACACTTTCATGGTACCAGATGTCGGAGGACATGAGGTTGATAAAATAAACCATAGTCTGAGGAAAAGGGTCACATTTATCTGCTGCCAGAAGCAAGAATTACAGCTTCTCTAACTTCCATGGAGCAGTGCCAGATTACCCCAGTAAACTTGCTGCTGCCAACTGGGTATAGACATCAATGATTAGGCTGGGTATGTTGTTCAGACAAGAAGACATTTGTCCTTCACAGGAATGATTTTGCTAGAAAGGGTTAATGCTTTCTCCTTTGAAATACGGCACAGCAGCTGCAGATGACATCAGATTTTTCTGCCATACTGTTTTATATCAATGAACACGAAGCATCCAGGCAAGACCAAGGACTGCTTGAGATTATAATGAGAGTCAGAGATATCAAAATAAATCATATCATTTAGAGATTTCTTGATCATATGGTTGTGTTTAAAAACAGGGATATCTCCATAATATTGGGAGACGCAGATGCAGATGCAGACGGAGCAAAAGCACCAAGGGTTCAGACAATCAACCCACAAGAAACATGGGTCTTGGGTACACATGTGAAACTCGCCTGCTTTCAACTAAAGCCAGCAGCCCAGGAAGATGCCAGGGTTCATAACTGAAGGATCCATATCACTGTATTTTGGCACTTTGCAGCAAAGCCAAGGAGAAATAGGTTAATTAAAATTCATATGTCATTTCCATTTCCTCTGCATGTCTACAAGACTGTTTATTCTCACCATCTGAAAGAGATTCTCACCATCTGAAAGAGATACTAATTGCTGCTTTTGGTTGGTGAGAATAAACACTACAAGAGATCAAGTTCCCCAGTGAAGCCTTCTCAGCTTTGCTTTCAAAACCCAATGGAACAGCTTGAAAGGGCTGCTTTTATCTGCACAGCAATTGGCTTAGGATGCAAGGCTAGGGTGAAGTCCATTACCACTTGTCCACCAAAAGTTTTCTGACAAACACCAGACCAATGTTTCTTACCTGTTTCTATCAGCCACAGCTCAATGCCATAAGAAGATTTCACTGTAAACTAGGCTTAGGTGCTTTGCTTCGAATACTCCCCCTTTCTTCATTACTTGTGCCAGCACTGTGGCTGCTGAAATGATCAGGAGCAGATAGGATCCTGAAACAGGACATTGCACACAACCTGGAGAGACACAATATGGAAACGGTGCATATGTTTGTTAATCAGTATTTCAACACTGATGCAGAATCGATACTGAGATGAGGTCTAACAAAGCATGCTCATGGTGTGTATCTTGGAGATTGCTCATCTCCTGGAAACTTAACACCTTGTACTAATACAGAGCACAGAGTTTAGTGGTGATTTCTACCTCCAAACCACAGATCACAGTGACAGGTGTGAGTACTGCAGTCAGTGCCAGCCCAGAGCTGCATAGTACCCACAACTGGTTTGACTTCAGCATCACTTCATGATGGCTGTAGGTATGTTTTAATAACTAGGTGCTTAGACTTGTAGAGCCTGACAGTGACTGTAACATGAATGCTTCCCTGTGCCAACATTGCTGCTTTCCAGGCCTTCAGCGCAACTAGAGCTAAAAACCAGTAACACATGTTTCAGCAGGTTCAGCAATGTAGGCTACTTCAACTCTGGGAACACGAGGCGAACAAAAGTTGACAGAATCCAAAGCAAGGTGAAATCTGCCTGCTGTCAGACCCCAGCCCACCTTACAGTAGTGCTGCTTCACATGTCGTTCATCAAGGCCTGGGGGAATATGGTGCACTTGTAGTGCAGAATAATACACCCACAGGTTCAACTGATGCCTGGCGGAGGGATGGTACATAGCCCCGTGACCCACCGCAGTAAAAAAGTACAACAGGAAAAATTAATGTCCATGGCAAAGTGAGGTGTTGCAGAGTGAAATTCACTTCTAGGATGCTTTGACCAACCCAGGAAAGTAACATGTGTGTGCTACTGAACCATCCAGCAGCAACAGGAGAAAGGGTATATACAACAGTCAAAAAAAGGTTACATCACTGCACATACTGCTGCCATTTCCCAGCTGAAAACTCTTCATGAGAACCTTTAAGGAGGATGTGGTATTCATAGATTGTTGTATTTCATAAATATTTGAAAATGAACACCCATATTACTAAACCAGTGATGAAGGGATTGGCCAGCCCTTCAGCAACAGAAGAAAGGCTAGAGAGACAAAAGAAATGGGGCTATGCTACATATGCAGGAGGGTGAGGAAGCTTCAGACAGCATCCATCTTCAGCAGGTCTCAGATCCAGGAAGGGTTTTGTCAGGACTGTAGATCAGGCTCATAGTATTTTCAAAAATGGCTGAGCTATGCAGAGCCAAAAATGGCATTACAGAAATGTTGGAGGAACTGCATTAAAAACAAACAAACAAACAAACAAATCTGTTTTGAAAATTTGTCTGACACTTGTCTGCATTTATAAAAATTCAGAAGTTGTTTGTGCAGTGTTTGTTAGCCACTTTAGTTACATGTGTTGTGGATGGAATGGATTTCAACTAAGTATAAAGGAGTTACTATGGCATACCTTCAGCCAAAAATTCTCGAAAGAGATAATAAGTCATGAATTTCTAAGAAGAGACAGTCTGAGAATACAGTTAACAATATTTCTTTTGTCTCTCAACCAGTTATTTACCTGAACACTTTAGATCTCAAGAGACCTGGAGTGATGCAAAAACCCTACCTCTCTTGAAGCATCTGTTTACAAAAGCTGCACTTGCTGCAAAGCCATCACAACAAAACAAATTTGCCTTCAGTGCTAATGTGCTCACCAGAAGTGTCACTCGAGACAAAAGCTAGACCTGGAGTTACAGACAGCACTCTCCATAAATATATCCAAGCCAAATACTTCAGTAAAATGAAAACTGTGAAAACTGATGAGAAAACATACAGAAGTTGAAGTAGTATCATCCCTTGGGCATTTCTGAGCAAGCCAAGGTATATGCAGAACTTTTCCCATTTTTTTGGGTACCTACATTACATTGATTCTGCATACAGCCCAAATGCTGGAGTGCTACTTTTCTAACTCGTCCCTCTTTTCTTGCATATACCACCTTTCTACTACTACAGAAATATTAAACTGACTTGATGGGGTTGGGAAATAGTATTTTGAACTCACTTGTGATCTACAACAAGTCAACAGGATTTTTGCTACCAACTTAAGGACAACAGGGACATGCTTTTACTGAGAAATAAAGAGAGGCTGTTTGCTATATTTGGACACATGTACCTCTGTTACATTGTCATCACAATCTGCTGCAATTCTCTTGGGTCTATTTCTAATACAAACACATAAACCAGCTCTATCAAATGCAAATAATGACAATTTAAAATAATAAAATATTTTAATATTAGGCTTTGATGACATCAGTGATTCCTAATCAAGGCATGAACCCCCTTGCAAAGTGCTAGAGTCTCTGTGAAAACACATCATGTACACTGAATTTTCCAAAAAAGAGTTTTGGCCATGAAATGATGAGCTGTGAATATGTAATATACTTATTCCTGCATCTTCACAACAGTGCAACTACCATTATTGGCAGTGCAAGATTCAGATATTAAGTACTATCCATCACTTTGAAAATGTCATTCTAATACCAGCCTGACAGCTCCAAGGCACAGCTTCCCCGGAGATAATCTAGCCCTTGTACAGATATTTTGAATATCCACTTCTGAAACTTTCTTTTCACCTCAAAGGCAAACTTGTGCTTATTTATTATTACCTATAGAGAACCACAGGTATTCATGCCTTCTTTTTTTTTTTTTTTTTTTAAAGCATAGTGCCTTTGTCC
>NDXB01006472.1:180585-230690 GCA_002631895.1 Agapornis roseicollis | reverse complement strand
AGTTTTTTTTTTTTTTTTTTTTGTTTTTTTTTTTTTTTTTTTTTTTTTTTTTTTTTTTTTAAAGCATAGTGCCTTTGTCCCCCAGAAACAATCATACTCAGAGCTATCCCAGTCCACACACAAGGTGGTGATTACCTGGAGGCCAAAGGAGAAGTGGCATTTCCAGAGTCCCTTCCCATAAAGTTCCTGATTGATGAGCACGGTTACTTACATGACTGCAAGGCATGCTGCAACAAAACATATTTTCCCCCTTGACCGCTGAAACATCTGGAGTTTCTCCCAGGTGTCTGTAGACACTAGGCCTACACCCATCAGAGCAATATCATATGCATGGCAAAAATCCAACAAAGAGCACCAGGAGCAAGGTTAAATATCAGTCAGGGAGGTGCAACACCAAATAAAAGGTGAGATCCAGTGGGAGGCAAAAGATTACAGGAGCACAGGATCCTGGGGTGCTCCTGTTACACACGCATCCTGAGAGCTCCTCTGTGCTTTTGGTTTTAATTAACATTTGTTAACATATGGAGATATTTACCCAGAAGGAAGGTTGGTGGAGCGGTTAAGAAACAGCCTCTCTCTCCCTTTCCCCCAACCCCTTCCCACTGGGGCACTGGGTCCAGTTCTCCAGCTGGTATAAATCTGCAGTGCTTCACTGATTTACACCAGATGAGCATCTGGCTTCAAGACATTTCCGACTGTATATAAAAAGAACAGCAATGTGGTGTGCTACTTATAAATCTCTCTCCTGAGCCATGGCCATGGTCCTCACCAGTGCCTCGCTTGGCCAATGTGCCCCATCCCATCTCTCATGGCACCAGATGGACAAGCCAAGCCCACTCCTGGCTTCTGTCATGTGGAGATAATGGGTGCAGGATCCTACTTCCCATTTCCTCTTACAAAATGGAGGTGGGGGACAGGAGGGAAAATTCCTGTCTGCTCCTTCCACTGTCTGCTTGGGGAGGCTTAGTCAGCCAGTGTTTATAAATCGCTCTGAAGGGGTCAAGTACAGGAGCAATCGATGTCAGCTTCTCAGCATCATATTTAACAGCTGTCCAAGGGTTGCTTTTAATTTCTTTTAATAACAGAGCAAATGACACCCACTGCCAAGCCTTTGGCTTGCAATGGCAAAGCCTGGCCCCATGCTGCTGTCCCATTTTGCCCATTTTTGACCCATCCTTGCACAGGTCCTGGGAACAGGCAGTGCAGCTCTGGCCATCACTTCTCACAGCTCCCAACAGAAAGCACTCGCAGCTCAGTCCTGCCCTTCTGCCCCCCACTTCTTGCCCTATCCAGGCACCCTGCTTGCTCAGCTTTCTAGCCACTTATATTAAGGTAAGGGGAAAGATACCGGCATTTCTCCATGAGCAAGTGGCAGAAAGGTGGCCCGTCTCCTTTGCTTTCCGGAAGACCATGTTTCTGCCTTTCCACCAATGTTTTTCTCAATCTTTCCCCTGGTTTACTGAAGCAAATGTTATTCCCTTTACAGCAGTAAATAAACTTTCTTCAAAAGTGTTTGGTACTCAAATCCTCAGGCTAGTAAGGCTTTCAAACTGACTTGAATTCCTTCTCCTGCCTGTCCTTTATGAGGAAAATCTTTAATTGATATATATATACACTTCATTTATATTTAAAGCTGCATTAGTTTCAAAGATAGTTTTACTGAGAATTACGGTAAAATTTGATACAGTAGAAATCTTTCTGCATCATGGACATCATGTTGTGCTGATCCTTCTGCATTCCTGTCACAAACATGACTATGCCACGATAACATATGATCACCCATATAGCAGTATATGCCACCTCTGAAGGGAGGCATAGAAGAAGAGAAATCTCAGGTGAGAGCAACAGAAGAACAATTTCCTTGGCTGTGATGGAAATGTTCATTCTGGCTGGTGCCATAGCCAGCTGTGGGGCCAGGAAATGTCCCCTGTTGCAGTGGGTGACAGATCTTGCCATGGGTAAAGCTACGAAAGGACAAGAACCTGAACCAGAAGCCACCCCATCTTCTGTAAGGCTACCTGAACAACTTTGTACAGGTTTCCTGTGGCCAGAAAGTCAAGGTATTGCCTTCCCTCTGGATCCCACAACTCTGGGTCAGCTGCGCACTGCCAAAGGTGGTATCGCAGTGACTACCGCATCACTGTATGATGCTCACAGAGGTAACAAGATACTTGGCTTTAAAGAAGGCAAGGATGCAACCTCAGCCATGTACTTCCTGAGATCCCTGGGAGTTTTGCCACTGGCTTTAACAGCCGGGCAGTCAGGGTCACTGTGTGGTGCTTAAGCAGCCCCTCTGGAATCACAGCCCTAGACTGCAATTAGTGCTGATTTATTCTGGGTGACTACAGTTCAACACAGACCAGTACTGGTCTGGCTGCCACAATTCATCCTTGAGATTTCCCAGTAAAGGCAGCAATTCTTTTGATCTCCCTAATAAAGAAAATTGGAAAGCATACAATTAGCCTTTTTTTTTTTTTTATCCTTCACTGACATTTGGATATGATGCAAGTAGTCTGAGGGAGAGCTCTGCTTAGAGTAGACTGCTCCTCCAGTCCTGCTGCCTATGAAACACTTAAGGATTTAAAGGCTCCCAACTCCACCCCCAAATATGTCAAATGTGTAGGGGAAAAGAGTTTCAAATAAGAGTAAGGGCACTGCCTGAAAGGATGGCGCAATAGAGGAACTCACTGAGCCATAGCTTGTTTTACATAGCACAGGCAGTTGGGTTTAGCAGGGATCAAAGGTGTGACCCAAATCACTGCCTATGACCAAGCACACAGCTTGGTGAGAAAAGAGCTCAAATCTGTCTTTCCACATCCTTTGACTAGGAGCTGCTTGTTCACTGTTCCTTAGGTGCGGCTCAGGCGGGGGCAATGGCTCTGGACAAATAGAGCAGCAAGTGGTCAGCAGGATACAAAGTAGCAAAGAAGAACATTTCTTTGGCTGCAAGAAGTGAGAGATATCCAGGACACACACCCTCCTTTACAAAGGGCCCACTGAAGTGGTCATTTATTCATGCTCTCTGCATCATCCTTGTCCTTGGAGATGTTTTCTGTGCGCTGCTCATTGTTCATTCAATCTGCAGACAAGATGTGATTACATGGCAATAGTTGGTCTAAGGACAGCTGTCCTAGGCTGAGAGGAGTGAACTCACAAGCCCTTTCTGAGGGTGGACAGATGGAAACAGAAGTCACCACCCCAAGCAGTAGGTTAGGCAGCAAGGTTTGAACAGAAGCTAAGCCACAGGAGCAGGGTGGGGGATCCTGCAGCAAAATCCCAACAAATTAGTCCTGTCCTCCCGCCCCTCGGTATGGTCGTGATTATTTAAAAGCAAGGGAATACCAACCATTACATCTGTACAAACACACCACAGGAAACCAAATTATAGAGACACCAGCAATCAAGACCAGACTCTTAGTTTGTTTGTTCGGATATCAACATACAGCAAAGACAGCCCCCATCATGGCTGTAATTGGCAGAGCAGTAAATGCTCCTGGGGCAATGTGGAAGGTGAATAGGGCAAGGTGGGCAGAGAGCAAACCTGGTCTCTCTGGGATCCCCTACTGTTACAAAAACAACTTATGAACTGCTGTGGAGCAAGGCATAACTAAATTAGTCTGGGGAAAAGAAGGGTCACATAAACACGTCCCAGTCAGCATCATTCTCTCTGGCATTTTGCTTGACGTTCATCCTGAAGTTCAAGCCAGGAAGCTGCCAGAGAAACCATCAAGCTACAAATTCTTCTCTCTCCTCCTGAAAACATCAAATAACCAGAATATTACTCTCAACCAGAAATGTTTCTTGTGAGTCTTGCAAAGTGTAAGGCATACTTACTTTTCCCACCAACAGTGATAAAAGGTTGGTTGGTTTGTCTGCTTTAATGATTAAACATTTATCCTATAGGGGATTTCTTCTTTGGAGGTTAAAATCATGACAGAAACCAGAATTTTTTTAACAATTCACTTAATGTGGTCCAAATGTTCACGCATTATCTCTGTTCTTGAATCTTGGGTGCCAGTTAAATATCATACCTACTATAAACCAGCCAGTTATAATGTAAGCATTAGCATTTAGCACACATCTACTCAGAAGAAACAAGCCCATGCAAACTATGAATATCTCAACTTCAAAAAATCTAGGAGAGTCTCTTTTAAAAACCTCCAGGAGGAGACTTCCTTTAATGCTGTGAGTGCCTTCAAGTCATTCACAAATTAACAAGCATAGAGAGTATTAATAAACTGAGTAGCTTAAGATGAGCATGCGGTCTTACTCTCATGGGGGAGGCAGGAGGCAGAACCGTGCCTTTCTGCATTAGAAGACCATACCATAGAAACCATACCATAGAAAACCAAAGGCTGCAGGGAATTCAGCAGCACACTTTTCTCCAGTGGTCTTCCTGTGTCCCAGACATCCAAAAAATAAGGGGAAAATTCTGTTTGTCTTTTGCCATCCGTATAGAGGAAAATCCATCTCTTGTGCATGCTGTACCTCTCTGTAGTGCATCAAGCATTAGCACGCACAGGCATGAAATACAGTGATAAGATTAATAATGTGTATTTGTTGCTACAGATGCATTCTTTTGCATCAAGACCTCAAGTAAGTTAATCGCTTGAGTAAATATTTAAGAACATGCTGAAGCCAATAGGATTTAGGTGCTTTCCCTCTCTGGGCCCTCAATACATAAATACACGCTTCTATTTGATCAGCTCCCAAAATGAAGAGAACAGTAAGTGAATGCAGAACTCACCAGATTTCACCAGATCCTGCAGCACTAGAGGCAGGGACACTCCTTAAAACTAGCAACAGTTTAAAACAGATAAGAAAAAATACTTTTTTTACACAGCAGGTAATGAATTTCTGGAGTCTGTCCCTGTCTCTTCTTTGCTGCCGCTCATGGGATAAAAACAATGCTGCTTGCCCCTTAACCTCTCCCAAAAACTCAGCTATCATCATTCCCCAAACTAGGGAATCTCACACAGCAGAGGGGGTATCTACATTATTAGAAAGAAATAGGAATAAGAAATTAGAGAAATGTGAAAAGTTGAGTCACTTTAAGAACTACAAAAGATACCAAAAAATAGATATAATAATACTTCTCTCCTGTATTGGAGGTGGGGGGAGGAACCTAAAAATAACAACAACAACAACAAATCCTAAAACCAGTTTGCTCTAGTTATGATAATCCAGGCATAACATTTATATGAGAACATAAAATACAGCACACATCTGTAAGTAAAACAATATGTGTGTTCCTGAATAACGGGAAAATAGCTTGCCAATAAGGATATACTTTGAGCAAATGAAAGATGACCTGGAATTGACTCTAGAGTAACAATTTGATTACTTATAAAAATAGGAGGTAGGGAAAAAGAAAAAGGGAGAGGAAGCAGTGGTTGGGAAGAGCTTATGCTATGTGGTATTTGATGTATTTATTTTGAAAGTTTCCTTTTGATGAATAATAAAAACAATGCTATAACAGCCACCTTCATGCCAAAAAATAAGATTGCCTAGGGATTTTACAGCTAATGTGGCTCTACTCACACAGACTCTCCATGTCAGAAGGCCACATTCAAGCTCAGATGGTGAAACTGGAGCAAAAGAGGTTTAACAAAGAACTCTGAAGGCAAAAGGAGAGAAGAGCATGTGGCACAGCTCCTTGAGAGAGAGCTTACTGGCTCTCTGGCCTGCAAATTGTTTCCATGCCGGTGTGCAGAGCAACACACTAGTGTGCCTTGGAAGAGACCCAACACGCTTACCAGCTAATGCACTTCTATTTTTTAATATCCAAGGTGAGCTCAGTGTTCGTAAAAATACAAGATTACCAGGCTTGTTGGCTGAAGCAATCCCCCATTACAGGTTAGACATTTACCCCCTGGGCTCTAGGTCCTCCAGGTATAAAGCAGAGCTGCCAGGTATGAGGTAGGGGGATGAGGGGGGACAACACAACCCCATGCCAAGTTATCACTGGGAAAGCTTGATCTGTATGCTTGCAAAATATTTGAGAGGAAGGCTGTGATGCAGGGCCCTGGAAAAAGCCACAGGTGAATGGCAGCATAATCCCAAGCAATTAATGCCCAGACTACCTCTACCCTTCTTGAGCCTTCATCCCTCGCAGTCATCAGCATGAAGGATGTCTCTGTGATTCCCTGGATTCTCACCTTTCTGTTGATGCTGCATGCAGTCATATTTTCTGGAACAGCACTGGTATAAAGCAAGAAAAAGAAGGAGAATCAACTCATTTCACACCAGTTTCAAACTTCTCTACAGTTAAAAGAACCTTCTGTGGGCTTCTTGCAACCTGTATTTGCATTCTGATTTCACCCCTGTGAAATAAACACTACTCTCATCCCTGTCCCTCTTCTCCTTTCCTATATGTGTAATGAACCTTTTCTCTTTGCTGTTTCTCTTCACTTCCGGATTTTTGCCCACCTACTTCTCTCTTTCTGAGATGTTTCCTTATTTTTAAGTATCAGCCTAAAAGTCTTTCTCTCTAATCACTGCAGAATGCAATACTGAGGTCTATCACAATGCATTTCTGCCTAGCTCAAAAGCTGAGGGGTTTCCTTGAAAAACATCCCTTGAAAAAGACAATTCCTTTCATAGTGATGAGGGAGCAAACTTCAGGCCTTGTCCTGATTTCCAGCTAATGTGAACTTACAAGAAAGCTCCCCATGATACACAAGGAAATATTTACTATATGAATTAAGCAACGTTTCCTGCTTTGCAAAAACAATGTTTGAGATAGGATTTTTGTCCAGTGGGTTTCTGACATACGGTGCTTGTTATGGCATCCTGACAGGTTTCTTCTTCACTTTCTCAGCTGGACCTGTTCACAGGAAATAGGAGGACCAAGATTTATGAACTTAAAGCAGCATTTTGTTGCTTTACATGACTAATTCAAAAGAGGTCAAGCACTGAGAAACAAAAATGAAGGAGCAAGTATAGAGGCAACATGAAGAAGTGAACCCCATTAATTTTTCCCTTGGAAATAATACAGAGTGGATTGTTTTCCTTGGAGAGCATGAGTTTGTAACAGAAATGCTGCCATCATTACTGGGATGACTAAAATGCAGAGTGCAACTAATTCATCTTTTATACAGCTCTGTGTCCACAGAGAGTAAAGTCTTTAGAAAGCAATAAGCCAGCAGAACATCATAGTTATTAATCTGGTACATTTTTCCCTTCTCTTTGGATATATCTATTAGCCATGCATGTGACTCTAAACAAACCCCTTTCCTATGTCCTTTTCTTACGTTCCCCTCCTTTGTTCTTTTATTGGTTTAAGCTGTAACATACGGGGTCGAGAAAATCATTCCTATTTTTATTACAAGTCTCTATAAATAAGTCATACATATGTTAGGAGTAAGAATGAGAAGTAATTATTTGCCAAGGTCTGTCTTTCCTAGCAAATGAAAAGCAGACTTCATTTGTGTAGGTTTTTTTAATAAAGTGGGTATCATCACATGCACTGAGCAGAGAAAGGCCTCATCAGGAAGGACAACAAATGAGAAGGAACCCGTTGGCACCCTGGCTTCAGTGAAGCCTTATTTCAGAAGGCTTTTCACCAGTCATTACTGGGGTGGGGCGAGAGGGCCTCCAAGTCACATTAATTTTCAAGACACAGATGATCCCCCATCACTCTCTTTGATATTAGGCTTTTTCATTCTGTTTTATAGGAGGATATAGGATTTCTTTATAGTTTGTTCCAGAAGTCTACCTGTATTCCCCTTGTAAGAGGGTAGTTGATGAGAAGAATACCTTTTCGTTGCAGACCGAAAAGAGTGATCCAACTTAGATCAAGACCTGGATTTTCTTCCCCTGTCCCTGCACACAACAGTATGTCTCACAGGGGAGTCCTGGGTACTAACAAGCATTCAGATGATGACTGCCCCCAGGGGAAGCATGCAGAGGTCATTGTCTCTCTTCACTAGCATCTCCTTTGCTTTTTCCGCAGCAAGGTAGAAAAGGAACCTTTCGATTTTATGCACTAGTTCAATCTTTAAGGCTTCACCAAGTACTTTTCCTATCCTGAAGATACTTTAATGAAGTTTGCCATTTAGGCTGTGAGCCTTTATCTTTATTCTGCCCGTCTGCCACCTTGGGGAGATGGGAACCAATGGTAACTGCAAAGTTATGCCAAAATATATCCTTGCCTTTCTCACAGCAAGTTTCTTTGCTCTACTATCCACTGCCATGAATCACACTTCCTACATTTCCAAGGACTGCACAGGTAAGGGAGTTTCTGTACAGAAACACCCAACGTGTTATGCTTCAGTGTTGCTCCCTTGCCTTTTTATCTTTCATGTTTTGTTAAATTTTACACCATTTTACAACACATACATTGTTGCTACATTGTGATAAGCTTTTAACTAGTAAGGAAGAGGCTTTTACAGTTGCATTTCTGAAAAGGCTCCAATTTATTTCTCATAAAGATCCTTGGGATAAAAAGCAGACTAAAGTTCAGAAGTAAGTTAAATGAAAAATTGAGGCTGCTCAGAGGGAGATGTTAAAGGCTGACTGGCACAAAAGGGTACTTTCTGGCAAACTTCTTGAAGCACTAAAAGAAAAGGGTCAAGAGTCATCTGCTTAAGTAATGATCTCCAAGGAAAAAATATTGGCTGGCCAATCCCATAACTACAATGGACTATTATATGTACGTTCTATAGGCTGAATGCATCAATTATACTCATCATGTGGCTTCTTGTACATGCTTAACTTGCTATTTCCTTTTATTCAATGTGATTGCACATAAATTAATGCAAAGGCATACATGACAGTATTTTATACCTTCTCCCCTCTGTTTTGAATTTTGAGTATCAGTAGTTTCACTATGAATAATTTAGAGGGAAAAACTTTCAGAACTGAGGGGGGTGGTAAGGCATGTCTTCATCTGCAAGAGAAGTACTGTCCACTAACCACACTTATGCAGGATGGGAAACAGCTTTGACAATCAATAGAGCATCATAATTTCTCTCCTAACAGGAAATGAGGACTCAGTGCACTACTGCAGTTTTAATTTAAATGCAATTTAAAAGACAAAAACACCCAGCACCAGATGCTCATCAGAAGACCATTAAATGTTATTACTATATGCTATTTCCCTTAGGAACTCTCATGGTTAAAAATCAACAATAAGCAGCAGCCTGTATCCTTTTATAGCGAATCTCTTCAGCTGTAGTTCAGTTAAGAGGTCTGACAGGTCACAAGACTCATCACAAGTTTGATTATTTCTCAACAGGCAAGCTGAGATGAGGGTAATTGGCATGTTTTTACAGACCTTCTCACCACAAAGCTCCTCATGCTCTCCTTCTTTTAGCCTGATAAAACGCGGCTCAAACACAGCTTTATGTCCTCTGCTTTTTTTCACTGCCCTTTCCCAGATATATGTCCTGTTAAACTTCTAACGAAGGACTGAGCATTGGCCCATTCACATGCATGTGGCTTCCTGAAGGAAAGCAACAGCACACCACAGCTGATAGGGGTACTCAACCTTCAAGCAGGGCTCCTGTGTGTTGCTCAAAACACTAATCCCGGAAAAGCTTTATATTGACTTTAAAATTACTAGGGAGTTTTTAACTCCATATACTCCAAAAAGGGCAATATGAAGTAACAACATCTGAAGAGACTCTTAAATTCACAAATACAGATCTTCACAGGCCTTTGAAAGGTTTGGAGGACTTAAATGGCAATCACGCTTTACCTGTTCACATTTCTTTTCCTCATTATGCAAATAAATAAGAAACATACTAACCCAGGAGTCAGTAGTAACTCTCCTCCCACAGTCACAGGGAAATGGAAGGATAGTGTACTGCAGGAAAAGGGAACACTGAAGCCTCTCTGGACTCAACAAAGAAGTAGCCAGGACTTTCAGCATCCCTCCTAAGCATAAAAGCAGAGATGGACAAAGACTCCATTCTTAGGAACTGGCAACAACCCGGTGCATCCAACTCACAAACAAGATGGAAAGAAGTGGGGTTTGATGTTAAAGAAACATCTGACACTGCTTTCTGTGAGGAAGCTGGTGTTCAGATAGTACCAGCTTCATTTTCACAGCAGACATCCCAGCAGTCAGCTAAGTAACCCCAATGCTGCAATGAAAGTGCTGATAATCTCCCAGGAAATTAAACCAAACAGCTACAGCACCTCATCACTAAGGAGTAATTGAACACTTTGATACGATAACTGATTATCATGCATCGGTTAAAGCTGACGAGAGCATACACTCTCCAGATGACGTTCAAATTACAAAGCCACAAACTTCAAAGCTTATTTGGATTCACACAACAAAATACATTTTGTTCTTTACAATGTAAAAAAAAAAAAGTATCCTTCTAAATGAGGCAAGAATTTTAAAACAGTGAATGGTGAAATGGCACAACTTGAAATAAGAAATTAATCAATGCTATCAAATGGCTTCAGTCTGTCCTGAGGACTCTATAATGATTTCCAGATGATAACACAAGAGTGATTGGATGTCTCTGGCAGCAATTCTTATCAAGGCCTGATTATAACAACTGTAATAGGAAGACAAAAAATTGGTTGGTAGAGGGTGGTTAAGAAGGTCTGAAGAAATATGCAAACAGTTGCTCAGTTTGGTTTTAATCTATCTGAAATGGTGGTTGCACGTAAAGGCAGAAACTGCTGTTGGTCATTTCCAGCCATGCTGAGATGCTTTTCATAAATTCAGCCAAACACACACTGAAGAATAATTTTACTTCATGGTTAAAGCAAACCAATGTGTAGCTACTTGCAGTTTCTGCAAACTAGGAAATCATCAGCAAAGTATCTTGACTTCCTTCCTGGTTTTAAAAACTTTTTAAAGCTTTCCTTATTTGAATATTATTTCAACTGCCATGATTCTACCTCTAGAGCTGTAAAGGAACCACGCAGTTGTTCCTATTTATTTGTATTATTACTCCAGACAGAAATCAGGACCATGCTTTCCTTGACATCATGAAAAACTTCACAAAGATAAGACCCTGCTCAAAGAGCTTTATATAAATCTGCATGACCAGAAGCAACAGGTGGCCACAAGAGAGTAATAGCCGCATAAAAAATTTACAGAGCTCAAAGGAAAGTAGTGGGCTCAGCACAAAGTTATGTCTTCAGTCCTATCACTGCTGCAGAGCTACATTTCTGGGCTGAAACCCGATATTGGAGCACACAGCTCACATCATCCAAAATTTGGAGATCACCCAGCTTCTCTGAGGTTTCTTTAAGGTTAACCAAATTTCCTTAGGCAGGCCCTGCACTGCTCAGCTATTTCACCTTGTGTTGGAAGAAGCAGCCTCTGCAATATGGCTTTGACGCAATCAAGTGAAATCAGGTGTCTAGATTGAGGCTGGAGTTCATTTCTATTGGAAAATCAAAACAAAGCTCAAGATACACAAAGTCATTCAAAGCAAGTGTAACTGAGAACTTGGAGTTACGCCAGTGCCAAAATCACACTTTTAATTTTTGACGAAGAGCTACTTTCAGAATGAGCACAGACAGGACCAGTCGCAAACTATGCAACACTTGTTGCTTAGCGAAGGTGCAAAATAACCACGTAAGAAGTGCTGTGGGCATAGGCGACTGGATCTGACTCACCAAGCTGTCCTACCGGAATGGAAGCCATACTCTTTCTTCTAGGGAGAAGGTACAGATATTTTGCAATATGTTTATGCCAACTGTGTGAACTTCAATTTCGTCACACAGTATGCTGCTTCTAAGCTAGGGGATAGGTTAAAAGCTTGTTTTGGAATAAGAGGTGAGACAAGAAGCATTTTGGAAAGGGAAGGAAAATCCTATTCATCCCACTGATAACAAATGCTTATCTTGTCTAATAGGAGCTTACTACTGGTCTGTTAGGAGCTCACTACCACTGGTTATATCTCAGGTGTTTGGTCTGTGGAATGCCACTCCTCAGACAAGGACACAACAACCATTACAATGTTCATTGAGCCAGAGAACTTTGGCTGTGAGAAGTGGCTTGTTCAAGATTAAAGAGAAGGCTGAAACTCCTGAACACAGAAGACAGTAACATTATTAATACTTCCTACCTTTGCCAAGTTCGACAACATGTGCAAGGAAAACACCAGAACATTTAAATTCACATTTCTGGCTTGATGGCTACATCCACACAAACTTTTATAAAATTACTTTGAATAGTTGTCATTGCAGAGAAAGACACAGAGTCAATGTCACCACTGTATCAGTACAGGGCAGTCCTGGTAGCTGAAATAGCATGACATGAAGCAGCCATGGAATAACAGAAGCTATCCACATCACGTGGTATTCTCCACCAGGCCCAGTTACCCACTAGTGTACAGTAATATGAAGATGACAACTTGCCCTTCTCAACTATAGAATGAATATCACTTGCAATGAGAACCTACTTTTAATTAATCCTTTCTTCCTTCATTCTTGTTCCAATCGTACCTCATGCAACCCAGACTGAAATATTAAGCCAGCAAAGATCTGCACATCAACAGAATACCTGTGAGGTAGTCAGTCCATTTATCAGTCAGCACCATTCCCCAGACTCAGGGAAAGCATTGGTTCCTTCTCTGATGAAAGAATAAGGATTTACTTTTCACAATTATTGGCAGATTTTGAATCACAAGCTTCAGGCTTATTGCAGCAATTAAATGCATGAGTCATGTATTCACTCATTTGGAAAGGTTCCTACTTTGTCTTATTGCTCACCAAGACTGTAAAAGGCACACTGCAATCTGTCCCAGGTGTCATGGGACAGATTTGTAACCCAGGCTGGTTACAAATACACCTGAGTTCCACCCGTGGCATCACCTAGGCTCATACTCTGTCCTTCTCCTCCTCACCTAAAGTGACTGCCAGATTCCCATCAGAGGTACTGCTCCCATGCATCCTCCTCTCTAGGAGTCCTTGCAAGACAGTGAAGGAGGCTTCTTGCTTCTCCCACCCTTGCTGGCTGCAGGGCCTAGAGAACGGGTTTTGTTTGAAATGCCTCTCTCCTGCCCTGTGTCTCCCTGTGCTGAAAACCCATTATGGTTATGAGGCCCTAAGTGTGTACTGCTATGCAGGCTGAAGAGAAATTAATGCAGCTGGATTTAGAAGGACAACTATGATTGATGGTCATTGATCTGATGCTAATTATTAGAAATATAAGCTTTTAGAATACCAGAATTACATATAATCACTTAATTATTCATTCTACTTTAGTACTGCTTCCTTGATGCATTTGACTCAAACTTCAAACAAATATTGAATAGTAAATAAATTTGCAACACAATGAAAGGTAAGCAACTGAACAAAATTGCCACCTCCTTCTACCTTTGTTCAGCTTAGCACTGCACTTTGCATGAGGAGCTGCTTTGCATAATCTTTGGGACTTGGATCCCTAATGTCATCTCATGTAAACATCTAAAAACCTCTAATCTTTTCTTTAATAAAGCTTCTTACAGATTGTGTCTTGTGAAAGTGAGTCAGCATCCTGTGTGAAACAAAATTTTAACAGGTCATAGTGCCAATTTTCTGTTCTCTGAAAGTTTCTGATGATGGTTTCTGTACAAATGGATCCTTAGAATGCCTCTGGCCTCTGGTGTCCTTTTGTACAGCTCTATTGCCTCTTTCTTACACATTTCCTTTGTAACCAGCCCCAGTTTTCAGAGTTCTTAACTGAAAGACAGTGCATGGAAATGATCCACTTCAGGGCAGTGTGCACAGTGGTATTCACAACCCTCTCAAGAGGCAAATTATTATAGTTGCATAGAGTGGCTGTCTCAGACAAAACAGCTGGACCTAAATGATCATGATGTTCCTGTTGTCACAAAACCATTTTTCTTCCCTCTCTCTTAGTTTTGTCCCTCTTTCCATTCAAAACCTCCAAACTTTCAAAATGCAAGAATGGGATAGGAAAAGGCATGAAACCAGCAATAAGGAGGCCCAAATAATTGGACTTGCCCCTATTTTTCTTACCCAACACAGCTAAAAGAGGCTCTACCAGCTCTGCACTGTCTGCTCTAGCTAACAGGAATCTGTGGAAGGAAGCCCCTGCAGAAGAGAAGCTCATATGATACTTTATTTATCATACTTGTATGATTCTTTACTGTGAGGATGGTGAGGTGCTGGAAGAGGCTGCCCAAGGAAGTTGTGAATGCTCCATCCCTGGCAGTGTTCAAGGCAGGTTGGACAGGACCTTGGGCAACATGATCTAGTGGGAGGTGTCTCTGCCCATGGCAGTGGGGTTTGAACTATATGACCTTCAGGCTCTTTCCAACCCTAACCATTCTGATTCTATGACAGGCATCAACTGATTAGGTAGAGAGGTAGCAATGGTCAAAGGACCACAGCTTTAACAACCAGCTGAAGTAGACAAGGAGAATAGTGAAAATATCCTTGAAAGTGGTATGTTCTAAGTAGACCAAACTTCTCATAGGGCATAGTGACATACGGTTGGAAAGGGCAGTTCTGCAAAGTTGTAAATTCCAGAAACAAGTGAAAGACAAAAATTCAAACAATACCCCAAACCCTTTTTTTTAAGCTTGAACTGAACCAGCAACCTAAGGATTACTTTCTAGAGACAGCCACTCTACCAGCTAAGCTATCAAACGAAGGTGAAGAAGGAGTGCCAAGAATAAGTCAAGACTGTATCAACAATAGCCTTAGGCTCTAATGGGCTTCCATATGTATAGCTTTTCACAACAGCAAAACAGTATCCAAAAAAAAAAGGCACAAAGCTAACTCTCCTGCAAAATTGGATTTTGGTTACAGAATGCCAGTTTTCTGCCAAATAGTTCACAGCTCTTGTAAGACTGTTGGTAGTGGTAGCATTAATGTTGGAGTTACTGTCATGACCCATATGAAATCTGTCTACGGCTTGACAAAAAAACTTGCCCACTCTTTGATGACCTTGCCACATTTCCTAAGCTGAGTTAGGAGAAGAGGGAGAACTCCCCTCCACACAGTTCCCCACAACAGTTCTCCAGCCAAATCCAATAACAAAATAGCAAACAAATCAGTTAACACTCCCCGACAGCTTCCATAGCAAATGCAGAGTAACAGAGGATAAGGACAGAAAAGAATAACCACTGAAGTTTTAATTCAAATCCCACCAAGTCCCATGGTACATGTAAAACCCCTTGTACATAGATGAAGCTGAACTGTCTGGCATTTCAACCGGTGGCCTCCCAAACCCCTGGGCCTGGGAGGCGGAACCCTTTGTGAATCATCTGAGCGAGTGCCGCAGCTCAGAGCTGCGGCAACTGAAAGCAAGCTATACTCTTTTTGAATTACAGTGATTCATGAGCATCTCCAGACAGCAGGGTGGGGCGGAAAGCTGTGAGCAGACACCCTGTTTGCCGAAACCATGCCATCCTACTTGCAATAGGAGTGCGTGTTACCTCAGTGCCCTACAGCATATCCATCTTTAACCCATGCTTACCTCCACCTCCTCCTTGTGACTCAACCCCAAACACCGGGCTGTTTCAGCAAGCATGTAGCCAGCAGGTTGAGGGAAGTGATTATTCCTCCATCTTCAGCACTCAGGAGCTTGCATTGGGAATTCTGTATCCTGCCTTGGAACCCTGGTACAAAACTGATGAGGACATACTGGAGGGAGTCCATTGGAGAACCACTAAGACTGCCAGGGGGCTGGAACATGCAATACAGCAGGGGAAGCTGTGAAAGCTAGGCTTGTTCAGACTGAAAAAGAGGTGGATAAAGGGGGACCATAGTGCAGTGTGCAAGTACTAAATGGGAGAGCATGGGGAAGGCAGGGACAGGCTCTGCTTGCAAGAGCACAGTGAAAGCATGGGAGGCACCAGGCAGAAGCTGACACCAGGGAAATTTCTGAGGAGAAAAATACCAGAAAAAATAAAAAGCTCATCATTGCAAAGGTGCCTGGATGGTAGAATCTCCACCCACGGAGATCCTCAGAGCTTGATGGACACAGCCCTGTGCAATCTGACCTAACTCTGAAGTCTACCCTGTCTGGAGCAAGAGACTGGAACTTTGGAGATGATCTCCAAAGGCTTTTTAGCAAACATAAAGAGACTCCCATGTCAGGAAGGTGACTTCACAGAGTAGGTGATCTGACAGTAAAACTATCACCAAGTACTTTGTGTTTGGAAAATACATCTCTTCATCTCACAAACCCCTGCACACACATTTTATTTATTTTCATACTAACAGACATCTTAAGTCTCTTCTACTGCTAAAGGCAGCACAAATCTTGGTAGAAACTCGGTAAGATGTCTCCCTGGTTTTGTTCATTGGACTATAGGAAGGTCAGGAAATACCTGACTTACCTGTAAGGTACTATTGCAGCTTCTCAGAGGCCTAACCCTGGGACCTCAGATGTGTCATCACCTTCATGTAGCCAACAACAACTATCAACTCAGCTGATGCTGCAAAGAAAAACATGGGATTATGGAGAGAAACATAAGCGCTGTGTGTCTGTCAAGGCAATATCTGCACTCTCTGGGGTCAGATGGTCATGGTGGGCCTGAGATACTCATATGCAAGAAAGTGAGGTTAGTCTTGTGCTAGAGAAATGACATAACAGATAAGAGGGACGCAAGCCCCTAAACCAGAACATATAGTGTAGCCCCAGGGATCTCATCTTTTCCAGTGTGCAGAGTCCACAGCATTTTTAAGTGGCACTCTGGGCTCCTTTCAAGCCAGGTTAAGCCAATTGTCATGAGTCTGCCTTATCTGAGTCACCTTTCACAGACAGACCCCTTACAAATAATTCACTTGTCCCACCCATGCATTCAAAGACCTCAAAACTGAAAATCGCTGCTCTATCCAGTTTAACTAAGCACTGTCATCTAATCCAGCAGTGAGGTACCAAATACAGACTTTAGGGGAAATATCCACCATCTCCTTGCTGTCAAAAGTTGTTACTGGTGAAGATAACCCTAAACAACTTGTACTTTCCTGTAACAAGTCAGTAGCAGTTAAGTCAGGGTAAAAATTCAAATGGAATCAGATAAAAAGTGGATGCTGTTACCATCTATGCATGAACAAATGGGATGCAGAACTCACAGTGTTGCCTTGACAATAAAAAGCATTGGAGTTTTCTTTTTGTGGAACTTGCTAGCAGTGATGCATGGGTGATTCATAAGAGATAGTCTCCTAAACTACAAATGTACCCCCCAGGGCAGCTTTTCAAAGTAGATGTTCCTAGGAAAAATTAATTTTTTTTCTTGATTTTTGAACTTGGTACGCTTTGAATGTTTAACAGAATTAAATTTTGGCATGGAGTTCATGAAAGATCTTTGATTATTTTGATTCTTTCAACTGATTAAATGAAGATACCAAGCTTTGAGAGCCACGTGACTGGAGCCCTGAGCTATATAAAGGGAACAGCTCACCTGTTTCATGTGGTGTAGAAGAAGATGAAAGGAAAGGATGTAGCTTGAAAGCATGATGGAGAACAGCCAGAGGTAAGGCTACTAATAGCTGGACTGTATAATTATACTTGGTAATGCTATGCATTTTGTTAAGATCAGATTAGCATATGATGGTCTCCAGTGTTTTGTATACTTACAGGCTGACTTTCTAACATGGCTTTAATTGGTTTAAAGGGTTGNAATACAACTGAAACTGCATTTTATTTTTAAGTGCAGGGAAAGTACATGCAAATAAGCACTTGCAAAGACACAGAGAAATACCAGGCAAAAATCATAATGATACTTAAAAATAAGCAGTTAAAAGATACCAAAATAAGTTTGCTATAACATCATCACTGATTATGTCTTTTTTTTTGTTTTTGGTTTTGTTTGTTTTTTTTTTTTTTTTCCAGTGAAAAGCTTTAAAAAATCTAGTTGACTCTGAGGGACTTGGGGAGATTGTTTTCTTTTCTTCTGAGGTGGAAATACACACATGCTCTGAATATGAGCATTAGATTGGACTCGGAATAAATCTTTGTGCTCACTTTAATTCTACCCTATTTGTGTTACATGCCACTGGTTGGCTGCTGTGGTTTCTGCACCAGCATCCAGTGAGGAGCTCAGGAGGTCTCAATTTAACAGTCTTGTGTGATACCCCTGCAACAAAGGAGGAGGTTTTCCTAAAGAGGATTACTCACAGCAACTTAAATGGAGAGTCTGAAGCATCAGCAAAACAATCATCTCTCTCTGTCTACCTGTTAAAATTCAAGATAGAAATCTCCTTGGGACAGGCTATCTTTGTACTTAAAGGCTGAATAGCAGCTAGCACAACAGCCCCCCAGCCCCGTCTGATGCCCCCAGGCTCTGTTGTGATGTAAATAATATGTACAATTCCTTAGGCCAGCTTCAGAGACAACTTTAATAATGTCTGTGTGAATGAATGCCAAGGGGCAGGAAGGTGGGAATGCAGGAGGAAAAGAATTAGGAGAGTACATGAAGGTTTCATATAAAGGAAGTCTGACTGCATTGCTACAGCGTGGGCTGCATTTCAGGGAACATGGAGTTTATAGGCCAGTTATCAGTTTTTGTCATGCTCAGGGAATCTGTTTCATTCTTCTGATGCTGCACTTTTATCAGTAATAGACATCCAGGGGAAAGCATCCTTTGGGTATTCAAAACCTAAGCTGTATACGCTTATCCACAGATATATATAGCTTTATCTTGCTACATAACAAACTTACAGGTCTGGGGTGGGTTTTAATGTAAAAATATTTTCTTTGCAGATAGATTATTTTAATTAGGATGTCTTCCTATGTATTGCCAGTCTCATAAAGAATTAAAGCACAGAAACTGAAGACCTGTGGCAGTGCCCAGACATCAGATTCAACCTGAATAACTCTCTTCAAGCAAATGGTTTAGCACCAGCAGCCAAATTATACAAGTGCCTGAGAGCTCACCCCATCAGCAGGCATGGAAAAAAGTAGCTTCCATGTAACTGTCAAACTATTCTTCAACAAGTTAAATATTCAGCTATATTAAGTCAAGATACAAACTGCAGTGAGTAGTATTCCTGTCTTCCCTCCTACAAAAGGTTCCACATCTTGCCCTTCTCTGGGTGAAAGACAAGACTAATAACGTGTGAGATCTTCTGAGATGATGAACAGACCAGAAAGTTTTGATAATTGGGTGGCAATTAACCACTGTTGGGACATGACATTGTTCAGATAAAACGATCTAGCTCCTAGCTGCTGTTAATCGCAAGTTATCAGAGAGCGTGACCCCTATCTAGTTTATCTTAGTTTCCATCCAACAAGTACAACATTGGACATTTTTTTGTTTAGGCAAAAGCTCAGCTAATCACCCATAGACTCTCTATGCCCTGGTCTCATCCACATGGCAAGGCAAAAGACAGTATTTCTGACTGATACGTTCCACTTTCCAGCCTTGTTTCTTCCCCAGGATGTGGACTTAACTGCTTTGTGACAGCAGTTGAAAAGACTGTGGTGTTACTGGAGACTTTGTTGTTAGCAAAACCCTGCAGCATTTGGGGGAGGGCAGTGGTGCAGAGGATGAAAGTGGCACTAATTAGGGCACAGGACAGCCCACTGGCTTCTGCAACTGCTCTCCTTCAGGAGCAACCCTTCCACCCAGCCACTTCCATTTCCCTTATTCATCATATAAGTGACATTGCTTAGTGTGAGGTGTCCCTGCCCATGGCAGGAAGGTTAGAACTAGATGATCTTAAGGTCCTTTCCAACCCTAACTATTCTATGATTCTACCAGGCTGCTCAAACTATAGAAGCCCTAATGAAAATAAAACATGCATGTCATATATAATGAGGAAAGGCTCAACCGCTGGCAAAAAAAAGAAAGTGTAAAATTACAGTATCAGTGTGAGAGAGAGATATGAGCCCTCATTGCCCAGGAGAGAATCTGAAAATGCATGGTTTTTTCCATTCATAAGTGGCATTTAAGGGGCAGCCTTTGGGAGCTGAGAGGAAGACACATAAGAAAAACAGCACTTACAAGAGGAGCATTTCTGCCCTAAATATGTGGAACCTTTTTCTGACACACCAGCTTGCTTTGCCATGGTGAGATGTGCAAGCACAGCTCTGATAAACAGGTATGGTTCCTAATGTGTTCTGCCCACAGCTAATGCTCTATCTAGCCTTTCTGAAGACAGAACAACAAAGCCTTTAAGAGTGACCAAAAAAAAACAAACCAGTAGGGTACAACTTTTTGCCTGGCTTTCCTCTTCATAGAAGAATTTAGCAGTCCTGGGTAAGGAGGAGATTTGCCTGGTCTGTCTGTGGTAGGGGATACTAGTCTCTTGCACTCACGAGAATCTAATTTATTTTTAAAGAGGATTTTAATATAGCATAACAACATTACCACACATCTTGCTCAAGCAAATAATTTTTCCAATCTATATCCAATGCCAGATAGAGTAGCTATAAAATGAATTACTGTACCTTAAATTTCTGCCTTGGCTGTCGACAGGAAGCTAATTAGACAAACTCTGACCATGTCTTCTGGACCCAAATCCATATTACTTGGACACATAAGAATTACCAGCTGCGTGAGAGCTCGTGCTTCTGGAGGGAGCTGGACTTAAAGGATGAAATAACAGGTAAAGGAGCAGAGAATGATGGACACTGTGGGGCCCAAACCAGCAAAGCAGCAGTGTTTAAACTCTTTTCCAGCTAAATTTTAACACCTCACAATGTAGCCAAAATACTTTAGAAGCATGTCTAAGGCATGGATGCTGGGTTCAGACCACATATAAAACTAAGCTCTAAACAGTTTGAATTTTCCAGGGTATTCTTAAATTCCAAAGACCAGTGTATTGGAGCCAACTGCACGTGGTAATCCTGACAGAGCAGACCACATATTTTATGGCTCACAAGGCTACTGATCTTTTTGGCTCTGACAAGCTTTGCTTCGCAGTAATAGACCTGGACCTACCAGGGCTCAGCAGGTCAGGGAGCAACAGTTTGAAACTGAAACAGCCATCAGAAGCAAAAACCTTCGGTCAGGTATGAGTGTTTTCTGATGCCTCTTTTGCAAGTACCTGAGTTTCAGGAAAATTACTCTTGAGAACTACTGTTCTCAAAAAAATTATCTATCCTGTTCTCAGTTCCTCATCAGAAGTTGGGCTCCAGACTATGCCCAGACAGCATTATGGCCCTCTTTTCTGGTATTCCTATTTCCACATAGTCAGATCCAAACATTTCAATTATCACTAAGTATGGAATAAGGAGAGGGGAAGCATTAAAATCAAGATTAGTCACATCCTTTCTGAAAGGGATGAGCAAACTTCAAAAAATAAGAACAAACACCCAAAATAATGGCAGCATCCCCATGAGCTGCACAGCCCTTCCTTTTTTTCAGGTTAGGCTCAGCCAAAAAAAGGAGGCACAAGACTCATAAAGGAGCTAGCCCAAGGGATCTTACTGCTACTATTTTGTGTGTATTATTTGCATTGTCATAATGCACAGATTTAAAATGGGGACTAGTGTTCATTGAACTAGACACTGCTACAACAAACACCACAAAGACATTTCCCTGCCCTTGAGAGCTAATCTTTAGCCATTTCTCTGCAGCATCTCTGGCTAGAGCAAGGAATAAGGAAGTATATTAGGGTGTACTGCATGGATTGCATTTAATCTTATTTCTGTAACCCTTGTCCTTCCTTAACCTACTGCCCCACTTCTGTTTGTTAACCTAACTCCTCACCTCAGCCTCAATTTAGTTTGAAAGCTTCTTGAACAAATGTCTTTGTGTCTTTTCACTTTTTTTTTCATCTTGCATGGTTTTGAGCCACAAAAATTAATATACATTATTGAAAACATGAAACAAAATAACTTCCTTTCTTCTCTAAGAAAAAATGGATATGTTATATTAAAATGTGCATCGAAGTTTTATGATTTTGTAGTTCTATAGAGTGGATCAATGAGCAATACAACTGGTATGGCAATATAAATGAAGAAGTCTGGTCCACATGTATAGATGCATCAAGTACTTCTGCAGATGATATGCAGACAAAAGAGACATATCTGCAAAATAGTTCCTACTGGTTAAACACAAAAAAAAGCTGCTGATATACTGCATTGTGATTGATAAATTGAATTTGCAGGTCCCCATAAAGATAAAGGAATTTGACAAAATCAGGGCAATACAGTCTCAGCATCTCCAGGACCTGGAATGAAATGTGGGCATTTTCCCATCTCTACAGTCATTCCTTCCAGGCCAACCTGATGCCTGCAGCATCCTCTTCCCCTGCTGGCAGCCACAGCAGCTTCAACTGCATGAAGGGACAATGTCTTGGTACAAGAGGGTACTTGAGCATTAGCAATTTCTAACCTTTCCTAGGGAAAAAGGACTACCTGGACAGAAGAGTCTGTGAGCCAACAGCTGTAGTAGGGTCCAACAGCTCTGCCACCACCCATCTATCCCAAATCTTATATTTGTGCTCTAGAAAAGGAAGAACAAAAAGGTATTTGTTTAAAAGACTGTACTGAAGAACTATAAACAGTACATGTTAGCTTAAACAGACAGAATAGCAAGGGTAAAGACAGTGTAATGGTGCATTTCATTTCTGTTTCACCTCCAGGCCATATAGATCTGCCCTATTATCAGCTTTAAATATGAGGTCCTCTTTCTGCAGGTCTGCAAACCCCAAACTGACTCTGCCCAAGATAGCAGAGTGTGTGTTAAAGAGTCTCCAAACAAACGAAAAACTCCCTCAAACATCACTTTGTTCCTTTTCACAAGCAGCAGAGAAAGAGGGGACTAACACCTCTGCAAGCAAGTAAAAGCATGCAAACCACCTGAGTGTGTTGCCTTACCCTGCCCTCAGCATCACATGCTTGGGGAGGCACAGGGCAGGGGAGCCCCTTCACAGCTAGGCAGTCAAGGCTGAGAGCTATTTGGATTAGTTGAGGAATTTCAAGTGGAAACCATCTGAATGTGTGTGTGCGCCTGTGTGAAGTTGAACTATGTTTAAAGAAAACAGATGGCTTCTTAGAGTACCTCTGCAAGGTCCAGTTCTAAAGGTGGCATAAGTAAGCCTCGTTTTTCCTGCCATTGCAAATTTAAATGGTATTGTGGGAAGTTTTTTCCTGTTCTGAAAGCAAAGAATCAGGAAACAAAAATGCCAGCAACGGTACGAATAAATTGGCAAGATATGCTGTAAATAGCTTTGATACTAAATAAAAACAAAACAAAATAATCATATTGCAGCCATTTTAAGATTTCAGCTTCCTTCTTCACCCCTGCCACTAAGCAGGCTTCCTCAAAATGTGACAAGAAGAATTCAGAGGGATGCTTGCCAAGTATTTTCTGACCCAAATCCTAGAGGTATCCTCCATCTGCAGCAACAGACAGCTCACTGTGGTCTGTCATTATGTTCTGTTTGGTTTTCAACACCAGCTACCCTAGTTAATGAAAGAAGATGCAACCACCGAAGACAATGAACAGACAAACATTAGCAGCATTTCTGGGAGGCTTTGAGGAAGACTTCTCTGATCTTGAATAGGCCACAATACAGAACAATAATGGCTTAGGCATGCACGTACAAGTGTATTGCTTTAGCAAACTAGGTAAGCTCAGCTATTAGGAAAACAGGCTGTATAAAGCCTGGTGGACAAGATTTAAGGAGAAGAGATGAAGAGCAGAGCTAGCCATTCAGTTTCTGTCACAGCACCACACCTACCTACTTACTTGGCCTCTATCTACAGGCAGTAAATCTAATAGCTTGAAAGATTCAGGCAGTCAGAAATATTATTCCTATAGGACTGAGACCCAGACCCACATCCATAATATTCTATGTAAATGTTTGCATGCAGCCCTTCACATCTAAGGTTTGTAGAAATGCATGGTATTTAGCCAAATGCTATTCCACTAAAGAGCAGCATATTTTTTGTTCTTACAATCTTGCACGGAAATTGGAATGGGTATATTTTAACAAGGGAAAAGTAAACATGTTTCCTCCTCAGCTAGGTGCTGCAGCATCTCTCTATTGGTGATGACAGTAGTCTGAGATTTTCTCTATTCATTCTTGACCAAGATTCAGGAAACCACCAAAGAAGAAAGCTTCCCTCAGAAAATTAGACCCCACAGTTTGACATAGGCATTAGTCTGGGGATTGGTTCTACTTATCCAGACAATATAGGCAGCACTGGCCTCAACAGCAAAGCTCTGACATTTTGTTCTTCATCAAACCTTCCTATTTTACGTAACAAACTACCATTTATCTACCACGTAAACATGCTGTACTTAAAATGCTTGTCTCTGATAAACCATTCTCTCCTTTGAGGATCCATTAGGCCCAACATGAATCAAGCCTAAAAAGTTACTTAAAACTTTTGGAAAATTCTTTGGATTTCCAGCCTCATATTTCAGTTACTGTGATGTTTGCATTAAGATGCTTGTCTGAGTTTTGCCCTGCAGGACTCAGAAAAAGAAAAATGTTCCTTTTGTGTGGAACACAAGTGGTGGGTATTTAGCTATTTTTTGTGTATTATGACAGTACCATCTGGCATTCATCTGCCGGGTACCTCAGGAGAATGTCCCCTTCCTACTTGCCTGTATGATGCCGGCCAAAATGATAGAGTACACCAAAGGTTAACTTCCTGTAATATGGTCTCTTGGTTTATCTGGAGTAAGACAATAGTTCCTTTATATTCCTAACTTTGCATTTCACATGTTCTCCTGCCTGCCTGGAAAACAAGGTCGTAAGAAATTCTTACGGGTCAGACACCTCCTAATGCAAAGCCAGAGATAATGCCAGCAAACCTAGTAAAAACAATCTATAAGGTCAGTTGGCAATGCATATACAGAAGGAAATTTGAAATAGAAATTTGCACAGTTAGATTTGTTCCATTCCACTGAAACGCTTTGTACAGTGGAAGTATAAACAAACCACTGCTCTTAGAAGTCATGGTTCACCTGTTGACTCAAAAACTCATATCTGTAAAACAGCATGAGAGAGGCCGAAGGGACTATCTGCTTGGGCTTCTCTCTTGGTCTCAGCCTAAATTATCTTGTCAGTTCCAAGATCTCCATTCAATTCTTGGAAGAGTAATAAAGGAAGCTTGGCTTAGCCATGCCCTCCAATTATTTGATAATTTTTATGCAAACAAACAAGAACCTAGCATGGACCAGTTCAGGCTGACAAGTTCAGCTGCTAAGTAAAATCTTAAAGCTATTTTCAACCTAGCCCCTTCCTCAAACAGCAGCTCTTTCACCCCTTTCAGGATATATACTTTAATACTCCTAACCTGCTTCTTGCAAGCAGACTTTTCAGGAGAAACAAGCTAGTCTTGAGCAATTAAGATCTATAGATCTCCCTTCACTTCCTTCAAAGCGACCGTGGAGGTGCAGCTGAAAACTATTAAATTCAATTGAGCCCAAATGGCCTATAAGTCATACGGAAACTTCCTCTGGGCTTTTAACAAAGAGCCTTGCTTTAAATTCCAAATTACAAACAAATTCAGCCTGTTCAGCTTTCACATAAAACATAAAAATTAAAAAAACATACAGAGGAAAAGTTGCATCAAATCACAAGGAACAGTATAAGAAAGTACAACCAGTTACTCTTGTTCTGAAGTTACATTCTTCAGTTAGAAATGTCATATTAAGTCATAGCAATATTTTCTTTAGTCTGGGCTGTAAGCATGCTTTGTTCAGTGTATCACAAAGTAAAACTGGTAGTATTCACCACTCCTTCTTTTCCTCAGATTTTTTCCCACAACAGCTGAAAATAATACATATTTACATATATACACACAATACGATGTGTACATATGATGTGTATGTATATATGCATAATTATATCACATATAGGTATAAAACTCATCTCAAGGTCATATATAGTAAGTAGATAATAAATATTTCTATACTATATATACCTAACATTAAATATTGCTTTATTGTCGGTCAGGTTTTTATCAAGTTGACAAATTTATTAATGTGGTTTTACACTGCAACTCTCAATTTTTCAAAGATTAGGAATCAATATAGGTACTGCAAGATCATAAGTTCGCTAAACACTCAAAAGATCCAGGCAGATAGTGAACTTGAAAATTATACAGCAAAATTATTCCATAATACATCTTTATTCAGACCCCCCATGGGACTGGCATGCTGTAAAAGCCTTAAAAAAAGCCTCTACTTGAGGGTTAATTTCACCCTAAGGGCTCTGAGAATAACTGGAGGCCCAGATCTTTATGACTTTGTATCAATTAATGTTTTTAACATTCTTTTTAATAAGGACTTGATGAAAAATATCCTGCTCTACTTATTTTATTTGGCACCCAAGTAACAAGTCATTAGAAGTATTTGAATAGTTTTTAAAAGTGCTGTGGATAAAGATAATGGGTCTGAGAGGCACACACGCGCACAGTCCTGAGGCTCATGAAATTGAAACAAAAAGTAGCAAGCATCCTCTGTGGCTAATCAGGACCATGCAGAGCACTGATCCAAGACATACAGGCTTGGCAGTTGACTCCCACAGAGATCCAACACCTTTGCCATGGTGAGGCAATAGACACAAGGGGAGCAGAGTACCACAGTCTGCTGGCAGGCTTTGCACCGCCATCATAGGTCCATCAGGCCACTGGCACACCAGGCTATCAAACCACAGTGACTGAAGCACGGACTTTGCCTCCTTCTCATGCCTCTGTGGCAAATGCAGCAAACCTTTTCAGTTGGCTTTGTACCAACCCATTGGCAAGGGCACAGTTTAGTTTACTGCAATGAAACAAATAGCACTGTTTCTCCCATTCCTCTTCCTCCTCTCCCTCCCTCAGCCCTTTCTCCTAACTGCACTCTTGCTGTTCTCTCTGTACCAGCCAAGAGCCACTTTAACTCACCAAACACGCAGAAGAGCAGCTCAACAAAAGCAAACACTTTAGCAGAGCCTCATACAACAAGCAAGAAGGATGACAGCGCAAAGGAGACAGGACTGTGAAGCCAGGAGCAGAATGAAGTTCATTCTCAATTACGGCAACAGGGAGCAATCTGCTGGACCCACATGCTGTAAGACATGAAGTTTGTTAAATTAGCAAAATGAAAGGACAGCTGAAATTTGTTAGCCTGCACAGTCCTGAGACATTATAACAGAAACTACAGAACTTCTAAGACTGTGATTGAGGTCTTGGAATATTAAATAGACAACTAATTTCACAGCAACAAATGAAGTAACACCTATTGGGAAAGTCTGGGGGTGACCAACCAGAAAACTAGAAAGGAAAAAACAAATGCTGAAATACCTGTTTAGAAGAGGTATGTTCTCTGGTTTGTTTGCTTAATTGTCCTGCATTGTAGCTGCCACAGGAACACCATAACTCTGAAGAAGCATAGACAGGAAGTCTTGAAATTCAAGTAAGAGAGAGAAGGAGAGGGGAATCACTCTCTCTCTGCTGATTTCCCATTGCCAAGCAATAGCAAATTGAGACTTTCAATTTCAAGCATGCTGAAATCACCCCTTCTGCTGGATAAAAGCTATTTGCAGACAAATTCATCTCCATAGCTATAATATAGTTACCCTAAGCTTTACAACCCTGAAAAAGGCAAGAATTAAAGTAACAATAAAATCCCCCTAAAAATACAAGCCAGTGTTCTAGTTCTGAAGATGGAAATCCAGTATAATTCGATTGATATAATTAAAGGGGAGAGATGAGGAATCTTGGGGTGAGTCTGCAGCACTGAACGCACCAACAGCACCAAATGCAGTGACAACTACAGAGCCAGCACATCTCTGTCTCAAGCCTGGCTCTGACCCGATTTGTCTTGGGCCAACCCAAATACAGAAAAACACTGGTACTGGTCACTGTCAGGATGCTTTTGTTTGCAAGCTAACTCAGAGAGCTTTTCAAAACACTGTTTTTTTTTTTTTTTTTTCCTGAGCAAAATCCGTGGCTTCTAACTTGAAAGCGGATTTCAAACTGGTTGTGATTCATGGGGATGTATGGATGTTTCCCAGGGAGTTTGGAAAGCCTGGACTTTTTTCCCACAACTCCCAGGAAATGCAGTTAAAAGTCTCCCACAGGTTGTTACTTCAGCATGTTGGGATGAGCAGTGCAGGCCAGTCACACAGCAGCCTCCATCACAGCACTTGCAAGGGGCAGGACTCCTACAGATGCTACCTAATGCTGCGCCCAAATCCAGGGACTTGTGTGGAAACCATTCAATTTCCAGGACTTGTGTGGAAACCATTTCCCAGTGTAGACGTGACCAGCATTAACTTGGACAACGGCACAGGTCATTTCCATTTCTGTATGTTGCTAATTTATGGAGAAATGGCATAGGACTGGAGGCCAGTGGAACAAAACATAAGGGGGGTGTGTATGGAAGAGATGCTCCTTTAAGGAAATGAACATTCAAAAAAGTCTTAAGCCAAAAGCACACTGAGGACACCACTATATTTAACCTAAGAATGATCTTGCATTAATCCTGATTTAGCCATCGAGATTTTCAGCTCTGACTGGTTACTGCAACTAATGCACTGGAAAGCCCTGGGTGAAGCTTTCTCCCTCACCCCCCTCACACAGGATTCACTTCCAAGAGCTCTTTAAATGTCAGTCCTTGAGCAATGGGTTTCACACAGCAGAGCCAGTTGCCTTACACAATTTGGAGACCTTCCGTGTTTTGCTTTCCAGCTACTTTTACTCTTCTATTCATCACAAATGTTGCCTTCAGTGATAAAGCTAAGAAACCCCACCCTTGCTTGTTATCCTGGCAATATTTAATTCTGACAGCACATTCAGTATACTTCATGAAATATGCAACCCTGTGTGACTAATGAGGTATTTGCACGTAAGGACCATATACAGAAAATTGCAGGGCAATAAAAGTAAAGAAAAAACATGAACTGATCAGCCAGCTGTTAAAATGATGCAAAGTGTGTCTTATTAAATGTGTTGTGTTATATCCAGATGATCACTAGAACTCAGCCCTGGCTCCCTCAGTAAAGCTTCACTTTCAAAAACCTATAGGTCTTCTTTTCTATTACTACATGTTAGCTCCCTATTTTTCAAATACTGATGAAAACATCCACCTTTCTACTGCCTCCCTGCTTTCCACTCATCATATAAGGGCAATACTATTTTGATTTTATGTGTGTGATTGCATCTGCTCTAGTGCTAAGCATCCTATCAGCATATGACCAAATAGCAAAGCTGACATTTTTGCCATGATTATCCACAAAATGTGTTTTCTACCCCTGATTTACAAGAGCTCTATTCATGAGAAATGATTAATAGCTCACTAGCGCTGCCAAAAAGCACATAAATCTAGACATCCTCTGTGCTCCTGACATGCTGCTCATCTAGTAGTTATGTTCAGATCTCCCTCTCCCTCTCTCCTGCTTATCTATGTCTGATCCCCAGTGGGCACATGCTTGTGCTGATTAGACAATACAGTTGCTGACTGGGACAATCTTAGGCTTATATTACTGATGGCACCCAATTAGAGGTTGCAGAAAACAGTGTCCTTCCTGGCTTGTACTAGGCAAGCATGATTAAGTGTTAAATGCCTTCTAAATTAACAGGCAGCATCACCCATGTGTCTGCTACAAGTTCTTAGGGTAGGAAACCAGCTTCATTGCCAAGTTTTTGCTGTTCACAGTTAGTCTCCCAGGCTGTAGACTAATAGAGCTGAGAAGAGGGCAAGCTACATAGAAGCATACACCTGACTCAGCTGATGCTTAACTTATTCAACAAGGTTTCATACACTTGGCATTAAACATGCCTTTAAGTGGCCCACTCAGATGTGACAGACCGAAACAAGCACTATCTGAACCAGGGCCCATGATATTCTGCATCCCCTCACCACATCACCCCCCTAATAAAAGCTATTTCACACTTCTTGAGCATCCATCTTCTGAAGATCCTAGAGTGTTTTGCAATTATTAAAGAACAGATCATACCATGTCTACCAATTTTTTCCATCATTTCAATGGGGTTGCTAGCACAGCAAGACACACAAAACCATGTAGCTTGTTGTGCTTAGTATGTAAAAGAAATATCAACGTTGCAGTGTTTTCCCTACGTGTGTTCACCATGACACAAGCCTTTAATTGTAAAAACATGTTCTACTTTACAAATAATACAGGATACAACATGCCTTTTCCTTGCTGACTTTGATGCAGACTGGTTACAGCTTGCAATTGTTTTTCATTCCTGTATTCATGATGTTCACTGTTGCTACAATATGGTGCATTTAAGATACTACCATCAGACCTCAGAATCATGCACAGCTCTTGCTGACTTCTCTGGAAACTACAACTATTACTCCAGCTGTAATTAAAAAAAAAATAATTTTTATTAATAAAATAGTCATGAGAGCACTGTTTTCTCTAGGTGTGTTTTGGTAATATCTTGGAACTCATGTTCCACTCAATTTTTTTCCTTCTCAGCTTCCTCGTGATTAATTACTGGTCCAAGCTTACGAGCAATATCAATCTTTGAGTGCGCCCACCCAGAATTTTACCAGATCATGCATTGTCAACAGATCCTGATTGCAGCTGAGTTACTGGGCTTTGTTACTGCATTAACCACTTCTCAAGTAAATACCTGGAAAGAACTGCACCAATGTGAAGGGATATCTTGCCTGCTTGGACAGGTAGGGTAAATGCTGGCCCATTCACTACACACCTTATCTTCAAGCTGTCTGGTACTTTTGCTAAGTAACAGATAGGTTTCCTTTAAAGCAGTGCTCAACTGTTTCTGTAAAGTCAAGAGTTACCTATGTAATTCTCATTTCTGTGCCAAGGATAAGAAAGTTATCAGTATTACTTCTTTGGCCATTGTATCACAAATTCTTTTAGAAGCAGAATATTTCATTATGGTATCTTGACATAACCTGATGTCCAGATATGTATCCTGCACAGCTGTATGTACAGCACTAGCCATGGGCTACACCCCTGAGAAAGAAGAAGCTGATGATAAGAACAGGTGTTCATTGCGGTTGTATTTTGTGCAGCGCTGTTTGCAAAGTATATAATTGCACAAAGTAAAAAATCAAATAACAGCCACTTCCATTGCTCAGCATGCCCAAGCCTCCCTGGTCAGTGAGTCGTAAGCCCCAGAGGGCCTCAACTCCCCACTTACTCCTAAGCCATGCTTGCAGCTTCTTACCAGAGTTACTTCTGCTGCACATGGAAGCAGTCCCTCAGACTGCACAGCCTAATTCTGCTTAGCCTTTGCTTTGCTTGATTACTGCCTTCCTACAAGCAGCTAAAAACATGTTTAAATGTTCCTATCATTTAGCCCAAAGGAAAGCTGTTTAGCACATTTAACATCTTTATCCAGACCTAAAACTTTCTACTGATATAAGAACCATCTGATGGCAGCTACCAACACCTTCCTGTATGAAAAAATGTATCTCTAAAAGAACAACGACATGCAAAGTAAATAGAGAATTCTTCCATCAAAAAACCCACACCATGTTTCCCTAAATGCAAAAGGAGATTTTTCTAAAAACAGTAAGTTACAAATAATGAGTATTTTTCACTGTCATATATTTGATGTGTGCAAAACATAGCAGTTAGGATGAGGTGTTCATTTTATCATCTTCTAAATGGCAGAATCAAGGCAAATGGAAACTATACAATGAGCCCCCTATCTACTGGGTATCTACCCACCTCTCCACTTTCCAGATAACACAAAACCTTTCTTTTCCTTCACAGCTATGCCGAATACCCTAGAATTGGATAGATCACACACAAAAAGATCCACCCCAGAAAAACTTTCCATGTCTTTTTACCAGTCTGTGTCTTTTTACAGCCATTTCACTGGGTGCACAATACATCAGTTTCTCTGACGTAACACCCCTTAGTGGCACATGTAGGAAAACATTATCTATGGGGGTTGGCTACACTATCTAATTAGAGATCTCCCAACAGCTCTTCTTCACTAAATTTCACTATTACACAACTCCAAGCATCAGCAATCCTCATTCAGCAGTTCCATGGGAGCTTTCCTCGTAGACACCGTTTATTGTATCTCTTTTACTTTCATTCTTATTTCCTCATCTGCAGTACCCTTTTTTCCACAAGAGATGTTCCTTGTTGCTTTGAAGATTCATACTGAAAGAAGTGCAGACAAGAATAAATTATATTTGGGGTATTCATTACACCTATAACCTCAAAGGTAGGATGAAAAGAGAGAGAAGTTTAAAATAACTTTAATTCCTCTTATCCACAAAAACATACTGTCAAATTACATAATTCTGTTCTGGAGATAGATTATTTATCTACAAGGGTTCTTCTGCCTGTCTCCTTTTGTATTATAAAATGCTCTTATTCAAGGTTCAAGCTATTTCAAGGATTGTTCAATGCTGGTTTATTCTATGGCTAGCAAATGCATGATTTAACCAAGAAGTAGTAAGTGTAGGAATCAACACTTAAGTTGACCTTATCCTCTTCAGCAGGTACTCTACTTTCACGGACCCAGATATGGCTAAAACAACTCTTAGGGGAAAAAAGGGAAAAGAAAAAAAAAAAAAGGAAATTCTTTTCATGGGTCATTTGCCCTAACTTTGCAAACTTGGTTCCTATTTATTTATGAAAATAAGAACAAACCAGCATTTGAATTCCAATTAGTGACATAAAGAACCATGATACACTTAAGTTTCATATGGTACTCTGCATGTTCTGCATGCTGTTTTAGTGATTCTTAAACCAAAAGAGCAGTCTGTCCATCGGTATTTCATGATGCCATTTTGACAGTAAAAAAATTAATGGATATCACCGGCACCTAGCAATATTTGAAATGCAGACAACTTCGTTTACCACTGCTCCTTTTTCAAAAGCATGTGTTTAAACCTCAAATACTTAATGGGACCACTGTATACTCCCATCTGCTTGGCATATCAAAATGATACCAAATAAATTGTGACATGCTTTGGGACAATTTTATCATTAAATGCTTTACACAGCTTGATGGAAAAAAAAAATCAAAAATCTGAGTAACATAAAAGTTTTTTCCTAAGCTAAGAGAACCTTACATGACCTAAGCTCCATAAAACAAATAAGCAAACAAACTGAAAACCCCAATCTTGAGTTTTCTAAATAAATGAATCCTAATTAAATAAGGAAAGTAAAAGTTGGGTGGTTCTGGCATCAGCAGAATCAAAGCACACTCCATTACTTAGCTAATACAAGCAATTTCGTTAAAAAAACTATACCTTTGTTCTGTAAATTTTGAAAGCTAGGCTTTGGACAGATGTTCCCTGCTGGATGCAGACAAGCCAGGAGAAGGTTAGAGTCCCAGCTATTGATCATCACTTCTTCGCAAAGGTTACTGCTCCCTCACATTTGTTGGCAGAGTTTGCTTATAGAAATACTCCCAAAGCCACTTGAAGTTAGAGTGGCATTACTATTTAGACAGCTTAAACTAACTAGCACATCTGCTGAAAGGGGTTATGCCTGTCTGTACTTTTAAACTTCCACTGTTCACAAGACTGTACGTTTTCACAACTTCTTGTCAGGGCAGAAGCTTTTCTCACCTTTTTGTGTAACACTAAATCCCAAATGCCACACTTGAATATTTAGCCTTAAATGTATCCTAATTAAACACTGACAACTGTGTTAAGTGTGCTAGTGAACTGCAGTCTGTTTCAGCTCTAACTTATTTCCTGATTAGCTTTCAAATCCCTTTTACATCAACCTTGTGGTCTTAGAAACAACAATCAAAATCTGTTATTTCACCATGCAAGGGCACCCTGCAGATCTGTGTCACACATGTAAGGATACAACACACACAAAATGCAGCTCTGGTGCAGCAATGTTGGGAGGCATCATGCTTCAGGCAGAATACAGTACTTCAGACATGCTGCAATACTCTAAACAAGCTCCGCACCTCTTTCTGCTTTTCCCACTTACAAAATAGTGAAATTTCCGCTGAGCTCTTTGAAATCTGAGTGAAAAGTGCCATGTGCTTGTGCATGATAATTGTTATCAAGAATATAGATCCACTATTCCTCAGCAACCTAAAAAAACACAAAACAAAAAACCCCCACATCATACAAATGTTTTATCAACAGATAACTAGTATTAATATATGAATAGCTATGACTTTAGAGTAATATATGAATAATTATGACTTTAGAGTAATGCAAGGTTTATTTTCTCATCTTTTATAAGTAACATGTATGACTAAATTTCAATATATCTCCAATTAAGGGATGTATTGAATTTACAACTGGTTTTTGAGGGATTTTTTTTTCCCCTCTTTTCCTCCTGGCAGGATATTGATTAAGCTGCCTAAAATGTCATTCACAGCAGGTTGTTTATGTGATGAAGTTTCTATCCATATGAAATTGCTATGTCTAACACCTTTTTCCTCTCTATGGAAAAATATTATTTTGCAGACAAAACAGGAAGTTATCCAAGGATCTAAGAAAAGAATTTGCTGTTTCTTTCCTTCAGAGTAGAATTACTTTATTTTCATGCCTTTGTCTACCTCTTCTAGCACTTCAGCTACACATAATGCCAAGTAGCAAATCATATGCCAAAAATCATACTAAAAGAACATTACAGATACAATGTCAGTCACTCAAAACTTACAACCTTCCAAGATCTCCCCGACGATTGCATTTCAGGCCCCCTGGCATACACAGTGCATGCTGGACTATGGATGCCATGACTATTTTTTCCTAAAGCCATTTCCTCATTCAGCGGACAGACCAAATGCTAATTATTGCACACATGAACGTTCAACTTTTTTTCAAAGTTTTATTCTGACTGCTCACCAGGTCTTATTTACTGACCTGTACTCAAGTCTTGCTACAGACACAGGATTATGAATGTCTGATGACTTTTCTGTCATGCCACCCTTGCACTACTTGAGTGCTTTGCACACAAGAAGTCACTGATGGGACTCTGTGAATAGGATGAGCTTCCCCCCATTTCTACAGGTAAAAAGATGATATAATGGTAACCTGGAAAATAGTAGTTATTAAATAGCTTCAGTTATTAAATCTCCACAATTAATTTACTTTTCACCACATCCTTTCTATATTTTAACAGTACTTGAGTCCTTCTTTCATGTACACTAGGACATTTGAAAAGCCTGGACTCTGACAACATTGCAACACATGGCTTCAACCTTCCACTTATTGAATTCTTTCTCCAAATCGTTGGAGCATCTCAACAAAATGGACAGACACATCTATTTTTAAGACAAGAGAAAAAGCAGCACATTTCTCTTAAACTTGTTCTCAGGAGGAGGAAAAAAAACAAAAGATGACATTTTTTCTGAAGGTTTAGATATTCAGTCAGATGCAGTCTCCCAGTCTGTACATTTTTTGTCCAAATAACATACATTTGACAAATTTATAAGCAATGAAAAACAGGGTCTTGTGATGAAAAGTGTCAGGCAAGCTTAACTATAGGTGGCATTCACAGCCTTGCCTATAATTAATATCTCCTATGAGGAGTCTGCTGGTAATCCAGATGAGGCAGGCAGCGCAATGACTCTCTGCATACCTACACAAAAGAGCAGGGCTGCATTAAAAGGTCTCATTCATTCCTCTGATGATCTGAAACAAACAGGCATCAAATGATTTATACCATGCAATCAGTGTTCACAACCTCAGCAGAGTACCTGAATACAGCACAGAAGCAAAAATGAGCAACTAAACCCCCTTCTTGACATTCCTACATACAAACCAGTAAGTCAGTGAATTATTACCTCATAAGGAAGCCAGAAAGGAAAACTTCACTTGCAAACTAAACACTTCTAGCTAGCTCACAAGAAATATGTGACTTTAACACAGCCAGTTTTTACCCTGGTAAGTCATGGCTAGATCTTTCCCAATATGGCCAACAGTAATTACCAGACAAGTCTTCTCATGGTTGACACTACTCCATAATGGAAAAGGCCTTGTCCCTAATAAACTTGGCTCTATGTCATTGTAAATAGCACCTTAAAATGTGACTGACATCTGTATTCCCCTTTGTTTTACTCTGCTAATGTTTCTACAGCCAGCATTGCTACAATGTGGTTTTTATGTGTTTCTATGGACTACATGAGTAAATCATTGCTCTATCACAGCTCATTTACTCAACATACTACAACATATTGTAATCTCATAAAGGGCTAAGAAATCCTTGATGATTTGAAACTTCATAGTATACTACTGCACTTAGCAGCATCACTAAATAATAGTAAAATAAAATGTCATTAACTGGATAACTGTTTTATTTCCCCCCATGGAAGTGGAAGGAAACATATAAATAGTTCATGTCTTTTTATGGAAATGAAGACCAACACATTCAGCTAGCTGGGGGGTGGTTTTCCCTTTTTCAAAATCAGAAAATATTTTTAAGCATTTATTTATGTTTTCAAGATTGTCTTGACATCTGTTCTTAAAAAGCACAATGAAAGGCATACTTTTAACTACAAACACTGCTAAAATATGGTAATGCTCTGTTTTTCCCTGCTGCAGAACTGCCAAGTAATAAGGATTTGCATGACTAAGCTTCTATTATGCTGACATATGCAAAACTGAGGAACAATCATTCTTTCTTGTTTGACAACACTTAGAAAGGAAACACTCCTTTTTCTCTCCTGTAGGACATGTCGGGCCTTGGGTATGACGAACAGTATCATTCAACCAAATCAATTTTTAAATGGATGTTTAAATGCTGAGTTTTCTTAAGTAGAGACACTTGCATAGTGACCTTAATATGTGAGCTAGAGGTCATGAGTGATTTGACTGACACTTGCAAACATACCATATTTCACTTGACATGTCTCTACAAAGAAACCACCACACCATTTGGAATCCACGTCTCGGAACATATGCAAAGGTTTAAATAAGCTTCTTGCTTTGCAAGAACTCCCAAAACTGTGATCAATATTTTGGATTAAAACAATATCCAGCTGAAGGATAAAAATGTTTATAAAATATTTTCAAACTTAGGTGCTTAAGTTTATTTTCACACCAGTAGCTACCACTGGCAAACTTTCCTCTGGGAACAGCATCTGCGGGTCCAATTGACTTGAAGTGACTGGCAGGTATGCAGCTGCCCAGAAGAGTATGAATTATCAGCCTAATTTTAGACACAAATTTTAAAATGCTGCCCTCTTTCAGAATGAAATTTCTTCTTATTTACTCAGTATCTTCCATTGTACTGCACAGTATACCACAACTTAGATTTCAACATAGACCACAACAAAATGTAATTCTGGCCTAAGGTGTAATAAGGCACTGTTTCCTTTCTAGACACCTAATCCATAGCACAACTTACAACACACATCTACATGAATTGCCATAAACTCATACATGTCTCAAATCTACCTAGAGCATCTAAATGCCACATACAAACTAAGACACATATTTATAATTTCTAAAAAAAGTGTATTTTTAAAGATAAAACTGTCAGCTGCAAAATATTCAGAAACTGGCTCACAAAACATTACTTCATCTCTTATTATAACCTTGTGTAATCTCCTAGATAGGGTGAACAGCCTGTGGAAGTCCATGAGAAAGAAGCATATGATGCCCACACTTGTAAAGATGCAGAAAGAGCTCATATTCAACACACATCAATCCCATTTGCTTGCAAGGAATTAAATGGTCTTTGGCCAGTGAACTCAACTTGGTGGGCAATGTCCAGTGTTGACAAAAGGATTCTGAAAATTACTGGGATTGTAATTAAAGCATAGTGGTGGAAGGGAGAGGCCACTGCTGCACAGCCTGAATGCATTGCTGGTACCATTGCACCTTTGACAGCTCATTGCTGTGCTCTGGATAAACTTTCATTAATGGTAACCACTGACAGCCGTTGTCAGCTTGGGTTTGTAATAATGAGGCTTAAATGATTGTGCTATCTGCCTCTTTCCATTTGTTTACCTCTTTCTACTCTCTCCCTCTCCTCTAACCTCCCTCTCAGAAAACTTTGAGCTGTTGTCCAATCCAAATTAGTGATGACTCTGAGAGAAAAGCAGGCAGAGCTCAGCTGCCACTGTTAGCAGCACCAATTGCCCAGCTAGTTCTGGGCATGCACAGTGCTGATCTAGACAACCTGCATGCTGCTCTTTTCAGAACAGCATGCCATAAAAGAAATGGGAAAAGGTCAACCTAGTGCACTATGAAGGGGAAAGGACAAAGGACACCAAAAATCCAACATAAAATAGATGTTATTAGTCCCACTGCTCACAGATTGACTTCTTTCCATGCTGGTTCTCCTCTATATGGTCTGTTTGCATTTAGTATGTCCCCACCAACAGCACTAGTAAAGTCAGAGCAGCATAAGGGAAAATGCACTGATGAAAAGAAGATTTGCTTTCCTAGTGACCTACCAGAGGTCACCTGGAACAACCAAAAGACAGAGATGACACAAGAAATAAATTACAAATTTAATAATTCCAGTGTAAGGAAGTAAGCCTCAGTGCAAATCTTTCCTAACTATGCACATAGATATAAAATGAGGATAGTTTTCTGCTTACTGTTTTTCCAGCTTTTCAGCAACTCACCAAGTATTACCTTACTGACAAAATTAATAATTTCTCTTAAAACTTATCAGTAGCTAGCAAGTGTCCTGAAGAAGATACAGATTTCCTTCCTTTCTCTCTGTTCCCCTCCAGGATCACTTTCCTCAAGCAGGAAGCCCTTTGTACTAGGATTTAGGCTGAGAAACCTACACTCACAATCATAAGGAAATCAGATAAATAAGAATGGAATTAACCCATGAATTAATTATTTGATAACACTGTCTTCCAGATTAATGTCTCCTTTGGATTATCTGATGAATACTACAGTTAACTAACTTTCTTTTGATCCTCCTACTGGGAAATACAGCAAAGATTAGATGGCGGGGGTGGTAAGATAATTATGCTCAAGAAGATGACAGACTAGGAAGGTTAAACTCAAGTAGTTCCTTCTCAAGACTCCTACTACCAAGTAGAGATGCCAGTGTGAAGCTGTTTAGCCAGTTTCAAATTGGTGCATGTTCTCATGCGCTTGCGACACCTGGCATATGGTGAATGCATCGAAACTTGTAAAAAAACAGTGATTCATTGTTAATCATTCAGAAAAGAGACAGAAATTCATGGTAACCCTGTACTTCTGGAAAAGTACATCTACACCCCAACTTTTACCAGTTTTATGAGACAGAAACTGCAAGTGAGGTTGAGATCAGGATGTGGATCCTAGTCTGTTTAACAAAATTTTGGGCAGTGTCACATAAATCCACAGTTAATCCATGCAGGATTATGTACGGTAAACTGTCGAGGTTCAAGAAGTGTCCCCACAGCCAGGAAGATCTTCTGGCATGATCTGTGTGCCTTTATGACCCTTTCAATGGTAGGGTCAGCCTTAACACAAGTAGCTTCATCCATGGGCTGAAGTGGATCTCCTCTTTCACATTGTAATGGCTGAATTCTGGTCTCCTGGTTTGACTTAGTTACTTTTCATAAAGCAGTCACATTTCATGTGTACCTGTTCCAGAAAAGTATTGATTTGCATAAGCAATATTATGAGTAACCTCTTTTTACCAAAAACTTGCCATTTCACTCTCACACCTGTGACCTTCCATAGTTAACTCTCAGCATCTGAATTCCACACTTTGATTTCTCCAACAGGTTATTCTACCATTTAAAAAAAAAGGCAAGTTAATTACTTGTCTTGTCTAAAATAACTTCAGTTCTGCTCCAGGCTGAGCAGGAGAGATCTTCAGGTTTAGCAGTCCCTGCCACTTTCTTCCTGTCTCATCAACTGTGCTTAGCACCCTAAGTCAGGAAATCAAGAAGACAAGTCAGCCAAAGTGAGGCTGACTCTATGGAAGAAGACACAAAAGAGGTAGGTACAGCATACAGTGGACAGATGGACTGAGAAGGAGACTGATCCAGTCTTTGATGACTTGGGGGACAGCTGGGAGGGAGCATGTGAGTGGCCAGTATGGGGAGACAACAGAGGAAATGAAAGCATGCATAGCTGTGTAATGGGAGGGCAAAATGAAAGGATGAGCTGAAATGCCAATTCTTAGAGCACGGAAGCAGAGAACCTGGCCTGTGCTAACCCTGGAGTGACAGAGACTGGGCCTCCAGGCTCATGGCTATCCCTCTGTCCTGCATGAGCATAACATTTCTGCACCAAGTTATCAATGCATGGAAGGATCACAATGGACCATCAAAGGCTTGCAATGGAGCAGCTGCTGCGCTGCCCTTGGGAGTGAATGCAATAGCACCAGGGACTCTCCTCATCAGATACTACTTCTGCATCAGGTTAAAAATAACTCCTGGGAGACTGCATGTCCACATATAGCAGGTACAAAATGCAGAGCTAATCATTATTAAGTCTTAGATCAAGATGGGTAAGCCCTCAGGAATTCTGGGGAAGCTGTGGATTTGAAATTGTACTTCACTGGGCCCAGGCTCAGTTCTGCTGTAAATCAGAACTGAGGAAACATCAACAGATGAACAACATAACAAATTTTGTTGCTTAGCTTCTCCTTTCATTGCAGCACATTGCATGTGGCACCAAACACACGGAAAAAATGCACCCCCAAAAAATTAATAAACTTTAAAATTGTACTCCTCATCCCAGTTCATCGATTACATCAGTAACAGCATCAATATACCAGAAGAAAGAGCTTTCTCTAAGTAAATGAGATCTAAGCTTGTTTTCAGCAAAATAAAATACACATGATACCTGAGGTATCATATATGGGCAAGCTATAAACTAAACAAGGAGCAAAACTGCTAGCAACCATGACTAAATTCACCTTCTACATGCAAAGCACTGCCTGTATTTTTTTGTATTTCTTTAATAATGCAAAATACTGAGGTTATTGTTTAAACATATCTTCCAAAGAATACAGAACAGTTGGAAACTCAAGAGATAGATGACATGATAGGGAAGAAGTTCACATTTAGATCAGTTAGCCACCCTGCACCTCCTGGTTCTCTGGAAAATGTAAAAAGCAGGCAAGAGTGTTACATGAGGCAAGATGGCAAGGAACGCATAAGGCTGGGTTTGTTCAGAAGTGCTTCCACAAAAGAAACAGCCATAGAGCTATCCAATCCAACCTCACATCTGCTTCCAATTTTATAGTCTTCTGTGTCTTTGATGAAAATCCAATTTTTCCCAAAAGGAATTGCAGTACAGTTGACTAAAGAAAGGTCTATTGATAAATCTAATGCATCTTTTACAGAATGATGCTTTAGGGATTTGGCGGTGGGGGGAGAATGGGTTTGTCTCATAATATTGTGCTGCATCTCTAAAGCTCCCTTTACATATCACCACTTCATAACCTAAGAAGTGGTCTGTGTAGAGCAACACTGAACTAGAGGCTTCAAGCTAGCTCAGCTTGTTTTGGTCAGAGTCCCTAGGCATCTCAGACACTCACCTCTATCTAACCAGATAGTCTGAGATATCTTTTTTGCATGTTTTTAAGCAACATGAGGTAGCACACATCCAAGAACACTTGACACCAGTGTGTCCTTTTGACACCCTCTCCAAAGAGAGCAATAAACAAAAAATAACACTTCAATAATAAACAGTGCTTATTTTACTATGTTTCTTTCATAGTTGCCCAAGAAAATTCTTTATCCTACAATAAGCACTGTTCAGATAGCTCTTAGGGTAATGCTAACCCTACCTACAGGCTAATTCTTGTTCCAGCTACTTATATTATACTCTGGCCCTTTCAAAGTTAAGAGAAATCAACAGGGACAAGACACACTGCTCTTGTTTCAAGGCACACAAAAACTTTGGGGTCTTGTCCGTCATCAGCCCACTATTTTCTGCTCTGTAGCCTTGTTGTCAGAAACAGTCCCCAGGCTACACAGGACACATAGCTTTTCAGGGGGACATGAAAGGTACTATAAATTGCCATCCGACACAATTGAGCCAGAAATCTGACTAGTATAAGGATGCAAAATTCCACTCAAGTCAGGGGGCCTGTGCTCATTAATGTCAAGGCTTCATTTCACCCATTAAAAAGTGAACTGTCAGCTAAGCTATGCTCTGTGAACTCTTGTGGGATTTCCTGCCTTCTTAAGTTACCCATTTCCAGTTTACCTACAAGCCCAGTCTAAATGCATAAATTTAAAATAAAATGCACTTCTAGAGACACAGAATAGACTGTCCATATTACATGCTGCTTCCACCATCAAAAACAAAACAGAAAACCAAAACAAACCTAGAAATATTGTGGCTTCAGAGTAAAAGCACACCTATCCTCCTAAGGAGCCTGAGTGGAGGAAAGGCAGAGGACTCTGATAAGACAGGAAGGTCAGGTCAACTATAGGACAAAGGCCTTAGTGCTGATCTTGCCTCCTTTGCAATGTAAATCTACAGGGATTGTAAAAGTTAACCTGCTATTTACAAGGGATTAAAAAAAAAACTTAAATGAACCAAACAACCCAATAACTTTTTCCATTTCTGCAGCCAAGACAAAGCCATGAACAATGTGATACTAGTGCTCATTTACTTTACATAATTTCTTATTTGAGCACCTGTCTGGGGGTCTGTGGAAGCATTGGGACTGGATAATCCACTGAATGATCTTTAATCAGACAGTAATATTAGGTTCTAATAGCTCTGATAAAGGCGCTGTTTAACCCAACTGCTAACACAAAGGCGTGTCTGCCACAACGACTATTTCAACAATGAATTTGCCACTCATATTAATTAAAACTAATTCCTTGCAGGCCACAGAAAGCACAGAGCAAACCCACATGGAAAATGTCTAGGTTCTACCATGACAAATCACATTAAAGAAAAAGAAAATTAAAATTATCCTAAGGCAATTAAATTTGTCTCAGAAAATATACTCTCTTGGAAATTCTCAAATTGTAAATTCACAGCTAAAAAGGCTGCTAATAGAGTCTTCTGAATTTGTAACTATATATCTGTAGCTCTGTTCTGTGACTTCACAGGAGTCATTAAAAGCTTCTAGTAAGCCAAATACAAAGTACTAAGCCTTGCTAAAGGTCCTGAGATGACAGCTATTTACACACCATTTAGATGATTGTCCCAGACTGGAATGGTTTAAGTGAAGCAGCACAGTTAAGTCTCCTAGATAAGTTATCAGGATTTCACCTTTTTCTCTATCTCTAGAAAGCTTAAATAAATTATGTAGATATACATATTTATCAGGCTATAAAGAGGTATATTCGTAACAGCCTGCATACAGCTTTCAGGCATAAAACTTATAACTGGAAAGCTGGAAAGTCTTAGTCAAGATCATACCCACAAATGATGGTTTACTCTTTAGATGCATTTGGTTTGCAGAAAAGTGTTTGGCTTTCCAAAGCCAAAAGAAATACATGAAAAAGACACAAGTAAATTTGGCACTTTGGTACTCAAATTAATCCCAAAGGATATTACAGCTAAGAAGTAAAACACATCCAGGTTAGCTCCCCGCTTAGTTTCCTTCTGGAGTCTGTGAATGGAGAGACAATAAGCTAGAAAAATGTGAAATTATTAACAATGTGAATGAAGGCTCGAAAACTGTACTCAAATGCAACAGCATGGACTCTTCTCCCAAAACCTGTAAGTGCCAGATCCTGGGAGGACAAAAGACTGTTATGAAAGAGCATACTCCAGAAATATGTGCAATGCTCAGACAATCTTCTGATAAAACGAGAGCAGTGGACATAAGCTTCAAAGACTGATATGTTAAAGTTTTCTAGCCAGAAGGTCAGTGCCAGTTATTTATATCTGTCTTCAGGGTAAAGAAGATTAAAAGCCATCTGGAGATAGTCCTGGGCAACCTACTCTAGTTCTCCCTGCTCCAACAAGTGATTTAGACAAAGATGACTATTACAGATCACGTCCAATCTCAATCTTCCAACTGTGAAAATAAAAAAGAACAAAAAAATCTACAAGGTGATATTCCAACTATAATGAAGTTAAGACAAGAAGTATATATGTAACTTCTGTTGAAGTAATGCAGCAATATTTCATGAGCTCCATCAACTTTCACCATGTTAAAAGTGACTCCAAGTAGTTAGGAATGTGAGGAATCTTTCCTATACAGGATTTTTTTCAAACCTTTAGCATTATCTTACTGCAGTTTTGTTAAGTGAATTATTTATTAACTTGTTAGTCTCATTGATCAGCACAGGAAACTACCACCAAAGCAGTCAACTGGACTTCTGAGTGCAAATAAATAGCAAGCATTTAAAGAGATATGCTTCCTTTGATGCACATAGAAAGCTCCTATTCAACAGTAATGGGAAGTATGCAAGGAATTATCTTGCAAAAATCATGCAAAATAAACACAACTTTTTACTACACTTGCTCATGTGTTGGTTTTGGTTTTCATTTTTAACCTGATTTACATTAAAGTTAGCCTGAACTCTGGTTAAGCTTCCTCACAGGATATAATCTGTTCTCTATCTTCAATTACCAAGTTCTTCACTATAAAGGCTTCTGTAGTTTCTTTGAAAAGGCATTTATTTTAGAATCAGTTCAAAAAACCTGAGTAACTGTTATAGGACTTAAAAATAACCTTTATTCTCAACTAAAGCATCCACACAGGAGACTGTTTTGTAAAGTAGGTTGTCCCACAATAGCTGTGTCAGTTATTCTTCCCATTTAAGTATGTCCCAAGCTTAGCCGTGAAGAATTTCAAACTCTCATTAGCACAATGCCAGGCTTTATTATTTTATGAAGACTACAAGCCAATCACTTCCTGGTTCTTAGTAAATTCATAGCCCAACTGTCAGTGGACTGCAAATATAGAATCATGTTAGGCAGGCCACTGATTGAGCTATTTTATTCTTAGGGAGGCAAATTCATTTCATCCTGGATTTTTTTTATTCTCCCAAGAAAAATGCATTGAAGGCACTGGCACTGAGAATTAACAGAATCTTTGTATTTGTCAATAAGGTCATGCAAGCGTTGATGCCTTCTGGAAGCAAACTTCTGTTAGAAATGCTGTTGTCATTCATTAAAATGAAATAGTATCTTAGAAGCCTAAAAAGCATCCCAATTTTCTAAAGCATTTTCATTCAAGACTGATCAAATCACCTTGTGCTTGATACCAACAGAATGCTGGTGAATTGTGACTATAACAATGTGACCATAACAATGTGACCATAATTATCTATTGTTAATTCAGACAGAAACATCCCAAACAGCAAAGCACAAACAACTGCTACTCATCATGACAGAAAGTTTTGGACACGGGGTATTTCATTCCCAATTATTTGAATTATTGCATTTAAACCGGTGGCCATTTTCTTTGTCGCTTTATCCGTAGACTTGATCAACATTCTAGATCACATCTCCATTCTTTATGGAGCCCACCAGTAGCTAGATTGAAGATGTAAAATAAAAATCAACTTAATTTAATGCAACAAGAGTGGTTTTGTGTTTAGGCTTTGCGCCCAGTCATTTATTTATTCCCTGTGTATAAAACTTTGCCTTTTAGAACAATAAACTCTTCTTATCTGCATCTTTCTCTGGTACCTACCTCCTCAATTTCTAAAATGGTTGTTATTGAATGTACACATAGGCATTGGCATCAGCACAACTTACCACAGATGAACTTTTTCCAGAAATATACCCTTTCCACTAACCCACTCAAAGAAGGGGTTCAATGTTGTTCAGGTGAATGAAGATTCAGGCATGAAAAAGAAAGGAACTTGGCTTAAGAGAATATTCACAAACACCAACAAACTGCCCTTCACTTTAGACTAACACAAGCTGTTTTTCCTTCCTTTGTGGCACAGAGCTGTCTGCTGTATAAGACCATCTGGAGAATTTTATTGAACTTTGGCTAGTGATGAAACCTAGGCCCCGACCTTCCCTGTTGCCTTCCTGTAACACATTATGATTATGTTATTGATCCTAAGCTTTCTAAAAGAGTTCTCTGAAATGTCTTTTGGCCATTGTATAGGAAGTCTCTACAGTGGAAATCTATGTGGCAGATTTTCCCTGTACCCTCCTGGAATAAACATCATATTTATGGCCAGCAACAGCTTGCAGATCCTAACTTGAAGGACCCTGACTTTTTTTCAATCATCTCACTTTTCTCTGTTAGTATAAATATCTTCTGGGGATATTGAGACAAGGAGGCACAAAAGCACAATGTAATCAGTTCTAAGTAACTGATTTAAGTTTGATGGCTTCGTAATGGAAAAAACTGCGGTGCTTGAAGGTATTTGACATAGTTTTAGGTCCTTAGGACCTTTGTACAAAAAGTGTATGAAAAACAGAATAGAAAAACCCGACCTGGGGATGAGGAGTATCTGGGACTAGCAGATGTCTGGGATGGGCAAAGTTAAACTAACTGATAAGTAGAAGGACAGGATGATTGCTATGTTTGTGGTGTTAATGAACCCATTAAGCTGGTGTAAACATCTACTGGGGAGTATCCTGGACTAGCAGCTGTCCAGGATGGGAGCAGTTAAACTAACTGATAAGTAGAAGGACAGGATGATTGCTATGTTTGTGGTGTTAATGAACCCATTAAGCTGGTGTAAACATCTACTGGGGAGTATCCTGGACTAGCAGCTGTCCAGGATGGGAGCAGTTAAACTAACTGATAAGTAGAAGGACAGGATGATTGCTATGTCTATAATGTTAATTAAGCTGGTGCTTCAAAGACTGCCAGAAGTGATGAAGATTGTTGGGAGAAGTAAACAACCCTTAAAAAACCACCATCACATGTATGCATGCGGGAAAATTTCTGGAAAATTATGTAATTCATGTGTAGCCTCATAAATATGTATGTATGCCCAGTGACCATATGAGGATGGCCTGTATAGCAATATAGGGACACATGTTAGGAGGAGTTATCCCCCGTGTCCCCCGGCGCCGCAATAAAGAATACCTGCTTGTCAGCTTGAAACTCTGTTGGCGAGTTTGTTCTGGAGTTTTCTCCGAATCAATATCAACCACACCTCTTTGTTTTAACGGCGTATTTCCACATTGTGATGGAGGTGGATGAATTCTTCTTGGGCAACTGGAAGTTACCCTGTTTTGAATGAACCACATTTGCTTTTATATTACAAAGGAATACCAGTGTTTTATAGCAGTGTATCCTCATTTTGATCTTTCAGGGATTATTGACCTGCTAGAAATTTCTAGATGCATTGACAGTAAAGAAAGAAAGTAGAGATCATAACGTGGGAAGATGGGAACACACTGGAGAACTCCTGTTTGAACTGGTTAGCAAAAAACCCTGCTAACGCTGCTCATCAAAAAGGAGATGCTTTGTACCATGAGCCTCTGCACCTTTCCCTGAACAACGACTTGATTTCCAGATTACAAATGTAAACCATTAAGGAAAAAAAAAATAGCAGCTTATTTGTAAGCCTGATCAAAAGTGATGGGCATATCTCTTATTAACATTCTCTATATATTTGTGTATACCATAACAGGGAGTTACACTCCACAAACAGATTAGATGTAGGGAAAAAGGTATATATCTTTTCAGAAGCAGGTATAATCATGANTGTTGAGAAAAGTAAACGACCCTTAAAGACCACCATCACATGTATGTATGTGGGAAACTGACTGGCAAATGATGTAATATGCCCAGTGGCCATGTAAGGATGGCCTGTACAGCAATACGGGGACACACGTTAGGAGGAGCTTTCTATCCCCCGTGTCTCCCGGCACTGCAATGAAAATACCTGCTTGTCAGCTTGAAACTCTGTTGGCGAGTTTGTTCTGGAGTTTTCTCCGAATCAATATCAACCACACCTCTTTGTTTTAACGGCGTATTTCCACATTGTGATGGAGGTGGATGAATTCTTCTTGGGCAACTGGAAGTTACCCTGTTTTGAATGAACCACATTTGCTTTTATATTACAAAGGAATACCAGTGTTTTATAGCAGTGTATCCTCATTTTGATCTTTCAGGGATTATTGACCTGCTAGAAATTTCTAGATGCATTGACAGTAAAGAAAGAAAGTAGAGATCATAACGTGGGAAGATGGGAACACACTGGAGAACTCCTGTTTGAACTGGTTAGCAAAAAACCCTGCTAACGCTGCTCATCAAAAAGGAGATGCTTTGTACCATGAGCCTCTGCACCTTTCCCTGAACAACGACTTGATTTCCAGATTACAAATGTAAACCATTAAGGAAAAAAAAAATAGCAGCTTATTTGTAAGCCTGATCAAAAGTGATGGGCATATCTCTTATTAACATTCTCTATATATTTGTGTATACCATAACAGGGAGTTACACTCCACAAACAGATTAGATGTAGGGAAAAAGGTATATATCTTTTCAGAAGCAGGTATAATCATGAAACGAGGGAGAAGGAAAGTCTTCTGGAATATACTTGGATGTTATTTTATTTATTAAAAGTAGTTTGGTGAAAATTGCTTCATGACATGTTCATTTACCATCCAAATCCCAACTTTTACTTATCAAAAACATACAGAGAGGTCTAGTGCATTAGTAATTCTTGTCCTGAAAAGCAATCTTGACTGGTCAGCCTATGTCCTGTTTCTGGATTCTGTAACCATAAGCACTGATATAAATTTTCTAACAGAACGATTTCCCACCAAAATGCTCAGTCCAAAGACTAAGGTCTTTAAAGTAAGTGCCTTTACTTGTGAGGGTGGTGAGGCACTGGAAAAGGTTGCTCAGTACTGGAAGATGCTGCCCAAGGAAGTGAGAGCATACTCTTTAACTTTATTTCTTCATGTTGCGAAAGGGAACATTTCCAATCCTGCCAATTCAACTGTTTTGGGTTCCGGGGTAGTTTTGCCTCTGGCTAAGGGAGTCCCAAAGGCTCAGCAGGAGACAAATGCAAAATGCTCATGGCCAAGCATGCTGCCACTGATTTAACAACTCTCAGGTGACAAATGAATGCCTTAAAGTCACTCTTTCCTATGCCTTTTCTTTGAGAGGGTTGACCATAGGGATGGAGATGTCTCCTTTTCCAGGAGGCCTCAATCGAGTTAAATCAACATCTTTGTAGAATTAACATACAAAACCTAGGGCAACATAAAGTGTTTCCACACTTCAGTAGATGATTCTGCTTTCTGTCGTCAAAAAATCAGACTCCTACAGTACAAATGATAGAAATGGTGGACTCATGATCTAAGCACAACGATGTGCTTGGGAACTATCAGTGAAATAGCAAAGAAAGAAAACCACTCAACATCTCAGAGGTAATCAAGCTGTAGTTTACAGTTTACTGCATGCTTTGGCTATGGTTTTAATAAATTTGATCCATCTGCCCCCTTTGATTTCTAAGATATGATTTTCATAGCTCTATAAATATATGCTCAAATGTGTGCAACTGGTATTACAAACACACTGAAGTTGTGTTGAAAGCTGTCAGAGTGAGTGTTGTGCAAGACTATGTTATGAAAGCCATTGTTTTCTTTTTCACATCCTAGGAAAGAAAAATATACATACATAAATAGGTAAGCATTGTGAAATCTTAGCACAATTCACCTGCTCTCTATCATTCCTTCATTAGTTGTTTCAATGAAAGGTAAATGAGCAGATCCACAATAGATCTTGAAAAAAAAAGTCTAATATAAATATTTAACATAAAAATTATATTTGTGGTAATTCAGGCTTTTGATTTTGATTCTGAAGGTCTTAGTCATTTCATACTGCAGGATATTCCTGCCAAAGTGTGTATCCGAACTGTGGCAGTAATGATGAGATTTTTACTAATTTGTTAAAGAAAATAAGTCTATTTCTAGCCTAATTTTGTATCCCTAGTGATGACAGTAGATATCGGCTCAAAAATATACCAATAAAAATTAAAACATCACTTATTTTATCAGAATAAAAATACTCATCAAATGTTTGGATAGTTTACAAATAAATGTAGTTATCTACAAATCGTGACGATTTTTATTTTAGCATTTTTCTATCTGAGATCATGGCTTTTTTGTCGGACTCTGCAAGATCAGTGGTTTTGCCCTGCCTCTCCCTTTTCCTTTACTGTGTAACTGCCTTATACAAAGTGATACTTGTATGCCAGCAGGTAATATATTTATGGAGTAGTCACCCAGACCTGACAAGTACTGTAGTGTATTTCTTTTGAAAATTGCCCAAGGTGGGGTTATTTCATCTGCTTTGACAAATTGTATATGTACTATCTACATTATGCTGTCACATCGACCTTAGGTTCATCAGTATCTTATTACTGATGCTGTTGTTTTCAAATCTAAATACAGTATGGGGAAAGCAAGCAAGCAAACACACGAACAAACCTATCTCAGCAATAATGTTAAAAATAAAGCCTGAAACAATGACACTGTGCAATAGCCTCGAGTGCTTTTTAATTTTCTTTCTTTTTTTTT